>CALNVZ010002974.1:18479673-18547056 GCA_940671915.1 Paracentrotus lividus | reverse complement strand
AGGTATCGCTTGAATTTGAATGAACCTTCTATAGGTTTGAATGACAAACCTATGAAATTGGGCGGGAAAACCTATATTATTATTATTATTAATATGCCTATAGTCGTAACCGAATATAGGCTATACAATGTTTGTGTACATGGCGGACATGAAAGCAAAAGAAGTTAAGTCAGTGGTGTGTACATTGGCGGCGATCCCGGGGGGTGGGGGCGGGGGACGTTTCCCCCTCCCCCCCCCTCGATTTTTAAAGCTTAACATATTTTATGTAGTGAGTAGCTTATGTGAAGCTAATAAAGAGGTCGAATTCTATGTCAAATATAGTGCTAAATGTTATTATAAGGCATAATTTCGGCTCGCGCTTCGCGCTCGCAAACATTTTCATTAGTTTCTGCATAATGTGCGAAGTATGCGAATTTTGAGTGTATTATTTTTCACTTTCGGGTGTTTCCGTCCCCCAGTCGTGACATGAAATCGCCCCGCTTGGGTGTGTAACCCTTCGAACATAACCAATTTATCTGTTATAGGCCTATTTATTTCATTGTAAGTTACTGTGATATTTTTGTCCGCGTTGATTCGATAAGTCAGATGTCATTCCTTTGTTTTGTATTATTCAGGGGCTTACGTGTATACTTTTATAGATATATTGACCGTTTCTAGACTGCTCAAGGGAAATTCCGCATCTGCTATAACCCAAGACCGCAGGTCGCGGGTTATGGCAGATTCGGAAGTTCCCGAGAGCAGCCTAGAAACGACCATGTCCCGAAAATAAAAGCAGTCAATATATCGTTTATATGCCGAAAAACAAGGGGATCTAAAAATAACATACATGGTCTGATTTTGACTAACTAACTAAATTAGCGACCAAATCGCGCTGCAAAACATGGTATCTGAAATCATCGCATCGCGCAAAGCAGCCTTATGCACGTAAACAAATGGGGATCGCACTATGCCCGTTGTTAAGGGGCATCCAGGGTGGCAACGGGCATAAATCCAAGTACTATTGACTGATGAGATGTTTTGGGGCATGGTTGAAGACATGATTAGGCTTTTGACCAATCAAAGGACAGGATTATTCAACATTCTTAAAGTGAGGTATATAAATATTTATATTCATCGCCCTGCTGTGAATGCTTGTACATATTATATTCCCTTCACACTGTCATAGGTCCAATTGGTAACTACTTGTCCCAGAAGCTTGGTTCTCGTCAGGTATCAACGGTTGGAGGTTTATTGGCTGGGATCTCACTAATGACAGGATATTTCTGCAAAACAGCAACCACAATTGGATGTTCCTTCTTCTTAACAGGTAATTCATGCTTGTATCTGTGGGAAGGTGATGGGCTGGGTTGGAAAGCAACATTTCAGTGTCAAATTACTGATCATCGAAAAGAATGTCCACACGCGCCCACTGAACTGATATCATGATTTTCTTCAAACTTGTTTTAATCTGTTTTTCTAATATTTCTGCTTCTTATAAAAGGAAATCATTTTGAGTCCAGAGCTTCCCTTTAATCTACCTTTTTGATTCTTGATTTTTGGATGAGAGAAGGGTTGAGAAGTTCGAGATGCATCCTCATAACCTTGATTTCCAAGAAAACCAGTGCCTATTCCTCCTTTTGAGCATTGAAGCCGCAATATGTTTTAAACGTAAAACAACAATTTTCAAAATGGATGATTTTCCCCTTTTATTTTCCTGAAAAGATTGGAAATGTAGATTTTATCAAATTTGAATAAATTTTCTAATAAAATCAATCATTTCAATCAATCAATCAAACTCATCACGATCTCCCAAAAAGTCAGTGCCTGTGCCTCCTTTTGGGCATGAAAAGTTGCCCTCCAATGGGTTAAGCACGTAGGAGCCTATACGTACAGAATATTGATTTCGATCGCGATTGAAAATGTTAATTTTGTCAAATTTAAATAAATTGTCTAACATAAGCAAGCTTTTAACTCTGAAGCCCCAAAAGTCATGCTAGGAACCAGTGCAGCCTCCTTTTAGCCTGAAATGCTAGCTATGTTTAACCCTCTTTGCTTTGTAGCCATATGGCTAATAATTTGCATACTTTTCTAAGAATAGCACAAGAGGAGTTAATATTAAACAATTTTTCTTTAATGGATAATATTTCCTCTTTGTCTTTCATTGAAAAAAATGAAATGCAGATTGTGTAGAAATTTTCGATAAATATCCTGCTATAATCAAGCATTCTAACTTAAACTACTAGTCCCTCACAAAAGTCAGTCTATGCATTATAGGGTCATCCCGATAGTCCGGGTCCGTTAGTCCGCGGGTCCGATAGTCCCCGGTGGGGGGTCGATCTTTGTTACCTGATGGTTCGTTATCCGAAAAAGAATGAGGTTCGTTATTCCGAAAATAGAAAAAGGTCTGTTATTCCGAAAATAGAAAAGTTCGTTAGTCCGAAAAGAAAGAAACAGGTTGTTATTCCGAATTTTTGTTATATCCACAAAAATAGAAAAAGGTTCGTATTCCGAAAATAGAATGAGTTCATTATACCAGAAATAGAAAAGATTCGTTAGTCCGAAAATAGAAAAGGCGATTATCAAAAATAGAGAGGTTCATTATTCCGAAAATAGAAAAAGGTTTGTATTCCGAAAATACAAAAAGTTCATTAGTCGAAATAAATAAGGCTGTTAGAAAAATAAAAAGGTTGTTAGTCGCAATTCTTTTATTTCGAAATAATGAGGTTCATTAATCCGAATGTTGTTATTCCGAAAATACAAAAAAGGTTCCATTATTTGAAAAATAGAATAAGGTTGGTTAGTCTTAAATAAAAAGGTTCGTTATCCGAAATAGAATAAGGCTCGTTAGTCCGATAAATAAGGTTCGTTATTCCAAAATGAAATAAGGCTCGTTTTTTTTTTAATGAAATAAACTTTTTTTATAAAAAAACAATGTGTTGTAATTAAAAATAAGAGGATATTTATTATGATATTGGGTGGCCTTGAGGTTTACAAGGAATATTGGCAAGCTTTGCACAAATATAGGAACGAGTCGAGACGAGTCCATATTTGAAAGCGAGTTCAATATATCCTTGTATTGACGAAAATAGACATCTACATTATCATTTATATATACAGAGCATTTTACGATAGCCACCCCCCCATTTTTTTGCTGATAATAATTTTTCTGGGTTATGTTTCTAAAATTTACAATTCAGAAAATTGGATTTAAACAAAAAATTAAAAAAAAAAAAAAAATGGCCCCTAAAAATAATCTGCCCAAACAAAAACTGGCCCCCAAAAAAAACTGCGCAATTTATTTTTTTTTTTGGTGATAAAAAAAATAAATAAAATAAAAATAAAGAATTGGCCACCCACAAAAAAAAAAAAATCGCCCCCCCCCCAAAAAAAAGATTTTTTTTTTTTTTTCTTTTTTTCTTTTGCCCCAATTTCTTTATTTTTGAATTATCAATTTTTTTTTGCGATTCTGGAAGAAAGAAAAAAAAATTGGCGGCCACACCAAAAATAATAAATCCCCCCCCCCCCCGCAAAAAAAAAATAAAAAAAAGAAAAGAAAATGAGGCCCACAAAAAAATCCGACCCCCCAAAAAAAAAAAAGCCCCTCAATTATGTTTTGATTACTGGAAAAAATAAAAAAGAATTGACGCCCATAAAAAAAAAATGCCCCCCCCCTCACAAAAAAAAAGCGCTCCGACCCCTTATAGAAATTATTTTTCTCCTTCAATAAACAAAACACAAATATTAATCTCCTGGTTATCTCACTTTCAACTTTGAGGATTCCCCCTCTTGCTGCCCAATATTATTAATATTGGGCAGCGAGGCCACAATATTGGGCGAGTTCAACGAACTTTGTAAAGCCTCTGTATGGTTTGTTTTTACTAAAATAAGTTTATTTCATTTTCGGAAAAAACGAACCTTATTTCATTTTCGGACTAACGAACCTTATTTCAGTTTCGGACTAACGAACCTTATTTCAGTTTCGGACTAACGAACTTTTTTCTATTTTCGGAATAACGAACCTCATTCTATTTTCGGAATAACAAACCTTTTCTTTTTCCGGAATAACGAACCTTTTTCTATTTTCGTAATAACGAACCTCATTCTATTTCTTCGGAATTACGAACCTTCAGAGTAACAAACATCCCCCCCCGCGGACTATCGGACCCGCGGACTAACGGACCCGCGGACTATCGGACCCGCGAACTATCGGACCCGCGCACTAACGGACCCGCGGACTATCGGACCCGCGGACTATCGGGCTGTAGCCTTAAAAGCTAGGCGTGTAGAGCATAAAAATTCTTGTAGAGTACACTGAATTTGTTAGATTTTTTTTATCAGTTTGCATTTTTATAGTAGAGATTGGGCATACGAACCTTCATTACCAACATCTTCACCACTTGAAATTAATGCTGGTGCAGAAGTGATCACCTCTGCTGTCTTTGGGATCTCACATTTGTGTCGGTCACGTGGATAATGACACTTGTGACTCCATGGAGTTTCTTTAAACCATCCAGATGCACGGGATTGACTCAAACAATCTAGCCAAGTTAAACATAAATAGGAATGTTAAGCTTCGTTACAATTCGTAGGATTTCAAAAAATCAATTATAATGGCTTTTTACAGCCTCTGATCTTTGCATCTTTCAGTTTGACATATTTGAAAAGCCTTTGTAATGGTTTATATCCACTTGGTCTAACAACAGCTGGTCCAATTCTCTGTTTGCCTAATACCACACAGGCTAAACACGGTCTACTAACAATTTGGTCTAAGTTTTCCTTGGTTTAATACATACTTGGTCTAATTCTCACTTGGTATAAATCCCACTTGATTCGTCTAATAGCCAAATTGCCTTATTGCATTTTGGTCTTATTCCCAAATAAATATTTGGTCTATTACCAGTTTGTTACTGGGAGTGACGAAGTGGTGGTAGACCAAGTGGATATTAGACGAATTGACCTTACATGAAATAAAATGGTAAATAGGTGAAGTTGCAGTTAGACCAAAAGGTAATTACACGAACTGGTTGTAGCCGGAATGGAATTAGACCATGTTGGATGAGACTAAACGTTTATAAGTCAAAGCGGGTTTAAACCTTTTGGCAACAAATAACGGGCTGCTCTGAATGCATTGGGTCAAATGAGCGCATGAGATAATTTTAGTAATTTTTGGAAGCCACGACGCGCAGCGTTCTATGTCTAAGGCCAAAAACGGGAATAGTCAGGCAGCCAGCTCAATTCTGGTTAGCTGAACGAGGTACCAGTAGTAAAGTATTGGAATATATGGGGAGGAATCCCACATTTACTAAACCCAACGTCTGGCATTGCATCTCTGCTGCATAAGGTCCCTACAGCCGGGGGCGTCCAAAATGAGTGCCCATTTTACAAAAAAAATCTATTTTGAATAAAAATTCTATTTTGAATAAAAATTCTATTTTGAATAAAAATAGCAGAATTCATTTTCTAAACACACTAACTTTGAAGTATTAAATTGTCTTAACGCTTGTGTCATTTTGAAATCAGACTGAAATCGAAAACAGTGAGAGTTTTGATGAAGAAATGTTTTTTTCTCATTTTTTTACGAAAATATTTTTTGTTCCTTTTTTCAATAATTTTTTAATAAATAGTTGAATGAAACATTAATGTTTGTAACTTTTCTAAAAACTTTCTACATGCATGTAAATGATGCTGTAAAAAGAAGGGAGTTATATCTTTCCGATAAAGAATAATTATGATGAGCTAAAGTCAGGAACGCAATATAGACAAAAATCAACAATTTGACCCGTATCGAAGAAGAATCCCATTCCCGTACGTGTATTAGGAAAGGCCGATAACATGCGATAGCTTTTAGCAGACAAAACAAGTATCGAAAAACTTGTACGTAATGTTCCGCATTTTTGGCACTTAGTTGGCCTACTCACAGCCATCACATACAATCAGCTTTTCATAATACACGTGCGGGTATTGTGTTATTCTCAGTCACGGGGCAAATTGTTGAATTTTGTCTATATTGCGTTCCTGACTTTATCTAATCATAATTCTTTATCGGAATAAGATATAACTCCCTTCTTTTTACAACATCATTCACATGCACGTAGGCAGTTTTTAAAAAAGTTACAAACATCAATGTTTTATAAAACTATTTATTAAAAATTATTGAAAAAAGGGAAAAAAATATTTTCGTTAAAAAGTGAGAAAAAAACTTTTCTTCATTAAAACTCTCACTGTTTTCGATTTCAGTATAATTTCAAAATAGCACAAGCGTTAAGACGATTTAATACTCTTTATTTTGACATCAAATTTAGTGTGTTTAAAAAATGACTTTTGCTATTTTTATTCAAAATAGAATTTTTTGTAAAATGGGCACTCATTTTGGACGCCCCCGGCTGTAGGGACCTTATGCAGCAGAGATGCACTGCCAGACGTTGGGTTTAGTAAATGTGGGATTCCTCCCCATATATTCCAATACTTTACTACTGGTACCTCGTTCAGCTAACCAGAATGGAGCTGGCTGCCTGACTAGCAATCTGCCCCACAGCGTTCCATGTAATAACGATGCGAATGATCTTATAATCCATTTCGTTCACACCCCTGTTTTAGTGGTCCGAATATTAGTACTACTACATATAGTGCAATGAACCCTGTGGGTTCTGTCTTTTTTCAGACCTCTAAGTCGAAAAGAATTTACAAACATATTCTACTTCATTTATGTACAGAAAGTAACAGTTAGGGCCTACAACGTTTGTAAAACATCATTATAACGAAACACATATAATCATCATAATAAATTATGAATTACGATTCTAATAATGTCGTGTATTTTACTGGTATAGCACCAACTACACTGTTGCTTATAAAGGGAGGATATGTTGTTTTCTCCGGTTACATCATTTTGCTCGGAACCCTGGCTATCTTCCTGCAATTTTTTTCTTTTGTTAAAGTTTGTCAACCGTCACAATGCCCATTTTCCGTGCCCATTTTTGCATTTTTTCTCATTTTGGGGCCCCTGTTTGTTTACCCCGCAAAAAAAGCCTCTCAGTGTTCCACCCAGAAACATATCTGGAGTGTAGGATTGTGATTGTTCTTTAAGCTAAATCTAAGTTTATGGTTACATGCTTTTGAGACGGATTTGATACTACTTTCAGATGGTTTTGAAAATTGTCGCGGAGACAATTTCCAAAACCGTCTCAAATCCGTCTCCGAGGAAATGATACCACCATTAGTCCTTTTTTTTTCTACGGGAAGAGCCGAAGTTTATTTTACGTGGATCCTAAATTGACTTTTTATTTCACATCTAAACAATTAAAATTTCTTTCTTCCCAAAAATGTCTGTAGAAAACTCAGCCAAGTTGAAAAATGAACTAAAGTTAACCTTGTCAAAAAAGCTGAAACAACATTTGAGGGAGATGATAATGATCATTGGTTTAAAGTTTGTTTTTAACATAAAGATAGAATCAAATATTCCAGTTTTTTACCAATCACACTTTTTTTACTTCGACCCCGCACCCAGACAAGATAACAAAGAATGTGACCTTATGACTAAATTTAACTTAAATAAACAAAACAACCTTACACCCAAAACACGTTTTCTAGTTTCCTGTAGGACTGGAGGGCCTTGGTCGGCCGGGTAGACAAAAAGAGGTCCCAAAATGAGACAAAATTTTAAAAGGGGCATTGCGGGGATGACAAAATTTAACCAAACAAAAGTGTTACGGAACATCTTAGATATAGCCAGGGTCCCCCCAAAAAAATTCAAGGAATTAAACTCGCAGCTAAATGATGTTAATGGAAGAAAAAATGAATTATTCCAACCTTTATGTAACGAGCAATAGCGTACATGAAAAGAATTATTACAGTAACGAAACGAAATTGGTTCCGTTACAATATATTTCTTTATGGATACTTTGTAATATTGTGTATTATTCTAAATGAACGTCTATATGATATATTTCTTATATGCAAATGTATTTACTTTGCATCTTGTTAAAACACAGAAATGAATCTAATTCCATCGATGAATTTCCGAAATAAATAGAAAAGAATTCTAGGATTATAAATCACCAAATTCTACTTACATTCAGCCGTTATGATGATCGCACTTGCAAGATATACAGCAGCTAATACTTTCTTCATAATGCTTGTCTATTAGACAAATTGGGCCGATATCAAAAATAGATTGGCCAGTTAAAATGCAAACCTTTAAACATAAGTATCGGTCATTACGCTGACTGTTGAAGAGATTAAATTTGAACCGATGAGAATAATGAGTCAGCCAGTTACAGAGAGGAAAAAATGTAGGCCTATCCAACTATACACTAAAACCCTTTGATTAACGCTTTGTCACGTTTAAGCCCGCGTCACACTGTCCCGAAGTTTATGCTGCTGTCACCCCTCGCCGTACCTTCGACGTGCAACTCCCTACGACGGATTTCGTTTAAAAAAATCGTGCAGGGCACGTACCATGCAGGCACGTTGCATGTACGACGTGCAGGAAGTTTTTACAATACCCTTTCTGCAGAAACGCAGGAATCGCAGAAGCTGACCCAGGACCTGTGCATGCATTGTGCATGCAACGCGCAGCCTACGTTGCATGCACGTGCCCCGTAGGCTACGGCGAATTGTGACAGCAATGATGGACACGCGATCATAGAAATCATGATCAAGTTCGGGGCTAACTACGCGTGAACCCTAACATTTCACCATTGTGCAGTGTGTCCGTCTTTGCTCAACTTCGGGGCAATGTAATTACGCCAGCATTAAGGGTGGGGGCTTAGCGTACAGTTGCGTAGACTTGCTCTTCGACTACGCTGCCACACGCTACTATACAGAATGAGTAAAACAATAAAAGAAATAAAAAATAAAATAAAAAATGCCTCATCATTTCTAGGTTGTCTTGTTTGAAGCATGAACACTTAATCATGGGTTTTATGATATGTCTTGGTTAACTTATCCGCCCAACATTTTGTTGGTACCCTTTTCATTTGGATCTTTGCACGCATGACTAACAGACAATCTTCAGACGACGGTAAGGTAATATCCACCAGCGCCAAGTGGCTGGGTGAAGAATGCAAACTCAATAGAAAGTCAGATATGACTAGAATAAGAAGGAAAAGTCAGAAATTGTATATGGTTACTTTATTGTCATGGTAACAATAGTTATATACAAACCAAATAGCACGTTCGGCACGATAAGATTTAGAGTTATTTCATAGGATTGATAAAATTTATTATAAACAATCAAAAAGAAAAACAATGAAAAAAAAGTTATGCTCATTACTTATTTTGGAAGGAGCGTTCAATGTTAAAGATTTCAAAAAAAAATCTTACCTAAATCGCTCATTGGCGATCGCTCGATTAAGTTTTTGATTTGAAGTCGATGTTGCCAATTTGAGGATCCCCATAGAAGGTACAACGAGACTTTTTAAACCTCCATAACTCTCTTTTTTCATAACCGATTTATTTTAAACTTTTTAAAAGTTTCTCCTCTCATATTGTGCTCTTTCATATAAAAGTGATTATTTCCTTGGGTATTGGTCCCCTATCAATGGTTAAAATAATGTTTCTAATATTTGTTATTTGCTTGCTTCAGAGGGAAAAAACATCCAGCATTTTGGGTTCCGCTTTATCTGAGACATCCTGTATAGGGTGTTTAAGCTTTACAATCATATTGGATGAGATACAAAAGGTTTTTACGAGTTAGTGCCAATATTGCACGAATCGAAGATGTGTGCAATATTGACACTAACGAGTGGAATATTTTTGTATCCCGTAAAGTAAAGCCAACCAATATAATTATTATTATCCTTGATCATTATTCTGAATGCATAAACAGTTAAAAACAGTACGTACATTAGACCGTGCAATATGGTACGCCTATAATATTGCACGGCTAAAATGCCTTATATAGATATGATATGCCGTATTATGAATAATGATATGTATGATAATAATCATATTGAACGATTTTACTTCATGGGATACCATATTATTCCACTCTAGGGCCAATATTTCTGGTATCCCACTCTGAGCCATCCAATATAATATAATCGTTTCCCATTTGATCGAGGTTCTACGACTATTGAACATAATTCAATTATTTTTTATTTATTTATTTAGTTGTTTGTTTTTTTTCTCTCCTAGGTTTTTTCGCATCTTCGTTAAGGCAAGCATCAAGCGAAACTCTTCACCAACACTTCGGAGGACAGTTTGGATTAGCTGTGACAGTCACACAACTAGGCAGTCAAATAGGAAGTTTCTTATTGCCTTACCTTACGGTGATATGTCTTAATGCCTATGGAATGAGAGGCGCCATATTGTTTCTAAGTGCTATCATGTTTCATGGGGTACCTATCGGTGCCACTATGCGTCCACCACGCCTCCAAAGTCAACCCAAAACAACAGAAGACTGTGATATTTTAAAGAAAGATCATGAACAAAAACACGAGGTACTACAAGCGGGAAGCGGCTTTGGAGACTCTCACAATGCAGATACAACTCGAAAGAGTTGTCCACACCTTAAGGATTCAAACACGAACATTGTGCTATCAACGTGGAAAACCATTCGCAATATTCTTATTGATACCTGCTGTTTTATCAAACAGGAACTCGTTTTCACGTTCATGTTGCTTCCCTGTCAACTTGTCTTCGACTTCTGTTACGTCGGTTGGACAATATTTTCATTCTCATATGGAATATCTGTGGGGTTGTCCAGAGAAACTGCCGTGTACCTTGTGACCTCGGGTTCTGTTGGTGGAATCATTGGAAGAATTGTACTCATAGCAGTCCTCTACAAGTATCCGCTACTGTCAACCCACATGTTAGCATTGAACATGGGAATAGCATCCATCGCACTCCTGTCCTATGATTTCTCCTCATCTCTGATCAGTTTAACAATATGCTCCTCTGTTGCTGGCTTTGGCTTCTACAATGCTTACTCCAGTTTCTACGGTGTTTTTTCTCTCGAGGTGCAAAAGAAGAATTTTCCCACGATCATGGCGTACTCTTTTATGTTCAGTGGAATTTCATATCTTCTTTCAGGAATTTTAACAGGTATGTAAATGAGAACCTACTCTGACCTTCCCGCCACATTAAGTTTTACATGTGTATATTCGTAATAAAATCTTTCATAGATCTCGTGCAAGATGTGTTATATTTGAGTAAAAGTAGGCCTATTAACGTTATGGGTTGTTTTACGATCAGGGTACACCGTCGAAAAATGGCCTTCTTTGCACCATAAAAAGAAATAGAGGTATGGTAATATCAAATCTACGATGGCAAGCTATTGGGCATTGTTGGAGCAACCTACAAGAGAAAAACAAATTATTGAAATACACATTTACTTCTAAAAATTGACCATTATATGGCATTTTAGGGCAAAATTTCTGTCTCATTTTATTTTTTCTGATTTTGAGCCTGCGCATCTTCATTATTAGCAATCATTCGGCTTGCTTTTCCAATCAGAATTGACTACTGAAATGCGATTGTTTAAAAACTGAAAGCCCCAGAAGCTAGAGTTAATTTGATTTTTTTGGTAACCATTAACCAAAAATGGGGTGCCATTTCTGTCAAAAAATGTCCTCTCCGAAGTCGGTGGTTTTACGCATAGTTAGACATCACTTGATGAACAATGTTTTTGCCTGTAAGAACACTTGTATATATGCCACAAACTTATAATGTTTACTTCACCCACATCCATTTATTTTCAGACAGTTCACGTTACAATGTTGTCAAATCACGGTCTGTCAAAAACGTCCTCTTCGAAAAATGAAGCAATTGACTTTACGTATAATAAAAAATTTGAACTCCTATAGAAAAATAATTTGGTGACCTCATGCCTCCAAATTTAAAAGCAATATAATTTTACTTGTCTAGAACACATACACAAATATTGAGGGAAAACAAAACGAGTTTTTTTTGGGGTCCAGTGAGACAAAATGGAGTACCCTAATCGTAAAACAACCCTTATAGCTTATTCTACTAAAACAATTCATGATGACTGTGTCAGCCAGCTGTGTCACACTGTTAATTGTCCCAAACTGTAGGGAAGTTTTATTCCGAATTTGATTGGTATAAAAAATAACGCCTTTTGCCTCCATATACAGTTTTAAAAGAACAATGCAGTAATTAATTAATTAATTAATTAATTAATTACAGATAAAGAACATAGCAATAGGAACTGCGATGTCTACATGACAATAGTGGAAATACTACATAATGTATTATGTAATATCATAGACTAAAAAAAAAATAACGTCTTTTGCCTCCATATAGAGTTTTAAAAGAACAATGCAGTAATTTTATTACAGATAAAGAACATAACAACAGGAACATCGATCTCTACATGACAATAGTGGAACTATTAAATAATGTATTATGTAATATCATAGACTAATATTAACATGCAAAACTTTATTTAAATCTACTTTACAATTTTTATCCAGATTGAAAGCAAAATTAATGTTGACACTCATTTCAAACCATGTTTTAATTAGGGCCATGCCTTGAAGATTGAACAAACATAATTATTTGCCCTCAAGTATTATCAATTAAATTGTTTAGAATTGCCCTGATTTAAGGTCATGATGGGGGAAAAGGGCCCCATAATGATATTCACGAGGATTATATCTATATAACATTTATATCTAAAATATATATATAAGCCTACATGTACAAAAGTGTACTTTATAACAAAAATGGAAAATTTGTATCTCTGATTTAACTCACTGTTCGTGTTTACTTCTTTTATGCAGGTTTCATGTATGATCTGTTTGGTTCATACCGGATAATATTTCGCATTTTGGGGATTCTTCTAGCCATAGTCAGCATGGCTCTATTGATATTCATTTTGTTTGAGACTCGACCAAGCAAGAAAACTTCATATATAGCAAACCTTCTCTGGCGCTTTAAGAAATTTTGATTAAAAAATTATGATTGTTTTAGTGTGTGTGTGTGTGTGCGCGTGGGTGGTTGTGTGTGTGTGTGTGTGTGTGTGTGTGTGTGTGTGTGTGTGTGTGTGTGTGTGTGTAGGCGTTTTGTAAATCAAATATACTAAATTAACAATTGCAGCTCATATATATCATAATGTTTTTGTACATAGTCATATTTGATTCCAAGAATTTTCATAATTCTGATTTTGGAAACCAATTCCAATAAAAGTTTGCATCAAAATATGTGTTCTAAATCGCAAACAAAAGTCAAAATTTATATCGACAGTCTTTCATATATTTTTCAAGATGTATCACACAATATAATTAAAACCTATAACTATTTGATTTGAATGAAAGGGTAAAAATCAAATTTTGTGTTTATTACTTGCTTTTGAGATTGGGTTAGCACTCGGTTGTCATACAGTTAAACCTTATCAAGACCAAGGTATTTTGAGAATTCACAGCCCCAAGTTTTATTTTATGACCGATCACTTTCATATTTGGCATGACGATAGAGTAACTCAAGCTCTACAACTTGTAACTACTAAAATTTCTCAAGGTCATCTTATGGGGGCGCTATTTGCATTTAAATAAAGAAATAAATAGAAAAATGCACCAAATCTGAATTAAATCATTTTACCTCTTTAAAATCACAGTTTGATTACGGAGACTGTTACACACATGTTTTATGATTAATTCATTGCTCATTCATCTATTCAAAATGTTCAAGGTTGTCAAATGGGGGCGCTTTATGCTCGTAAATAAGAAATTTCGAA
Source organism: Paracentrotus lividus (assembly GCA_940671915.1). Classification (NCBI taxonomy): domain Eukaryota; kingdom Metazoa; phylum Echinodermata; class Echinoidea; order Camarodonta; family Echinidae; genus Paracentrotus; species Paracentrotus lividus. The sequence goes on along the minus strand of CALNVZ010002974.1, from coordinate 18,533,378 downwards.
TTCACCAACATTTTAATTTTAATTGCTTTTGTACTAATTTTCACTGTTTAGGTATGTAAAGTGACTATGTGATAAGCAGTATTCATATTATTTTAATTTTCAAAGGATAAACTCATTTAAAACATTAGAAATGTGAAGAAATTCATATTTCAATATTTTCTATTATATCTATTTTTTTTCATATGAAAAGAAAAAAAAAAGAAAAAAAGAGTGGTATTTAGTTTGAAATGTTATTTCAATTTAATTGGAATAAAGAAACCCCATTGATGGCACCCTAATATTGTTTATACTTAAATGATCCAAGCGTATGGAATATAAAAGTTTGGTAGGGGGCAAAATGTGCTCCCCCCCCCCATTGGTATTGATGGGGATATGTTAGAGTTACACAGTCAACACATTTTGAATAACTGCCAAAACGTTGCCTAAGGGGGCCGTCACACTGAGGTCGTTTTATAACGTTCTTGCCCGTTTTTGCCCGTTTAAAAAAAAAATGCTGAACGGGCTTTGGTCGGGTTGGAACTTATAACTTTGAAAAATAATTTCTTGAATACGATGCTAGGCAGTTCATAAATAGTTCTCGTTACGTCAATTCCGTCTTTATCGCGTCCGCAATACGTTGTTATCCAGTTCAGAACGAGTAAACTGCTCGTTCACTCTATACCGTTCGTAGCACGTCCAAACGGTCACTAAAAGTAACTATGCGCAGCATGATAAAAGTTAGGTACCACGTTCGTAGTACGTCCTTCTCGTTCAGAGTAAGTCCTACCCGTTTAAGGAACGTTTTCACTACGTTTAATTTTAGAACTTGAAGCCAGTACGATTTTTTTGAACATGTTAAAAAAATCGGAATGCCTTTCCGTTCTCTCCGTTCGGGCCCGTTCGCCAAGTTCGTAAACAGATTGTAAACGGTCTCTACTAGATTCTAAAAGGTATGCACTACGTTCAGTCCGTGTGTAAACAGATTGAGCCCGTTCACCACGAACTTCCTAGAACGCAGTGAGAACTAGCTCAGTGTGACGGGAATTATGACATGCCGTTCTGTTTAAAAATTGAAACGTATGTTCGTAGTAAGTCCTTCTCGTTCAGAGTAAGTCCTACCCGTTTAAGGAACGTTGTCACTACGTTTAATTTTAGAACTTGAATAATTAATATACAATGCTCGTTTGTATGACGTCCTAGCACATCTTTAGAACGATTTAAGTACGGCAATTTCGTTTGTAGTACGTCCATCTCGTTTCAGGTACGTTGCCACCCCGTTAAATTTTAGGACGAGATGGGCGCCCGATTTTTTTGAACACTTTTTTGGAAATCCGACCGAGCTAGTCCATGAAGTTCGCAAACAGATCGTAAGAAGTATTTACTACGTCCACTCAGTTTACACACAGACTCTGCCCGTTCGGCAAAATTTGCAAGGACGTAGTAGGAACGAGCTCAGTGTGACGGGGGTATTAGCTAAGCCGATCATACATTGTTAAAATATTCGTCAATCAAAGAGGCCAATTCCAGTCCAATCCCTAAGGGTGGTATCTCACTTCGCGGAGACCTCTCCACGACGGAATCGTTTTTCCGCAACTGATAAAAAGTATAAGAGACGTCTCCGTAACTTAGGAGACGTCAATTTTCAAAAACTATCTGAAATCAGTTTTAAAGAACCGTCTCAAAGTAGTTTCCGCGACTCATGAAACGTCTCCACGAAGTCTCCGAAATCCGTCTCTAAGTTTCAAATCCGTTTCAAGTTGTTTCAAATCCGTCTCAAAGTAATTTCAAATCCGTCTCAAAATTGTTTCAAAGTAGTTTCCGCGAAGTGAGATACCACCCTTGTACTTCTTGTTCACATTTTCTTTAATGTTTACTTTGTGGTATGAAGATAAGTTATTCCATTTGGTAACAACGTTGTTGTACATGACCGGCTTAAACAATGTTTTGTAATTGTTAAATATTTAAGGGCTTTTACCTAAAAGATAACGACTCTTCTATTCGATATTCACAAACGTTTGGTTGCTCCGTGAAAACCCGCTTTACAGAAAAAGAATACTACCTCGTCAACCACTCCATACAAATGCAAGGTCTGATCTAAACCAAAATTAGAAATAATAAAACTAACGGCATGATGATACTCCATTTAATTTTCAAGCAGCTACTGAAATATCTAGCGCTTTTGTTGAAATGATAATTCATTAATAATAATTTGGAGAAAAAAAAAATTAGTTCGATTCGTAAAACATAAATTGTCAAAACAGACTAAACATTACCTCATCAAAGCTCACTATACTGTAGCTCAAGTTATTATGTATACAGTACAATATATGGGATATATTTACTGTTTACAATAAAAACTATATTGATAAACGTTTACACTTTTCTTCGACTTTTAGTTTTATTACCAAGTTTGTAACCCTTATGGCTATGTGCCATTATGCTAATCTCTAAGGCGGCATAAAAATGACTCTTAATGATTTTGAAAAGTGATGTTTTGTTTTTGAAGTGTGCTCACTCATGTCTAACTCCACAGATTTATTTCATTTTTACCCAGTGTGTAGTCAGTAGGTATAACAAACACCCTTTTGCCCAGTTATTTTGCTAAAATATCTTTCGTTAAAAAGTCATTCAATCAGGATGGAGTTGCTTTTTGCTTAACTTCTGTTGTTTTGATTTCACCCTACTTTGGCATAAGTTGTTTTTACCATCCCCTTAAAAAATGCGCCTTGTTCTTGTTAATTCAATCATATACGCATACCACACAAAAATGGTACCAAAGATGCGGGAGAAATTACTCTTTCAAAATATGTACAATGATTCTGGGTTTGTAATTTTATTTTTTATGACAGTTTTTTGAGTGGTACAATAAAAATCTTTTTAAATAAAAACGCATGAAATAAATCAACTTTTGAGTGAAAATTCATGTTCCATTTTAGATCAGTGCATTTGATGACTTATTTTCTATGATTTTGATGTGGACAATGGTATGGAAATCCCTGCAACAATGGCAAATATAGCCCATCATCCCTTGCTATTAACAAGCGAAATTCAGTTTGGCCTATGCAAGATCAGACAATATGCTAAGGACCTGGCCGAAAAACTGAAGGATTTATAACAACAATTTACATGTATGTGCTCTTTTCTTAGGGATAAGTTGTGGTGTTGAAACTCTTGGGCACATATTCTACTAAGAAGACTGGGTTTGTATGCGTCGCAAGTTCGAATAGGCTATTGTGCGATCCTTTTGTCTGATGTTGACTGATGCATGCAGACAAAGGGGTCCCACAATAGCCTGTTCGAACTTGCGACGCATACAAACATAGTCTTCATAGTAGAATATGGGCCTTGGCGTTTCCTCAGCTGTCAAATGAGTTCTTGTTGTTGGTACTATTAGTGTTGCATTTATACGTAACATGTATTCACATAACATGTGGTCACACTTGTGGTGATGATACTCTTGGTATACGTAACATGGATTCTTGGTGTTGGCACCCTTGGTTTTGCCTAAGCTGGCCAAAGAGTTTAGGGCATTGGCACTCTAGGTGTTGCCTGAGTCTACCGATAAGTATATGGTGCTGTTACTCGTAATGTCGCCTTAGCTGACCAATGGGTTCCTGGTGTTAGAAATCTCGGTGATACCTTAGCTGATGGTTGAGTTCTGTATGTTGGAATTCTTGATTTTAGTTGGCCTTTGAGTCTGGTGTGTTGGTACTCTTGTTGTCGCCTTGGCTGGACGTGGCTTCCTTTCTTTTGATACCAAGCTTCTCCTTCCAGAGAGTGGTAACACGTTTGTTGAGACCGAATGCAAAGAGAATGAAGACACCCTGAAGCGAGTTAACAGCGGTGAAGATGTACCACAGTTCTGGAACGTTGGTATACTCACACACGAAAGCAAAGATCCATGTAAAACCCATCACACAGGAAAGCTTAAGAATAAATGACCATAAAAAAATTGTTAACAAATAGTAATGGTGCAATTATGCATTTGCTGAAAGGTGCTTTTAGAAGAAGAAAAAAAAAAGCTTACAAATATCAAGGAAGAATTATCAAAACATGAGTAAATAAAGGATTAAATGCCTTTTTTCAAAACCAATAATGATACAATTTTCTTCAGCTCCGACGTAAATGAATTCCAAAGGGCATTATCAAACCTCTCTTATGATAAAGGGAACATTTCAGATGCTGAAGTCTAGGGGGGAAGTAGTTGCCATTGATCATAAGTCATCATGTGAATATATTCCTGTATGCTTTCAGCAAAACATTATGTGTCCATATATGCATTCTTGGTGTCCTAATTACTAAAGATGGGCCTAAGAGTTTTGTCCAAACTTACAGGAAATTATTGGATTTACCTTCACGTACAAAGATAGTTCTTCCTTTGCTCTAGTCGGAGCGGATCTTTCTTTGAGGGCCTTCTCTGACGCCTTCTTTGTGAGTCTGATTCCTACGACAGTGTCGGTGAATAGGATTGTGTTTAGAAAAAGCAGTGCAGCCAGAGGTACGCCAAAGCCATAGAGATTGGCGTCTCCTCTTGAGAGCCAACACAATCCACTGTTGCCGTATTCAAAGCTCAGATTAGTGCAACCACATAGATCAATGAACAAGCAAGCTCCTACAATCAACGCTGGGGTACCCCAAGCATAGATAGAGTACCAGAGGTAGAAAATCTGAGATTTGCTGCCGACGCGAATTTTGGCACGGGAGCCAAATGTGCGATTCAGGTCAATGGCCAGCGCGTTCATCCAAAAGAAAACCGAGAGCCAGAAAAAGTGGGTGGCGGCCGCCATAGCTTTGCAGACACTCTTGTTATTGCTGCTGACTACTCCTAAGCACATCAGTAGAAATGTCATCAGCAGAGCGACGGACAGAGCCAAGATTGATTTGCCTGCCATATTTCTCAGCTTTGGGAAAACCGTGTAAGTGGTAATAATGATAAGTACGGATAAGATAGATAGTGATGTTCCTACAGTTGTCATGATATCCAAACCTTCAGGTAGGTTTCGGCTACCTTCGGCAAGGTCTTCAAGACAGTATAACACTGAGCCATTTGGCATGAGCTGGAATTTGTCCTGTCCAACAACCTCGTTCCTAGAAACAACACGTATTGTTTCTTCAGAATGATCTGAAATAACACGTTCGAATCCGCCAGGGTCTGCCTGAACGTATGCTTTACAAACTAATGTAAGGTTATCACGGCATATATATTCTCCGGTTACAGTAGTCGTCTCATACTCTCCTACCTCTCTGACGATGTGAACCCTGAAAGGTGATAAGATAGTGTCATTGGTGTGTCCTGAGAAGAAACTGTTGTACGAGGCACACGTCCAGTCTCCAGGAACATCTATCGTTATCTGAGCAATAGATACGTTCCCAAAAGAAGGAGCAAAATAGCAGGAGGTGTCTTCAAATTGAATGCTGGTATTGAAATTGATGTTCATATTAGATGCCGTTAAGGCAGTGAAATTCAGTTCAATTTCAAAGCAGGTCTTGCATGCCAACGTCTCGTTTTGTTCATAACAAAGCTCGTCAAAGTGAGATGCTACTTCGGATGGATTGCATGATATATCAGGCAACTCTATCACAACGGTAGAGGCCAACATATCATATGATGACCCAACGATCAGAGAATTCACCGCCCCTGCAAGATACTCTATATCAGACGTTGTATAGTTCTCTTCTCCCTGTCCTGATGACTGGGAATAGAAAGACAGACACACCTTACCCACCTCATCTACAGGTAAGCGTTCGCATCTTGCCGTTGTGCCATTATACACAAACCCGGATAAGCAGTACACCACTTGGCATGCTCTTGTGAGAGGATCGAATGCTTCGTTGACATCACACAAACTAGCAGCAAATGCATCATCACTTGGATTAATTGCAAGTATTCGCAAGAGAATGGCAAAATTTTTGGGGGGGGGGGGGGGGCCCCATTTTTTTTTTTGTTTTAACTACGTGTCGTGTGCTCTACTGAGTGGCACATTATTGGTATAATTTATGCAAACATCAATACCGGTTACAGTAAGTCACAAGCCAAATTCTGATATACAAGATTATTATATCTTACAGTGTGCAAGATACAGGGCACTTAACTCTGGATAGTGGAATCTGCAGAATAACCAAAGAGCACATTCAGGTCACGTCAACATCAGGAAAGTGGTGTGTGTTGGTGTTTTAGGTATGCCGGAAGGGGGTTTCCAGAGATTTAGTAAAGAGCACCCGCAGATTGATCAAATATTCAACCGTATAGATGATCTGTTCTGAATTGCCTGATGAGGTTTCCTCTCAAAAAACATTAGGACTTTCGTAATCTCCACTCCCATGGCATGATATCACTAAAGCCAATTCCGTGGCACATTGCGCAGTAAAAGTTCTTAGAAGTGACGAATGTGTAAGTTACAATGTTCAACCGTCATACGGTGTAACGAAAATGTCTTCAGACGTCGGAGGCTCTTCCACAGTTGAGGCGTATATTACTGTCGCGCGGAACGTACTCCGGACATTTTCCAATTAAGAAGAAAGAAACCGGTACTGGTAAAGTCATTTGAATAAGGCAGATACCATTCTATGATCTGACCTTCTCACAAGACATGTATGGTATAAAGTTATCCTCCCACGCCATCTTATCGGGAGATCGTCGGGATAGGGATACAAGAATTCAGTGACTGTACCATTTGCATACGCCGCTTCCACATCAGGGCAGCACGAATCGAACAAGGCACAGTCCTTATCGCACTTACAATGACGTCGTGTCCAATGCTCGGTGCAAGAATATGGATCAGTTCTTATTGGACACGTCTGATCAGGAAAAGGGTATTCTCCATCATCTCCCATACATGTTAGTTGGCCTAGGTAAGAAGATATAGGACATTTATAATGAGTTGAATCGGGACGGCAATTCTAATTAACACATGAAGATAGTGCTATAGACTCGAGCATCTTTACTTATGTCAGCTAACCCTGCATATATCAATTTATTGGCATAAGCACTGTGATCAATTTATATGTGTGTATTAATCATCGTTTTCTTCACGTCTCTACTTTAATTTGTTTAATACGCTGTTAAGACGCCGTGTAAAAAAAAGGTTTTGTTTAAAAAAAGTTGTACCTTATTAAACAACAGTTGATTAAACTTTAAACAACAGGTGTTGTGTAATGACTTTACACACGAGTTGGATGGTTCCTATAGTAAACATCGATTGTGTAAAGTTTTGAACAAGTTGTGTCTGTAGTTTATTTTGTTTTCACAAAATTTACGTGAGCATTCCAACTGAGCGTTCCAAACACATTCCAAATCATCAGGATTACCTGACGTATAGAATAGTATCATCAGCATACATAGAAACTATGCTATCATAAATCAGCGTCATAGTATATTGGTCTTGACTCTTGACTGGGGATGCAAAGGTAGTGAGGTCGATTCCCGGCACCGGCACTTTTAAAAAAAAATTTCTTTAAACAAGTATGTTGTGTAATGACTTTACACAAGAGTCGGATGGTTACTATAGTAAACAGCGGTTGTGTAACGTTTCAAACAAGTTGCGTAGTTTGTTTGTTTTTTTACACAGCGTTTTAACAGTGTACAATTAAATTGTCATATTGTTTTTGATTTCTCGACAAAACATACGAATCTGTCAAAATGATTTCTTATTAAATGCTAAAAATATTTTTTTTTAATGTAAAAATGTATGTACGTCTTGTTGCCCCTCTCTCCACCTACTGCCCCCCCCATTCCCTCCCTCTCCCTCCCCCTAGACTCTGGTACATGTATTTGTACATGCATTTGTTTATATCGGGGATAGTCTATGACAAGGCATATGTGACTTTTGACTCCTCCCTCCACATATGCATTTACATGTATCTTGATTTTATTATGTATCGATACTAATAATTTCTCACAATATGTTATATCTGAAAATGTTTTCTAAATGTCTTTCTTTTGCACTCGTGGAATAAAGTTGAATTTAATTGAAATTGAAATTATTTCCATATTTTCTCAAGCACTCTATGGAATAAATGATCTAAATGTCTTAAATTTATGTAATGAAAACTACTAGAAATCTGACCAAGATGGCCTGAGCGAATATAAAACATAAAATCAATTTATACAACAGTATTCCATGCCAATCAAATAAACAGAAATTTAGCGTTTCAAATAATAATTTAAAAATATATATAACATACGACATTAACATTGTATTCTACAAAATACATTGAACATTTTCAAAGTAAATGCTGTATACAGATCGTCACAGAATTAAGGAAATTCCTCGCCTCAAAACGTATATTTCTGTGACCTTGATTTCCTTTTCATATTAAAGAGTAGTACCGGGACCCGACGCGACGCTGCCACAACACTACCACAAAGTGGTAGCGTCCGTTGTGAAACCATTCAGGATTCCTGAAGCTCACACTTTACAATGGAAAAATGGAATAAAAAATATCATTGAAAATTGGATGGGGGAAAAAGCAAAACAGCCCTGCCATTTATGCAATGCCACTTACCTAAATAGAACACGCGCACATAAGAAGAGAGAGAGAGAGTGAGAAAGAAAGAAAGAAATGGACGCACTTGAAGACATTTCTACGTAATTTCCGATAACTTTGAACAGTTTGGTATATACAATTCAAAAGAGGTTAGCTGACTCACCTGAAAATTCTACGATCTCTCCATGAAGGACTCCAAAATTCAAGATCACAGCCAATCCCAAGAGAAGAGGGAAATATGTCAAATAATAATTCATGTTGAATTATATTCAATATAGTCAATCAATTTTTAGCCATTCCTCTAATTCATCGGCTGGTTTGAATCTTTATCTGAATTTTTAATATGGACGACCGACGCATGTAAATCAAAAGATCGGACTGCAAAACTTTATCTGTTTCTAGTGACGATTGTCTCTTAGTTGGTTCAGTCTGGTGTAAATTGTCTCTCGTAGAGAATGTAGAAAAGCCAATTTAGTATTTGGTAATTCAACTTCTTTAAAAAAAAAAATCAACCCTGTCAAGAAGAGAAATGGCAGTAATAATCTTGGATTGATTATCCCGCTCTTTTCTAAGTGTCTGGATATGGCTATCACGTCAACAAACAATATTCTATAACAATCATGATTTTGTGTTAAACTTCAAATGGAACTTTAGAAACAGAAGAACTGTTTATTTTTTGTTGATGATTATATATCGATATTAAAGCTGAAGAGATCCAATGCAGGGCAGGACGCGTACGAATTATAGAATGACACGATTTTGAGGTATCCCTCCAGTCGTAATCGCTAAAGACTAGTTTCTCACCAGATAATCTAATTTATAGTAGCAAAATATCAGCAGTATCCATCCATGCCTTTCCATTCCATAATTCAGTAATATTAATATGTACCATGATAGCTAAGGAATCATATGCTGCGCTTCCTCATCTTAATGGATTTTATCTTTTCAATTCAAAATACATGTAGCCTTATTAATAATAAAAGTAGACTAAAGGCCTCGTCACACCGAGTCCGGTCCGGGTCACGGCACGGGCCCGGTCCGGTTCAACAATGGGCAAAAACGGTCGAAATGAATCGGCCGTGTACTATTGCAATGAGACTGGTCACAACAAACACGTGCTGTGCCGTACTAGCCGGAACGGCAACCGGTACGGTTTTTATGGGATCGCTCTTGGAGCGATTTGAGACGGTTTGCCGTACCGGTTACCGGACCGGACTCGGTGTGACGAGGCCTTAATGGGTGGGAAATCAACGGAAGAGGAAATGAAATGAAATGAAAAGTCAACATTGTCAATCACTACGGTCTCTATTGTACAAAATCGGTAAAATGTAGGGAAACGTCGAGGTTTCACTATGTGAAATAGGTCTTTCTTTCAATTGATTTTTTTTATTTTTATTTTTTGTATTAATTTATTTGCCGCAGTGCAGTAATACAATTATCGGCGCATTGATCTTAGCGGATGGTCGTTTGTGTAGTCATGGGGACGTACATTATAATAAAGAAAAATATCTTTCCCGTAAAATGTCATTTTCGCCGATCACCTGGATGATCGCAAACATGTTATTATCAAGAACATTTATTGTATCAAATATTTTTTTTTATTGTTCAATGAATTTCAAATTGAATGGATGAACACTAAATGATTTACAAATTTACAAATTTGAATAAATATTTAAGAAAAATACTAGGCCTATCCATACATACATTCCTTTTTGAGGGGGCAGTGGGGTATCAGATTGAAAAAAAAATAAAGAGTGAAAATTGAGTTTTTCATTTAATGTTGTAACATGAATTATCAGCTTTCAGAAAATTCGCATTTTATTGGGTAGGCCTACTGATACATATTTTCTTGGTATAGTCTGGGATTAACCAATCATGTACGAGAGTAACTGGAAGTGTTTATTTATTACATATACACTTCCGTACACCAAACCCGTCCCCAGTTAGTTGCAACCCGTTCTTAATAATCAAATGTTGGGAAACAAGTTTGATAAACGCTTCCCAATCAAAAGAATGCCTAATGAATCGAGGAAACTAGAATTTTTTCATGTATAGGGGAGAGTGGGGTTAGTTGAAACATTGTAATTTTCTTGAACGTCTATAAATATATTTATGCAAATCTACCCTCAGGTCGTTGCTATTAGCAACTGCCATCCACCATATTTTAGACAGCACACATGCTTCAAGCCTCGTGAAGTTAGAAAGCAATGTTTGTTTTTTCACCTTCTGAGTAACATTTTTACAAATGTTTTATTATCTCAGAGAAGATCATAAATTAAGTTGGCCAGTTTTTGATTGTTACAAACAGTTATACCAAGCTACAAAACAAGGTTAAATATATGGCATGTTGTTGTCCCTCTTTTGTGCTGCAAGCTTACAAATGTCAAATGGGCCTCTGGGGTTAGTTGGAACATTTTGGACGGGGTTAGTTGGAACATGTACTAAGTAAATAGGTTTCTGCTGAATAAAAAAATAAAAATCACATAATTCAATGAAGTGTTCCGAAATATTCCTATACATGTATATTAGTGCACATTGGACAATTTTATTTTGGTTTTAACAAAATATATTGCAGAATGCTACTTCACAGGACTTCAGAATATCTGTATGTGAGTGGATGATATCAAGTTTAATAAAACATGAAGTTTAAAAAAAAATTGAACACCAATCTTTAATATTTTAATTGGAATCAATAAAGCAAGTTAGCTGAAGCCAAGCAATAATGTTGCAGGTATTTTAAATATGATTTTATATGATGTAATGCACAATGTTTCAACTTACCCCATACCTTGTTCCAACTAACCCCGTGTCTGGGGTTAGTTGGAACACTTGACATGGTCTTGTTGAAGATGGATTTTTTTTTCCGGAACCATCACTAAGTTTAAGAATTTTATGGGGTACATTTGTAGCATACAGATATACACTCAAGCTGATTGTTTATGGTTTCTTGAAATAAATCCGCTTTTGTTTTACGGCCATTTTCGTGAAAAATGTTCCATATAACCCTGCTCTCCCCTATATATATATATATATATGTATATATTTTTTTTTTTAATTTTTTTTTTCAGTCAAGAGCAAGTCGCGGCGACGTCTACACGTTCACTCGTGGGTACGTTTCCTCCAGTGAGATAGGCGCATTTAATAAACCATGTTGGTCCTCTATTATCTTCCACTCTGTTGTAGTGTAAACGTACCTATATGTCAAATTTGAATACTTGCGTTTTAGTATTGATTAACATAATCTATTTAAATGTGCAGGCCCCGTCATGATAGCTATATCTAGAAGAATAAAGGTAAAACATTTAATATTTACTAAACATCGACTATAATGAAATTTAATTTTGTGCGACATATATTGGAGCAAGCGCCATGAGCGCCCATCTTATAGGCGGATACCGGCGCTATATACAAAAAGACATCATCATTATCGTCGTCATGATCATGATGATGATGATCATCATCATCAGGACCCTAGTGAACATATCATTAATCACTTAACGGGCAATCATTGGTAAATAACAAGAATTGAGCATTCATAACATGCATAAGGAGATAACCCATATTGGCTCCTTCTCTCCAATCATTTAAGTCTACAAATGTTTCTTAATAAAGCATGAAGCAAAAAGTGGTTCCGAAACATATATTATTAGAGTTTAAAAACGCTCGGTGAAGTTTCTCTTAACAAACTCTAAGTAGTTACTACCTAACTACCTAACAAAGGAGAAGGCGAAAGGACAAAGGCTGACAAATGAAATTTCGGGAAGCGTGGATCATCAGTTAATAAAAACATGTTTAATATTAATTTTCTTTCTGAATTGTTTACACGTTACGTTTATACCTTCTTCTTCTTCTTTCGTTAGGTTTAATGGCAATTAGTCATATTTGACTATTATCGCCAATGCAAATTTTACATTTCTCTCAAATATTTTTTTTTTAAATTTAATTTAATTCTGTTTATTTTCTTTATTTTTATTATCATATATTTGAAAAATATTCCAGTGTCATCTGCATAAATGCAAACCCAGAAAAATTATTAAACAGATAATATTTATTTTCTTCCTGCTGAATTGACAATGTCAATGTCAAAGGGGAAAAAAAGGGTCTGATAAATAACCTGTTGGAAATGAATAATTTCCATATGGTACCATTACAAAGGCAAATAAAAAATTAAAAATCATCCATTGGAAAAAATTATTTTGCGCCGTTTCTTTGCAACATAAGACTAATTCTAATCAATTTTAATTATCCAGAGAGATATATACAGCGGAATTTATCAAACCAGAAAGAATTTGAGAAGTTTGACATAGTTAATTATTTATTAATTTCTTCATATATATATATATATATATATATAGTAAATAGTGGTAGAAAAATACGCGTTGCGACTGGCTATGTCAGTACCACGTGACCTACCTTCAATTTGTTTTATTGTACATATGTACAATATAACTTTCGGTTTTTGGAGGGTAAAGCCCGTGTTAAATGAATGGGGAGAGTATATCGATTCTATCGATTGCCTTGTTGCGCCAGCGCGTAAAAACAGTAAAATGGTGTGCTCAAAAGTTAATAACAATGGATACGCGGAGCAACAATATAGGTCACAATAGCTTAATAAGCACCAACAAATTGGCAAACATAAAACCAGATTAGGCAAGGTCAAAGATCCATGGGTCTATTTACTATAATAAATAGTGAACGCTCCATCTTGCAACATAACTGGGCTATAGGAACTCTAAATACTAAATTATCCCTCGTGCAGATCTATTTCACCTCTGCCTGCGGCCTCTGAGAAACAAATCTGCCCTCGGGATAATTTAGTATTTGTCGTACTTATAATCCAGTATATTGCGCGATATATATATATATATATATATATATATATATATATATATATATATATATATATATATATATATATATATATAGGCGAAATGAATTAAACAGATGACTCGAGACGTAGCTCTCAAATTCCTTTAATTCATAAGCTTTCGGCCAGCATGGCCTTCATCAGGCCTACAAAATAAGACGAAACAAAATTAGACAAAACATGAGTGGTTGACAGGCAAAACCTGTTATATATCATCAAAATTTAACAGACATTTGTGTTTTTATATAATGTGTCACGATTAATATATTAATTAAATGTATGATACAATTCACTGCGAAACTATATTGGGAGGGAGAGAGAGAAAAAAGAGAGGCGGGGAGGGTGAGAGAAGGAAATGGAGAGATAAATATAGAGGGAGAGTGAGAGTGAGAGAGAGAGAGAGAGAGAAAGAAAAGAAAAGAGAGACAAGAGTAACAATAAGAGAGAAAGATCGAGATCGAGATACGAACGTGTGTTATGTACAGTAATAGCATGTATAATACCATATATAATACCCGAAAAGATAGATAATTATTATTTACCGGTTGTTTTTAGTTCATCTGAGAGGGCGCTCTGGGGGACAAGAGAAGGTCCACTAGCTGGCGGTTCCATGAATTGTTATTCTGTGATAATTCGTAACAATTTATTAAATTTACATAAGATAAACCTATCAAATATTCTGCTATTATAAAGATACTAATGAATGAATTGTAGTCGATACAAAATAAATATTAATAAGGAAAAACATGCACCCAGTAAATTTGTCAAAAGGGGAGCAGTATTTTCATTTCATTTCTGAAAGATCGAAAATACCTAGAATTCATATCACATGTAAAATATTTTGTTTTACCCGTGATAAAGGATAAAGATATTTTCAATTCAAAAACTATAACCAAAAAAAAAAAAAAATTTAAACAAGCAACTCTACAAGATGAAAAAAGTTGAAGACGGAAAATGTTCGTTCTGCAAAAGAGAATAAGAAGATGTTGTACATTTATTTTGTGAATATGAGTTTGGAAATTAAATTTACAAAGGAAAACATGATGGTTGGTTTTGAAGAAAACAGAAACGATGCCCTAAAATTTGATAATAGTGAAATATTGCATTTCATAGGAATTGAAATGGATTGTTCATAGTTTACTCATTATTAACTCTATTTTTTTGTCAGTCGTTAAAATTTCAAGGGAGGGGAAAAATCCCCCAAGATAAAATTCTTAGGGGACGTGTCCCGCCCCCCCCCCCCCCCCCCCCGGATCGCCGCCCGGGCCAAACTATATGATAATGATGGTACAAACATGAATATTACCACACAGACCACACATCTGACACAAGCTTTTCAGTTAGACGTAACTTACTAGACTATTTCCACTTATAAATTAAATATTTGTTACAATAGGCCTATATACATATACGTTCGATCTTTCATCATCTGTCAACGTGACCAAGGGAACCCCTGTTTATTCATCGTTCTCGTTGCAGGATTCAAAGATGTCTCTTCAGAATCAATTCCAATTAATTATTTTTTGACCCATCTAAAAGTCGTTTTTTTCTTTAGTGGACTAATGAGTTTTGTGTGTTGCTACTCTTGTGTGTCACCTAATGCGGCAGTTCCATGTATGCAACGCAAGACCAGTGCATTGAAAATTGCCGACAACACGCATACAGAGCGTATACATAGACAACACGTATTAAAATACGCAACGAATGCACAGCGTTGGCATCACGCGCTCGACTAATGAGTAACGCCCACCCAGCGCATAATGTGCGTTGGCCATGCGTCGTACACATAACTGCGCCATTAGTTGACGGTTGAGTTCGTGTGTTTGTATTCTTCGTGTTGCCTTATTAATTGACGGATGATTTCTGTGTGTTGGTACTCTTGGTGTTAGTTGACGGTTGAGTTCTGGGTGTTGGCACTCTTGGTGTCGCCTTGGCTGGACGTGACTTCCTTGCGTTTGATTCCAAGCTTCTCCTTCCAAAGAATGGTAACACGTTTGTTGAGACCGAATGCGAAGAGGATGAAGACACCCTGAAGCGAGTTTACAGCGGTGAAGATGTACCACAGTTCTGGAACGTAGGCATATTCACATACGAAAGCAAAGATCCATGTAAAACCCATCACACAGGAAAGCTTAAAAATCAAATGGCCATAAAACAAGTCGTTAACAAATTTAAATGGTGCGAATATCCATTTGCTAAAAGGTACTATAAAAAGAAAAGTTTATAAATATGACAAAGGAATTATCAATATCTTTAAAACAGAAAGAATAAATGCCTCCCTTCGAAACGAACAATATTAAAAAAAAATAAAAAATAAAAAATAAAAAGTCGACGAATTTCTTTAGCGCCTATGGAAGTGAATTTACATGGCATGAGCAACGCTTTCTTATAGGAGCATTCGGGGAAGATGAAGGCTTGGGGGAAATAGTTACCCTTGATTATCCACAATGACGAGCTCTGCTACCCATGCCATCATGTTGTTATAATCTTTTAGAAAAATGCATGTTTCTAAATATACACTGTTTTTTTAATCATGAAAAGTGAACCCAACGATTGAAAATTTACAGAAGATTATAAAAGCATAAAATTTAACCAATTTACCTTCATGTACAAAGAAAGTTCTTCCTTTGCCCTAGTCAGAGCGGATCTTTCTTTAAGGGCCTTCTCCGATGCCTTCTTTGTGAGTCTGATTCCTACGACGGTGTCGCTGAATAGGATTGTGTTTAGAAAAAGCAGAGCTGCCAGGGGTACGCCAAAGCCATAAAGATTTGCGTCTCCTCTCGAAAGCCAACACAGTCCATCGTTGCCGTAGTCAAAGCTCAGATTAGTGCAATCGCAGAGGTCGATGAGCAAACAAACTCCTACAATCAACGCTGGGGTACCCCAGGCATATAGAGAGTACCAGAGGTAGAAGATCTGTGATTTGCTACCGACGCGAATTTTGGCACGGGAGCCAAAGGTGCGATTCAGATCAATAGCCAGCGCGTTCATCCAGAAGAAAACTGAGAGCCAGAAAAAATGGGTGGCGGCCGCCATAGCCTTGCAGACACTCTTGTTATTGCTGCTGACTACTCCTAAGCACATCAGTAGAAATGTCATCAGCAGAGCAACAGACAGAGCCAAGATTGATTTGCCTGCCATATTTCTCAGCTTTGGGAAAACCGTGTAAGTGGTAATAATGATTAATACGGATAAGATAGATAGTGATGTTCCTACAGTTGTCATGATATCCAAACCTTCAGGTAGGTGTCGGCCACTTTCCACAAGCTCCCCAAGGCAGTATAACACTGAGCCATTTGGCATAAGCTGGAATTTTCCCTGTACAATAACCTCGTCGTTGGAAACAACACGTATTGTTTCTTCAGAATCATCAGAAATAACACGTTCAAATCCTCCAGGGTCTGCCCGAAGGTATCCCTTACAAACTAACGTAAGGTTATCACGGCATATGTATTCTCCGGTTAAAGCCGTCGTCTCATACGCTCCTACCTCCCTGACGATGTGAACCCTGAAAGGTGATAAGATAGTGTAATTGGTGTGTCCTGAGAAGAAATTGTTGTACGAGGCACACGTCCAGTCTCCAGGAACATCTATCGTTATCTGAGCAATAGATACGTTTCCAAACGAAGGAGCAAAGTAACAGGAGGTGTCTTCAAATAGAATGCTTGTATTGAAATCTAAGCTCATGTTAGATGCTATTAAAGTAGTGAAATTCAGTTCAATTTCAAAGCAGGTCTGGCATGCCATCGCCTCGTTTTGTTCGTAGCAGAGCTCGTCATTGTGGAATTCTACTTTGGATGGATTGCATGATATATCAGATAGCTCTACCACAACAGTAGAAGCCAACATATCATATGATGACCCGATGATCAGAGAATTCACCGCCCCTGCAAGATACTCTACATCGGACGATGTAGTGTTCACTTCTCTTTGTCTTTTTGACTGGGAAAAGAAGGACATACACACCCTACCCACCTCATCTACAGGTAAACGCTCACATCTTGCCGTCGTGCCATTATACACAAACCCGGACAAGCAGTAAACCACTTGACATGCTCTTGTGATAGGATCGAATGCTTCGTTGACATCACATAAACTGGCAGCCAATGCATTATCATTTGGATTAAAAGCAAAGTATTCTGCAAGAGAAGGTAAATGGCCTAGCTGTATTAGTGTCGTCTGCTTCACCGAGTGGCACAATATGGTATAATTCATGCAAACATCAATACCGTTACAGTAAGCACAAGCCAAATTCTGATATACAAGATTATTATATCGAACAGGTGCAAGGTATGAAGGGCATTTCATTTGCATGATTGAATCTGTAGAATAGCCCAAAGAGCACATGGTCACGTCAACATCAGGAAAGCACGGCCTTGCAGTTATGTTTTTAGGTATGCCGGAAGGGGGTTCCAGAGATTTAGTAAAGGGTTTCCGTAGATTGATCAAATATTCAACCGTATAGATGATCTGTTCTGAATTTTCTAATGAGCTTTGCTCCATCATGTCGATAACTTGATCACTTCGCAATTTCCACTCCCATGGCATAATGTCTTCAAAGCCAATTCCGTGGCACATTGCGCAGTAAAAGTTCTTGAAGTGACCAATTGTTTCAACCGTCATAGGGGTGAGGAAGATGTCTTCAGACGTCGGAGGCTCTTCACAGTTTAGGCGTATAATGCTTTCACGTGGAACGTACTCCGGACATTTGCCAATTAAGAAGAAAGAGATGGTAGTGTTAAAGTCATCTATATTAGGCATATACCATTCTATGACACTGTTCTCACAAGTCATGTAGGCAATAAAATCGTCTTCCCATGCCATCGTATCTGGGAGATCGTCGGGATGAGGATAAAAGAGGCCATTGCCTGTACGATTTGCATACGCCGCTTCCACATCAGGGCAGCACGAATCGAACAGGGCACAGTCCTTATCACACTTACAAGGACGATTCATCCAGTCTTCGGTGCAAGAATATGGAGCCTCTCTCTTTGGACATGTCTGATCAGGAAAGGGGTATTCTCCATCGTCTCCCATACATGTTAGTTGACCTTTGCAAGAATAAAATATACGCGTGAATGAGATTATGTATGAATAGTTTTCAAATCAATGTATGTTATTTGGAGACGCGAGATTGTCAAGCTTGGATAACGCTGTTTAGACCTCTAATACAATTCAATTAATTTCAATACTTGGACACTATACGAAAAATGTTTACTCTATTAATGATTTTGTATTATGTTTTGTACGAAAATAGATAAAAAATCAAATCGAACAAAATCAACTGGGATTGCGGCATGAGTTGTTATCATCACATCAAAAACATCTTATCGAATGTGAGAAACTACATGATTGCCGTAATAGTAGCGAGACAGGTGTTCAACCGAAAGACACGAGATTGGAGAAATAGATAGCCTGGGAGATTTTTAAATATAAATCAGTCTAAGAATGTTTCAATTTAATGTAGAAAATACAATTTTAGTAAAAATTTATCAAATTATTGTATTATGGGTTGTTTTACGATCAGGGTACACCATTTTGTCTCGCTGGACCAAAAACAAAAAAGTTGTTTTGTTTTCCCTTAATGTTTGTGTATGTGTTCTAGACCGTATCAGGACATCTCCCCCGGAGGACAACTCCCCCGGGGACAACTCCCGGAGGACAGCTCCCCCGGAGGACAACTCCCCCGGAGGACAACACTCCCGGAGGACAACTCCCCGCAGGACATCTCCCCCGGAGGACAGGTCCCCCAAGGACAACTCACCCGGAGGACATCTCCCCGATGAAAACTCCCCCGGAGGACAAGTCCCACGAGGACATATCCCCGAGTACAACTCCCCGGAGGACAACTCCCCTGGAGGACAACTCCCCGAGGACAACCCTGGAGGACAACTCCCGGAGGACGACCTCCCCGGAGGACAACTCCCCGCAGCACAACTACCCGCAGGACAAGTCCCCGGAGGACAACTCAACCATTCCGGATAACAGATCCACATGCACTCGTTAATTTTTGCTCCATTTGCGATTTTTTTTTTTTTTTTTTTTTTTTTTTTTTTTTAAATATTAAACCGAAATAGCATTCAGGAAATACAAAATCTTTGGCAATTTTTGTTTTTTCCGGCGAAGGGTGTTAAAGTTTGGCAGCTGTAGAGGCTTACTGCTATTGGAACCGAATTTTATCGTCAAAGAGAGAGAGAGATAGGGTACATGCAGGTAATATGGGCCAGCAGGTAATATGGGCCACCTGAAGTGACCGTCGACCGGTGACCGATGACCGGTGTGAGCACCATAATGTTGTTAATATGAACTGTATACGAACATTTATCGTCGTGAGAGCATCTGATGGCGAAATTTTTCTGAGAAAATTGCTGAAAACCAACAAGGTACGTAAAACATACCGCATTTTTTTACCCTGATGTAAAATTTGATATTTCACAGAATGTGACGGTGAAAGAGTGTTTGAGGGGGTAACCTCAATTGTTTTGTATATTTAGTAAGCTTATAGTTTCATTTTGATCATACTAGCGTGTACAGGTCACTTTGTTGTAGTGAAGGGGTGCAATGTGGCATTGAATGCTTGCCTGACACAGCAACATTAGTGCAGGTAATATGGGCCATCCAAAATGGCGGAAATGATTCTGGTACTCAGTATTGGGATGAGGCATCAATCTCTTTGCTACGATTTTTTGGGGTATATTCACAGTATATAATTAATATAAATAACTTGTTGTAGGCCTATATTGACTTGCATAATGAAAATAATATTAAAATAATATTAAAAAAAGAAATAATATAAAAAATACAAAACAATGAAATATACAGTCAAAGTATTTACTGAAGGGTCTTATAATTTAAAATGATATCTTAAAGTTAAGGAGTTTCAACATTTCAAGCAAATTCCAGACATGGTAGAGTCATTGTAGTTTTTTACACATACATTTAATACATGTGCCCATATTACCTGCACATGCAGGTAATATGGGCACGTTGGTAATGACGTCAACATTTGAATATTGCTGACAGGGGGGTTGGTGATAATTGTTTTTCTTCACGATAAAAGTTAGAGCAATAGTTACTGATTCATATAAACAAAGATTAGACTGTGTGTCATTTGGCAATTTTATGCAAATTAGGCAAATGAGCTTAGGGGGCCCATATTACCTGCATGTACCCTATATCAACTTCAATCTTAAATCACCATAGGAAGATGATCTGATTAGATTTTAGAGTATGTAGGTCAATGGTCAGGCCCGTAACTAGGATTTTTTTCGGGTGTTCGAAATCTGAAAAAAAAAATGAACCTTTTGAAGGGATGATTCTTGAGCGCAAAGCGCGAGCCGAAATTTTTGACTAAAAATGACCCGAAGCAGTATATTTTTACTTTTATGGTTCTATTTTTGTTGTTGTTATTCTTTTACAAACGATGACGATTATCTTTCTTTTAGCCCCCCCCCCAAAAAAAAAAAAAGAAAGAAAGAAAAAGAAAAAAAGAAATGAAAAAAAAAAAAAAGAATTCTTAAGCGCGAATCGTCAAGTGGAAAATTTTATATCACACCTCTTCAATTATACAAAAATACATGTACATAATTTGATACAAGGGTTATGTTTCGTTTTGTTTTGGCTTGTTTCAGCAAATGTTTTAGAATTATAAATGTTTTCATCGGATATGTTGACGGAAATACTGAAAAATTGGTTGATATACCGAGATGTTTTAATTTTCATCTACTTCCGGAGATATTTTTATACCAACACTAGCTGCGATAACACCCTCTTATGATAGCGATGACACGGCATGAATGCAAAGCTGTGCAAGTGCATACTTATGAACACACACCATTCAGATATAACAATTGTCTGTAAAATCTTAAACCCAATGACAATCATTGTATTATACTATTACATTATTCCTTGAAAAATGACAAAACAAGTGATGATGTTGGAATTGAGTTTTGTGAATTTCTTTTTTGATAAATAAAAATTATGTTCTCGTTTAAACTTTTGCGCCCATTCTAATTTGTTTAGGGTGTGATTAATTATTAATTAAAGCTTAATTATCGTGGCTCACCCCCCCCCTTGCTGAAGACGACTAGAGATATGTAGGCCAACTCACCCTTCGTGCTCTTTTCTACTCCTGTAGCTTCATATTTAAGTTCCCCATTTACCATCCTTCCTTTTCTTCAACATTTCTTTTATTTATTGCATTTTCATTAATTTTCCTTTTCTGAGGGTCATATTTCGTTGGGGTACCTCTAAATCTGCCAAACCTAACAACCTTTTGAGGGAAGGAGTAGCCATTCATAGATTGGAAGGGGTGGTTCCAATGGATGATTAGCAATTAAACAACCATTCCCATCCTCGCTTGTCATTACAGAAGGGTTACTCCATGCGAAAAGTAATGTAATAATTGTAACAGAAAGAAAAACTAAGGGCTTGGCATAAAATCAATAGTTATAAAGCATTTAAAGTGAGGGGAGATGTCATCCGGGGAGTTGTCCTTGGGGGACCTATCCTCCGGGGGAGATGTCCTCCGGGGGAGTTGTCCTCCAGGGGAGTTGTCCAGGGAGAAGTTGTCCTCCGTGGGAGTTGTCCCTGGGGGAAGCTGTCCTCCGGGGGACTCGTCCTTGGGGGGCCTGTCCTCAGGGGGAGCTGTCCGCCGGGAGTTGTCCCCGGGGGAGTTGTCCTCCGGGGGAGATGTCCTAGAACCGTTTTAGACAAGTAAAATGATTTTGTTTTGAAATCTGGAGGCATGAGGTCACCAAATTATTTTTCTATAGGGGTTCAAATTTTTTATTGCACGTAAAGTCAATTGCTTCATTTTTCGGAGAGGACATTTTTGACAGAACGTGATTTGACAATATTGTAACGTGAACTGTCTAAAAAATAAATGGATGTGGGTGAAGTAAACATTATGAGTTTGTGGCATATACACAAGTGTTCTTACAGACAAAAACATTGTTCATCAAGTGATGTCTAACAATGCGTAAAACCACCGATTTCGGAGAGGACATTTTTTGACAGAATTGGCACCCCATTTTTGGTTAATGGTCACAAAAAATCAAATTAACTCTAGCTTCTGGGGTTTTCAGTTTTTAAACAATCGCATTTCAGTAGTCAATTCTGATTGGAAAAGCAAGCCGAATGATTGCTAATAATCATGATGCGTAGGCTCAAAATCATAGAAAATAAAATGAGACAGTAATTTGGCCCTAAAATGCCATATAATGGTCAATTTTTAGAAGAAAATGTGTATTTCAATGATTTATTTTTCTCTTGTAGGTTGCTCTAACAGTGCCCAATAGCTTGCCATCGTAGATTTGATATTACCATACCTCTATTTCTTTTTATGGTGCACAGAAGGCCATTTTTTTTTTTTACGTGTACCCTGATCGTAAACAACCCTTATATGTACATAGAGCCAAAAAAAATAATAATAATTTAAAAAAAAAAAAAAACACGGGAAATAAAATGAATGTTAAACATACAAATTATCATATACAAAACATGAATAAGATTGTAAATATTAATGATAATGATAATTATTATTATTACCGTTAAAAGATCCAGACATATCAACGTATATAATATTAAATTCTAAATTCATGGTTGATGATACTGTTTATCATTCATTATATTGAGAATGAGAAACCTCATATTATATCGGTTCCATTTGTCGAATGACTTATATAACATAGTATATATCTAATACTTATCTATATTATTTAGTACATATCTAATAATTCTGAACAATTTTATAAATAGGCCTACAATCAACAATAAAGTAATCCTACGTCAGCTGACTCACCTGAAAATTCGACGATCTCTCCGGGAACGACTCCAAATGTCAAGGTTAAGGTCAATCCCAGGAGAAGAGGGAAAGATTTCAAATAGCAATTCATGATAGATTTTTTTTTTTTAATTCAATTGCTATTCACATAATTCTGAGTCATTCATCTGATACACCTGTTGCTTTATTGACATTGAATCTAATAATTGAATCTTTGTCAATTATAACCAAACAAATATTAATGTCATATTAAACTATGTATGCGTATTGGTTCAGTTCGATTCACTTTGTTTCTGAATTGCTTGCTATTATACAGCCAATTACTGGGTGGTAATAGATTATTTTTTTTTAAATATTTCAACCCTGTCACCGGCTTAAATGACAGAAATACTTTCCTCCCGTTCTTATCGGCGTGTCTGGACGATGTTTAAAGCAATATACTATAATAAAACTTCTGAAAATCTTTTAAATCAGAAGAACAATTCATTTTTTTAAATCCTCTGTCTTATTTTCTCTGTAGTATTTTCAGTTTTATCCTAAAGTTTTCGGGCATTTGTCTTTGCTATCAAAATATAGAGCCTTCGAAGTAAAGTTGAATATATCCCTCTTTTGTAAGAGCAAGATGTCTACGGACGGATTGCAAAATGTGTGATGCGCTCTTCAAACAGCTATCAAATCCAGGTCGATAAACACTTGCTTCTCCTGGCAACAGACATGGTAGTAGATTATATATGCAATTTTTGCACCAAAGGTAATTATTGGCAATCCAATGGCGCACTAGTGTGTGGGGAAGGGCGGTTATGAAGTCATTGGGACGTGCATCATTACAACGAAACTGGTAAGCGATAAAATGTAATATCTGCCGATCCCCCGTGATCGACATGCATTTTAATATCGAGAAAATATACGAGTTGCATGCAACAAATATTATTTATCTGACGCTTCACTATTTTCTACTTTAAATTCAAGAATTCAGGTCAGGTTAATAGAGACGGAATGCTTTAATAAAAGTGAGTCGATCGATTTAGAAGTGTGTTAACAGGAAAAGCTGCGTTTGATTGGATATAAGTTATTGACGTAATGTATGGTTGCATCATTAACCTCGCCTGCGATTGACCAACAGACCAATAAAGCATACACCGGTCCCTGAAAATTTTGTATCTTATGCAAGCCGCTCAAAGCAACTTTTTCATCATGTACATGTCACTATTATTTGAAACATGCCTCATTGTGATTTCAAGGTCCGTTAACCAATTTTGTTTATCATGAAATGGAATAAGTGATGTGTCTTTATTTGAAAATCTCTATTGAAGGTAGGATTCTCTGCCACGAATTAGGATAATGATAGAAACTAATAAAAACGAGTAATCTTTTATCTTTTCTATTGGTTCCCTATACACATTTTATTGTATTGAAAGGACTCAAAGCTGATTTTTTTTTTTTTTTAATGAGTCCTAAATCCATATATTTTATGATGTAAGCAGGTTGATATTAAGTTTATTAATGTCTATTGCCTTTCTCTCCTTTTCTATGTGAAGGTTGTATCATGTCATGTTGGTCTGAAGACATTAATCGAACTGAACTGAGCTGAAATATACAATTTTAAAGCTCCCGTTAAACCAATTATTTTTGCATTACGCCATAACTATGAATAGTGCCAGATTTTCTGCTTAGACTCTTGGATGATCATGTGCTTTTACATGTATGTCATAAATGTTACTATTTGAATATAGTCTATTGCAATGTTCCCGTTTTTTGTTAACGCAGAAGCAATACATGCATGTTTATTATAGGATGTCAATTTAAATTGCTTTCCTATCATGCCTATGCTATAGAATTTACTAGTGTTGATGTTTCTAAGCGCACGGACAAGACTTTAGATTAAGAACATGACAGAAAATCAAAATATCATTTCTTTATCAACATATTTGTATGTACTAGAAATCCAAAGTTGTTTTCGATGAGTTGCAATCGGAAAGCAAATGAATTAGTTGGTGCACACTTCCGGAAAAAGAAAATAAAAAACATACAGGTTTTTCACTCATGAATAAATTTTAAAAAATGGATGTACGAATGACTTTTTATTAGTATTCTCGCTTGATTAAGCAGCAATTATTTTCATTGGCAAGTTGGTATCACTACTGTTCAAAGGACTACTATTGATTTTGTGATTCAGTGTATTACGTGACTTCTTATTAACAAATAGGATCGGGTAGTGATTTTGGAACATAGATATTTTACAACTGTTTGGCCATTCTGAACGAGTCAAGAATGATTGCTGCCAGATTGCCCAAACAATATCTTGGTCTTTCGGTGACTTACAATGTTATCGCATTGGAAAACACACAGCAAACATGATTTTAAAAAAGAGGGTTTCTATACCTCTTTGATACTAACGATAGCAACTAAGTTACAGGAAATCGCCTATTTATATACATTTACACATGAAAAACTGCAAAAATTAAATAAGTTAACAGATGCTGTAATCTATGTGGCGTGTTTTCTTCTTCTCTTTTTTTTTAATGTATGATTTGCATCCATACTCTGTCAATTTTAATCATCATTTGAAAGATAAAACATTTTGTCTATAAAATAATACTTATATTGACTGTTAATTCGGCTTGAATTTGAAAAAAATGTGTAGAAAGTGAAAATTTCTGCCAAAATACAAGTTGCTCCTCCCCCTTTTAAATAAGCTATCGTGTGTGTGGAGGGAAGTGGGTCTTGAAGAATAATTATTATTTGTCATATACTAAAGTGATAGAACGTTTAAAATAAAACGTCGCCTCTCAGTTCAACATGATTGATCTTCATTGCCTGTCAAATCTGTCATGTAACTTGATATCAGAAGGTCCTTGTGATAGCTATAGATTAAGAATATATGAATTCGTGATGTTTGAATCGAATGTTGGTTTCCGCACGGCTATATCTGAGAGTAGAAGCGTCTTATACTCCAACTGAATACACTGACTGTTAATTTCCTGAACTTGAAAGTGTGGCATAATGACGATGACAACTGTCAAAGCATTCAGCATCTTCAATATATTTTTGTGTGTCAACCTCCCCTTGTTTTTTCTTTTCTATGAACATGTAGAGTAATTAGGTATTAGAAAGAAAGAGAAAGACAATATGAAGCTGAACTTCATAATGCCTATCAAGACAGGTTCGTGTTTGACGAATAAATCCATCGAGATAATATTATTTGTACCTATTTGGCATTGTTGAGAAGAGTTGTGAACTGTAATCATTACTTTAAAAGTTTTTAACTTGTCCTAGATAAGACTGGTATTTTCTGCCTTACTTAATTCAGATTTAAGTAAATGTATATATATTTTAAAGAAAAAAAAAAAGGAAAAAAATGTCACGCTCGATATCAGATTCAAGAGTATTGAATTAGAAAGTAAAGTCAAATGTTACTTTTAGAATATACCAAGAAAGTGCAATTAATCATACACTGTCAACAACAAAAAATACAGAAAAAATACAGCAAAGTGATGTCAGCAGAGTCGCCATACAAAAATGTAATTTAAAATACAGTTTTGTTGTAAATTTCTCCCTTAAGAATTGATGAAAGAGAAGGAAAAATATCATTAGAGTTTTATAGCATACGTATTTGGTTAAAACGGAACAAATGTGTTACTCCAGATGTATATTTTGTATTTCTCACGTAATTATTTGTAGGAGAAACTTACAACAAAACTGTTTTTTGAATTACATTTTTTTTTATGGCGACTCTGCTGACAGCAGATTTGCTGTAAAAATACATATATTTTTTACAGTGTTTGTCTGAAGATAATTTCTCTATTTTCCGTTTAAAATTATTCAATAAAAAACTGAGTCAATTTGCCTGCCATGAACAATGATGTTGAATAGAACTAACCTTGGCATGGTGTTACTATTTTCTGGGCTTTATTTGCCGAATGCTTATTTCATTGTGCAACAATATATATTTTGAAAATAAAAAAATAAAAAAAAATCGCTAAATGCAATAACATAGAATACAATATTAAATGCCATGAATAAAGTGTGAAGCGTTTTGAAATATGAAAAATATTTCAAAAGATAACATGGGAGCGATGAAATATAAAGACAGGATATAAAATATGGTGCTACTTCGGTGGCCACAAAATTCCAAAACTTTCCTACCACTATTTTCTTTATGTGTAAGCTTGATATGTGCTATTTGCTAACAAGCAAATCCTGGAGTTTAGGTAATTTTTAATAAAAAGAGAGCGATTCGCTTGCCCTGGTTTAATTTCATTTTAAAGGAGCATATTAAGTACCATAACGTTGGTCATTGAAACGTTTGATTGACGTCAATTGACATCACTGGTTTCACGCCGTGACGGTATTTAGTTCTGAAGTGGCTGCATATTTACTGCCAGGAAACTAGCGCGTGCTCAATTTCCCGCTGTTAGATTAATGACAATCTATCGATTGCTGTCAGGGGACAAATATTTGATTACTTATTACCTGCTACATAAGACTTGTCAGAAGTTTCTCAAAGATGATGAAGAAGACATTAAAAAAATGGTTTGCCGGAAAATATTTCACTGCCGTTGAAAATTGACATCAGTTGCTCAGCTGACATGTTGCATGTGTATATGTGTGCTGGGGGATTTAACACATTACTGCTTGCTTTTCTTTCATTGTCCTTGATAAGGGCAAACTGATTGAGAAATTTGAAGAAAATTTGAAAACTGACAAGTATAAATGATTACATTATTAAAAAGTGGCATTGTGTAAATGTGATGTATATAAAGCGAAAAGAAGAACCCCGGGAAGAACCATGACTATCGGACCAAGATTATTCCTGACTGAGATACAGATTAACCAGAAGGGATAATATAAATGAGTGTGATGCAAATGACTTATTGATAACAAAAATGTATAATTAATTTTTATCATTAATTTTGATAGAGTAAGAGACAAGAATAGCTCAAAGGCTAATGGTCTGTCCATCTGTCTCTCTCTCTTTCCCTCTCTGTAGATACTTTCTCAGCACTACTTTCTTTTCTTCTCTCTCTTTTACACTGTAAAAAAAAGGTAACTCGCAAGAAAATGAGTAAACTAATGCTTTACTCCCAACGGAGTAAATTTTGTTTACTCTTAACAGAGTCAAAAGGTAACTCGCAAGAAAATGAGTAAACTAATGGTTAATGGTTTACTCCTTTCGAAGCTAGGATTAGGAATGATACATAGATGGCTAAAAGTTACTCTTTTCTGAGTAACATTTAGCTCAACCGCATGAGTAATATTTTTTACTCAGTAACATTTAGCTCAACCGCATGAGTAGGCATAATATTTTTTACTCAATTTTACGCGAATTACCTTTTTGCTCAATATTGGGTAAGATTTTACTCTTTTTTTTTTAGAGTGTACTTGAAATTCAGTTCCGCAGGTCAGTATAAGATTACCACCAGACTACATGTATAATCACATTTCCACTCTTTGAATCTTTCAAAAAGGAGTAGAGATCGCATGAGAATGTTTAAATGTGTGTGTGTGTGTGTGTGTGTGTCTGACGGAAAGAGAGCTTGAGAAATTGTGCGGGTGGCAATAGGTGAGTGGGTGATTGATGATGCGTGAGGGTACGTGTTCATTTATAAAACATTGCACTTGCTTGACAGTGTGCCCTTGTTATACAGGTCGAGTCATAAGAATCTTCCCATATGGATCTTTGCATGCGCATGACAGAATCAATAACACACAATTTTTCGAAAACAAAATCTCACTTGTCCAAAGCAAAGTGGCTGGGTGAACAAATTGAGAATTTGTAACTTATATGTCCACGCACACAGACACACACACACACACACACACACACACAAATAAATACTTACACACATACACACGCGCACACGCACACACTGCAATTTACACACACTTGGTAGGGAATTACTACGGCCCAATGGTCTTGGTAAAAAAAAAAAACATACCGATTAAATCAGAAGGGGGGATGTTAACCGTGCATTATGAATAGTTTACTGTGTTAGTGGGTACGTATGTGATCATGAGCATGTGTATGGGGGAGGTTCTGGGTGCGCTGAGGATGTGTGTGTGTGTGTGTGTGTGTGTGTGGGTGTGTGTGTGTGTGTGTGAACATATTTTTTCAAAATCCGTTTCATCTGCACACATCCACTTGGCACAATTACGATTTTGCAGTCTTCTGAATATCGTCTGTTATTTAGTCATGCGTGCAGAGATCCAAATAAAAATGATACATTGATACCCATGCATGACCTGTATACCGCCTTTCCTCGATTGTGTGAGAAAAATACATGCTCACTCTAACGGGTTGGGGAAAACACTATAGCCTGTTATTGTACCAGGGAGGTGTTATACGCGACACTTCCTTTAATGTGAAAAAACACCTTTCAATTTTATTTTTTAACACCTACCGCGCATGAGTGTATATGATTGGCGTATGAAATGTGGAGTTGGTTCGTATCACAAACAGGGAGATTACTTTAATTTGGCCACATATTCTTACAGATACATAAATACACACATTTGTGAGCATTGATTCCTTGTACTCGTTTTGGTATTGCACAAATCAGCCTCATGTTATGAGAACTATAGGCCTAAACGATAAAAAGTTTGTTGAATAGGTAAAGTTCTGTTGGGATTCCCAGCTTGGGTTTCTACATGTAAAGTGCCTACAGCTATATATCATGACCAAAACACATTGCTCCGGTGACGTTTCCTCCTGTATGGTAAGTTCCTGTATCGATTATTTTGAACTTTATAATACCGTATCTCCTATGATATATCTTTTGTTTACGTATAGGCCTACCTGAAATTGTATAAAATGCTATATTCAATGCATGAAATGCAAATACGTTAGGCATCTTACCCACTAGATGCAAGTAATCAATGCTTGCTGTAACTGTAATTTATTTATGTTTCAGAGATCATGTAGCCGTGAACGCCATTGTCTGAACAAAATTGCATTTGGTTAGGTCTACAGTAATGACAATTTGGCTTTTATATTTGTTCTCTATTTTTTTTTTAATGGAGATTCTTTGTGTAGGGAGACTAAATATACTATCTGAGTTATGCTATGGAATTATATTATAATATATAGTATATATAGTATATTATACTATACCAAAATTTCATTTGGTTAGGCCTACAGTTTCCCACTCTTCATATTGTTTTCTTGACAATGGACAAGACCTACTCATAAGGGGTACGACACTTGCACAAAAGTGCTTTGATCATTTCCACTTTTTCGATTCACATTTCATTTTTCAGTTACATCCTGCGAAGACCTACAGGGGAATTCTATGTCGAAATCAGGTTACCCTCGTTGTGGCAGAAGGGCTGACAAACAAGAGCTTTATTCAAATAACGCTTTGCTCTGAGATGATTGTGGAAATTTGCGGCAAAATTGACAGATATAATTGACATCGTCACTGAATATTTCAAAAGATAAAAGGCAAAAGAACATGCACGCATGAATTCCGTGATTCCATAAATATTGGAGAATGGCGGATACGTTATGTAGGAAGTGTGGTCGTTACTTCAAAGGATACAGGGGCCTTAGGATTCATGAAGGCAAGTCGGCATGTGGTGGTAGGCCTACGGTTTTGCCACGCAGCCCAGAAAACGACACGCCGTGTGAAAAATGTGGGCGTTACTTTAAAGGATACAGGGGTCTCAGGACTCACGAAGGCATGACAGCGTGTGGTCTGCCTTCCCCATTTCAAAGGGAAAATTTGGTACCTGTGTTTTCACCGAGATCCTATGGTGCATCACCTAGGATTCCCGAACCCCATGGTCGTATCAGCTGTTGCTCCTTCCTCCTCTACAAGGGAAAATTTGGTACCTGTGTTTTCACGAGATCCCCATGGTGCATCACCTAGGATTCCCGAACCCCATGTCGTATCAGTGTTGCTCCTTCCTCATCTCCAAGGGGAAAATTTGGGTACCTGGTTTTTCACCGAGATCCCATGTGCTCACACTAGGATTCCCCGAACCCATGTTCGTATCAGTGTTGCTCCTTCCTCCTCTCCAAGGGAAAATTTGGTACCTGTGTTTTCACCGAGATCGATGGTGCATCACCTAGGATTCCCGACCCCATGTCGTATCAGTGTTGCTCCTTCCTCCTCTCCAAGGGAAAATTTGGTACCTGTGTTTTCACACAGATCCCATGGTGCATCACTAGGATTCCGCCCCATGGTCGTATCAGTGTTGCTCCTTTCCTCCTCTCCAAGGGAAAATTTGGTACTGTGTTTTCACCAAGATCCCCATGGTGCATCACTTAATATCCCATGTCTTCTCAGTGTTGCTCCTTCTCCTCTTCAAGGGAAATTTGGTGCCTGTGTTTCATCGAGATTCCCATGATGCATCATTTAGGATTCCCAACCCGATGGTCGTATCATGGTTGCTCCCTCCTCGTCCACAGATTACTTCAACTCTATCGCTAATCCTCCTGTTGCAGTTATGATGGTTACAGGACGTACCCCCCTTGCAGAATGAATTATCTAGATCAGCAGTGAGATGGAGTGCGATACCCGGTTAATGTAAACGACACCATTCATCTACGCCAAGAGCTAATTCAACACCCAAAGGTAACAAAACGTGCGTTCTAAGCCTTCTGTGTCCTCTGCGTCTGTAGATTCAGCGTCAGAGCGAGTGACGGAATGGAATCACCACGAGGACGCCAACTTCAACATTCAAGCTAGTGCTAGTCCCCGTCAAGAACTCAGTCATTACGTACCGCTTTCAAAGATTACAGCAAAGACGTGCTCACAAGCTTTACCCCTCATTGCCGGAAGATCCATCCACCTCACCCGAACCAAGGTTGAACGGGATCACCAGAATGAGGAAACACCCGCTCTTCGATCTCCATCAACAACTAATCCATCGTGCACTTATGACTGCGAGGGTTACGAAGGGGTGAGTCGCCAGCTTTTCCCCTCCTCACCGAAAGATTCATCACCATCAACAGGCGCTATATCAAAAGTTAAACGGTATCACCGGGATAAAGAGAACCTCACTCCTCCATATACATCAAGCAATAAATCATCACACAGGACTACTTGCGACTTTAAAGGTCACGGAGGCGTGGGGCGCAAGCTTTTCCCCTCATCACCGAAAAAGTCATCAACATCAACAGGCACTGTGCCAAAAATTGATACGACGAAACCTTTTCTTTTTTCGCGTTCGCCGACAGACGATAAACCCATGGCGTCATCAAAATCAAAAAGAGATCGAGATCCGTCCCGCTTTAGATCTGAGCCTGACAGCTTCAACACTTTCAATTTCGGACGACGTGAGGACTGGAAGATGATACACCGGATCTTGGACGGTGATGATGATCATCAAACGTTAACGGAGACAACTGCAAGTCCATCTCGTGATGAAAGTTCAAGTGACTTCAATGGACCACGAAAACGTCAGACACGAGAAATTAAAACATTCGGTGTTGAGTCTACTCGATCTAGGTCGAAGAACTGCCATCTCCAATCTCGATCAAAGTTAACTGAAGATATGTCAAAGGTCAAAGATGAGCGTGATGAAGAGATCAAGGACGAAGAAGGACTAAAACTAAAAAGAGGCTACACAGCGATATGGGAAAAGATCTCCAACTTAGACTTGGCTTGGGATCAATTGGCAAGCGTTTTTATAAGTATTATAGTCTTCCTCATTCTTGTTACTAATGTTTTTCATATGTTTAAATCTGGAGATAATGAACACGAGGGTTAAATTAATAGCTTCCTAAGAACAGGAACTAAACATTAAAAACATGTCTTCAAATCATATTAATCTAATCCTGCCCATAATAAATGCCCTATTTAAAAAGAACATTATGTTATAATACCATGCATATCAACATGATCAGCGGATTATAGGATATGAAATTGATTCTTTAGACTCACATTTTTGCTTCAAATATATAGAGAGCACAAGTCTATAGCACAATTCGATACTTTCACCGGTTTTACAAGTGAAACATCGATACGTGCACTGGAAGAAGAATGATGCAGTCACACAGACACTTGCGTTGAGTTATGTCCGGTTTCGTCCAAAAATTATTTTCTCTTCTGCGGATCCCCACGGATGCCTTCCCGTCATAGTTAGCAGTGGGGATAATGATAATTTCGTTCATCCAATGAAACAAAGAAATTCATAAGAAATAATAGAATAGAAGATGAAATAACATTAAAATAACAAAAACGTAACTATACGTAAGTGTCTATGTGAACATGGTGAATGCAGCATTAGTCCTCTCTTCTGTGCCAAAGGCTTACTACAATGCAGTGGCGGATCCAGGATTTCATGAGAGGGGACGGGGCAAAATTGGAATTTCAGATTTTGTACACCCAAATATTTCCCGTCACACCGGGCGAGCAAAAAGGTACATCAAAATTTTTCACGTCACGCTGGCCTTGCGATAAGCGAGGGGGGAGGGGGAGGGGGGGTGGTGTTACCTTTTTTTCGGCCTTCGGCCTATCATAAAGGTCATTCAGTATCGGACATAGGGGTAAGGTTCGGTTGGTAATTCGTGCCGGTCATCCATTTTCCCCTCTCTTTTTTTCCCCTGGGGGGTGGGGGTGGGGACAACGGTGTCATTTTTTGACGATTTGGGGCGGGGATGACTCGTCGATATTTCCTCTTTTCCCTAAATGTGACACATAAGATGGTATATGATCGCAGTGTTCATTGTTGGGGGTGGGGGTAATGCCTGTATACACATTAGGCATATAAATATGGGAACATTTCAATTAGCATTTTATAATGCGAGCGCGAAGCGCGAGCTGAAAAATTTCTCAATAATAATGACATAAAATTGGGCCTTTTAAGCATAATGCGAGCGCAAAACGAGGAAGGAACCTTAACTGCTTTGTTCAAGGGGGAACCATCATGATATAAAGGCTAGATATACACACATGCATGCATATACGTATCTACTGGTATTTTCAAATTCATATGGCCATTATATGCGCGAGCTGAAAACTTTCTCGGTAATAGTGACATGAAATGGAACATTTATTGTAGAATAATGCGAACGCGAAACAGGGAAGGGGCTTCATCAGGCCAAAGGGGGAACCATAATGATGTAATGCCTATATATATATACACACATGCACGTTATTATGCAAATGGGTATTATAGTAGTATAGGAATATCGTCGAATTTATAGGGCTGTTACAATGCGAGCGCGAAGCGCGAGCTTTAAATTTTCTCTATAATATTGAACTGAAAGATTTGATGCGTTACATGTAAGCGAGAAATTGATGGAGGGCTAGGTTTCTTTAACTGGTAATTGGAAGCGGACCATCATGACGTAATGCCAACAAACGCAAATCTATATAAATATTGACGAATTCCTGTTAGTTCCATATCATATCAATTCTACTCTATGTAAAATGTAAAGTTAACGTATACCAACGTGCGGTATTAAATCGTAATTCAACAAGGCGCGTCCATTATCTAAGAGGCCAGACGCAACAAAATGACGTTGGAAAATACGGCTGAGAAGCGCAGAAATCTATACAGTTGGCTGCAATACTAAATTAGCTCACAAAAACTCGCGTAAGAAGACTTCCCTGCAATGGAAATGGTATTGTCCGTTCGGTTTAGCAATCTACTCATGGAGATGAAAGAAATTGATGAACTTTTATCATGTTGTTAGTTAATAGATTTTCCAGACCAGATGGAGGAAATACACATTTGGGCAAGCTTATAACATTATTATGCTGAAGTTGTAATCAGAATATGCAATTCATATAAAATTCTCAAAACAATGACATAGATTGTGAACTTGTCACAAGTCTTGTGAAGACGCCGTTCACATGTTTCTATGCGATATGCATGTGATAAGCGTAAATATTGACTAGTCGAGCGAAGAACCTCTTATGATTATGTTCAAAGTGACATGACTTTTTTTAAAATCAATTAAAATGAATGTACCATCTCCGGAATGCTGAGAATTCAAGCTTTTAATTGCCCTGTGATCAATAAGCTATAATAGTATAATGCGGCATCGAGGATCAAAACTATGCAGCGCATGCCTATTTTGAGAGCAAAATATACCATATTGTACAGGAATGTGATCTGTCTAGGCTTTCGAATTGACACAAGTGACAGGACTTTTTTTCCCCTTTGCAATAAGTTATTCCTATTTTTGAAAAATTCAGACTCTTAGCGTACTTATTCAAGTTGATCATTTCTTTGAAAAGGTAGTTGCTCGCCACAATAAAGAAAATAAAGTGAAAAACTGTCCAAAAACAAAAAAATCCAATGGGCGCGCTCGCTTTGAGAAGAATGGTAGCGCCCTCTATCTCGTAAGTTTACAACTAGAATTGATATGTGTGCGAGCGCAAACCGCGAGCTGAAATTTTTCTTTAAAATAGTGACCTGATGAAACAAGATACTTGTAGCGAAACAGGGAGTGCTCGTGTTTCAAAATTACAATTGTGACGTTAATACCTATATAGGGGAGAGTGGGGTTAGTTGGAACACGGGGTTAGTTGAAACATTGTAATTTTCTTTAACGGCTATAAATATATTTATGCAAATCTACCCTCAAGTTGTTGCTATTAGCAACTGCCATCCACCACATTTTAGACAGCACACATACTTCAAGCCTCATGAGGTTAGAAAACAATGTTTGTTTTTTCACCTTCTGAGTAAATTTTGTAACTTTTACGAATGTTGTATTATCTCAGAGAAGATTATAAATTAAGTTGGCCAGTTTTTGAGTATAACAAATAGTTATACCAAGCTACAAAACAAGGTAAAATATATGGCATATCGTTGTCCCTCTTTTGTGCTGTAATCTTACAAATGTCAAATGGGCCTCTGGGGTTAGTTGGAACATTTTGAACGGGGTTAGTTGGAACATGTACTAAGTAAATAGGTTTCAACTGAATAAAAAAATAAAAATCATATAATTCAGTGAAGTGTTCCAAAATATTCCTATATATGTATATTAGTGCACATTGGACAATTTTATTTTGGTTTAAACAAAATATATTGCAGAATGCTACTTCACAGGACTTCAGAATATCTGTATGTGAGTGGATGCTATCAAGGGTAATAAAACGTGAAGTAAAAAAAGAATTGAACACCAATCTTAAATGTTTTAATTGAAATCAATAAAAGCAAGTTAGCTGAACCCATGCAATAATGTTGTAGGTAATTAAAATATAATTCTAAAGATACCATGCACAATGTTTCAACTTACCCCATAACATGTTCCAACTAACCCCGTGTGTGGGGTTAGTTGGAACACTTGACATGGTCTTGTTGAAGATGAATTTTTTCCGGAACCATCACTAACTTTCAGAATTTTATGGGGTACATTTGTAGCATACAGATATACACTCAAGCTGATTGTTTATTGTTTCTTGAAATAAATCCGCTTTCGTTTTACGGCCATTTTTGTGAAAAATGTTCCAACTAACCCCGCTCTCCCCTACATATATGAAAGCTGAACGATTGCAATAGCCTATATTATGCGAGCGCGAAGCGCGAGCTGAAAATTTTTATGAAATTTTCAACAGTTATCTGAAATGGAATTTGAAACATCATGCGGTCATGAAGTGAAAGTGTATTATACAAGTATAATCAGTGGTCCGAGTCCCAAAAAGTTACCTTGTCAATGAAGAGCTGAGATATTAAGTGCTACTATATTCATTATTTATTTTATCAAAACCATCGTGGATTATTGAGGGGGGAAATACTTATGTCTTCAGTTTTACTTATCGAGACACCTGTCCCCTGTGCACCCTGGGATCGTTGCCCCTGATTATCATCGATTTGAATGGGTATTTTTGCCAATTGTGAATAGTGAAACATCTGCGCTTCCATTATCTACAAATTGTATTAATTGTGTTTTACACTAAAGTGTGATTACTAAAGTATATCAGGCACACACGAGAAAGATTAAAGCCCAAGTATAGTTGTAGTTGAGAAAATTGCATTTTTCTAAAAACTTACTCAACTTGTCCTCATATTGTTCCAATGACATATTAATACATGAACAAGCGATATAACCATGTATCATGCATGTCTTTCCATGATATGTTATAGTTAGTATAAACATAGGGAGATATTCATCAAAATGAGACCATAATTCCTTCACTCTCACCCCAGAGCTCTGGGCATGCCACACCACTGTTGACTGGTATGGCGTGTGTGCATTCTGTGTGTATATCAGTCTGTGTGTCAATAGCATATACTTTGCACACAAACCACTGCCCGTTGCACTCTCTCCGGTGTCATCCTGTTTAGGCATGGCCACTCAACAGATCGATTTACACAGTTTTGTTGCTAGATTCAGGTCTGGTATGGTATGGTATGGTTTTATTTTCCGTATAAAAATCAAACATGATACATGATACAGAGTAATAATATGACATAATATAGATACGGAGGGAACACTCTATTCAGAACCATTAATACAATGGCTCTGTTCTTCCTTAGAGTGGATTGTATAAGAAATCATTTTGTACACAGAGGTTATTTGAGGTATTAATTCATATTATTCTACTATGGAAGAAAACAAAAAATATGTTCTCCCAAAACAATACATGAGCTTTAATGATTTAGTGAGAAAATTTTGAATTTTTGAATGTCAGAAATATGCATTTTAGACTGCAAAACAATATAATAATGTCATAAAAGCGTTTTATATAATAACGAGTTTGTAATGGGTAGATTTAATGCCAGGCATTGAGCAAAGTTAACTAAATAACTATAGTCCGCGGACCGCCCTAACCCATATCCCAGCCAGGTAAATCCAGTGTTGCAATTTGTGCGATATGACAATTATAACATTCATAACTTAAAATTATTATTTAAAAAAAAATAAATAAATAAAAAATCTACAATACACTCCTTCTAAGGTGAGATTGATATTAAGATATGATAAACTAATCAGTTTATAAATAAATAAATAAAAATAAATATAAATGTGACGTACAAGACAATATATATACATATATATAGTTTTTTCTTCTTCTTCTTTTAAATGGCTCAACTATTAGTACAGTCAATATATGGTTCAACCTCACACTAATTGCAACAGAAAATCTGAAACATGTATCTTGATCAGTAAAATCTCCTCTACAACATATCAAAAGTCCTAAGGATTTCGAGTGGTGGAAAGGGGTCAAAAGGTCAAAGGTCAATAAAGGTCATTTTTGGCCTTTATATCATGTAAAAATGATGTAATGTCATGTTTGTTTTCACTTATAACTTGAAAATTAGTAAAGTATACCTAACAGAACTGTGGTCAATTATGTATAACAATATGCAAATAAGATGAGCAGGTTTTGGTAGTAACCGTATGAAGGTCAAAGGTCAGAGGTCAATAAATGTCTAAAACGTGTGAAAATGAAAAGAAATTGCCGTTATCCTAGGCATAACTTAACATACAATTATATATACAGTCAATATGGTTCAACCTCACAAAATATGAAACATGTATCTTAATCAGTAAAATCTCCTCTATTACATATCAAAAGTCCTAAAGATTTCGAGTGGTGTAAAAGGTCAAAGGTCAATAAAGTTCACCTTTGGCCTAAAATCATGTCAAAATAATGTAATCTCATGTTTGTTTTCACTTATAACTTGAAAATTAGTAAAGCAGTACTTAACAGAACTGTGGTCAATTATGTACAACAATATGCAAATAGATGAGCAGGTTTGGTAGTAACCATATGAAGGTCAAAGTCAGAGAGTCAATAATGTCTGACGTGTGAAAATGAAAAGAATTGCCGTATCCTAGGCGATAACTTAAACCCAGTACAGTATGATAAACAAACTAGTTTAATTTTGTTAGTAAATATTTGAAGGTTAAAGGTCAGAGGGTCAAATGGATATCACATAAATCCTGTAAATGATGAGAAACTTTCTTTATCTATGCTGCCAAGCTCGAGATCTACTATAGAGAACTGTCACCCAAACTTTAGCCTCTATGATACTTAGGCATGAATTTATATGGTTTTGGTGACAACCATATTAAGGTCAAAAGATCAGATGTCAGTAGATTCAAGAAACCGTGAAAGATGAGAAATTTGTTTTGTTTTACATGAGGAATGCTGACTAAACTTTGGGGAGTTAATTATATTGGAACTTGAGGCAAATTCACATTAGTAGCACACGAGTGACAGTAATTACAAGGTCAAGGTCAGTAGATGTAAAAAATCCTGTTAAATATGATGAAAAATTTAGGTTTATTTGCTTGTGTATATGAGAGACATAGAACTTATGCAGTAGTGACAACTATTTTTGAAGGTCAAAGGTCAGAGATAAGTAAATTTTTATAACAAGAACGTTGTGTACCTATAACCCTAACTTGAAGATCACACTTGAGGAGTGTGACAAACTTGTTTTTAGTTTATGTATATATGATAGGTAAATTATGACCTTGATGCATTTTAGGATCAAAGGCAATATCTCCACAACATTATAAGTATTATTTTTGTTACCTTTATAGCGATAACTTTAGACTTAGTACAACTACATGTAAGAATTGCAACACACTTGGATTAATGGTGTAGAAATCTTGGTAGCGACCAAGTAAAGTCAATCGTTAACGTTGTAGATAATATATTTTAAAGTAATGGAACACCAAAATATCATGAGAAGATCTTAATAAAAATGCTTTAAATTAGGCACAATAGCGGCTCATTATAGTGCATCCTTGCCAAAGAAATAAAACATCCATGGAAATATTCTATCTTTATCTCTGGCAATGTTCTTACAGTATTTCACAAACTAAAAGTTTTAGGTGAATATCCATTAGTATGGAGCTCCTGTCTCAAAGAGAATGCGCCCACCCCTCTCAGGCGACGGTCTCCTGCTGAGTTCTCGGGAAAGGGTGCACATATTATTTCTTAGGGTCCAGTTCAGGGGAAAATTCTAAAAACATTGAAATAATGGTCTCTTCGCATTTCCCCCAAAACTGGTTTTTTAATTAGGGGTAGTTTCAAATATTTTGAGAGCAATTTCATAATAGGGTCCCGTATAAATATAATGAAAAATAATCCGCTGGTAGAGGGTAATTTGCTAACTTCCCCCTCAAAAGTCTGTAAAGGGGATTATGCTGTAAAAGCATACCATCTCCTCAAGTGATATCATTCCTTTCCCTTGATCAGTGTACCTGATGATTAGCAGAGCCTTTCACCTCACAAATTTTTGTTGACAAAAAATAAAGAATAAGGCAGGGGCAAGGGTGGCATTTCGGGCCACAGATCTACATGTAAGATGTATGTTGAAGGCAAATGTATCTAGCCATCACAGTACAAGTTTATTGTCATGGAAGAGAAATGTTGGAGGACTTAACCGTACCATTTGTGAAATGAAAATGCTCGACAAATTGAAGGCTTTATGAGGAAATGCTATCTCAATTTAATTCTAAGCCCGTGAACATCATAATAACATAAAAAATATTTATGGTATACTGTGTACTAAGAGTTACACTCAATGATCTTATCTCTTTTATGTTACACGGAATAGACCTACCAAAAATATAGCCACAATGAGATCCAACATAATTAAATCCTGACTGCTAGTATTCAAATGATCTTAAAAACTTTGTACCAGAACATGATCAGCATAATGTAGTTCCTACAAATGTTTGGAAAAAATCAATCTGGCAATTACTTTTGAATCCCTTCAAATACTTCTCATGCTTCAGTGGCGGATCCAGGCAGGGCACAGGGGACACGCCCTCTATAATTACTTATAACTAATTGACTGACATGTTAAAATTTGGGAAAACTTGGCGGCTATCACTACTCAGGGGTCAGGCACCCTCTATTTTCAAATCCTGGATCTATAACTGCGCTTTTTGCGGTTAGCATGATATTTTATCATTTTTACATATACTTTTGGTGACCTATCGGATATTTGCAGTGTTTACACGTACCATCAAAATCATGGGACTATTCAACAAGGCTAGGTTGAAAGTCATTTTATCAGTGCTTCTTAACTTTATCATGGAACAAACTATGTACATGCACATTGTACATGTTTTTCATTATTTGACATAGGTAGCTGCCCAAAAGATCATTATATCATTAATCCCTCTTTATACATAATCAACCGAACTTTTGATAACATAAAATGAAACAAACTTCTCGTCATCTCATGAGTAAATTTGTCTTTCGTCATTAATTGACTTTAAATTCTTGAAACATACTAGTTTACGTTGGCAATAATCAAGTGCCATGAACCGCAATAACCTTCCTAATTATCAAGTGCTTGCGAAGTAATTGTGAAGACAAGGGATTTCATTATACTGAAAAATAGTTTACTGTCATAAATATGTGTCTTCGACTTGATAAGAGATTTACCATCCGCAGGGTCATTGGCTCATCTCCCATCAGTAGTCCCTTTCATGTTTTAAGGATTTTAAGCTAAAAATGACATTTTAATGACCATTGCCCTTTGCATAGTTGTCATTTAAACTTTGTATATTTCATCTTCTTACATTCATACAGAATTGCTTCAAGTTTGTTTGACATACATTCAGAAACTATCAGTCATTGCCAAAACATAAAGTAGTTTCTCATCTTTTCTTTCTTTACAGGAATTAGACATTCATTTGTGACCCCTGACCTTTTGACCTTCATGGAAGTTAACAAAAAACATTATTTAGTTACCTTTATAAATATGATAGATCAAAGTTTGGTTGAATGCCCCCAGTTATGATTACCCCAAAATCTTACAAGTTCATTTGCATGATAATTGACCCAAAATTTATTGACATCTGACCTTTGACCTTTAAATAGATACCGGTCATCAAGCCTTCAAGTTCATTTCAACATCAAGATTGCACTTGGTTGGTTGACATTATTTTAGTCGATCTCAAGTTATAGTTAAAGCCCAAAGGAACTTTCAAAAGATTTACACAGGATTTGGATTTTTATGGACCTCTGACCTTTGACCTTCAAATATTTATCACCAAAACCTTACAGGTTCATTCACCTAACAACATTGAACCAAGTTTGGTAGACATACCTGTAGAGGGTCTCAAGTTAAGTATAAGCTAGGACAAAGGAAATTTCGGGGCATTTTCCAGGTTTTTGACGTTTATTGACCTCTGACCTTTGACCTTCAAATGGTTACTACCAAAACCTGTCCATTTATTTCTATACATAATTGACCCAAAGTTTTGATAAGAATGCTTTGCTAATTTTCTATTTATAAATTGAAATAAACATAACATTACATCATTTTTACATGATTTTAGGCCAAAAAATGACCTTTAATGACCTTTGACCTTTTGACCCTTCCACCACTCGAATCCTTAGGACTTTTAATATGTTGTAGAGGAGACTTTACTGATCAAGATACATGTTTCAGATTTTCTGTTGCAATTAGTGTGAGGTTGACCCCTTTTTTGTCCTAGAATGACT
This sequence comes from Paracentrotus lividus, assembly GCA_940671915.1. Classification (NCBI taxonomy): domain Eukaryota; kingdom Metazoa; phylum Echinodermata; class Echinoidea; order Camarodonta; family Echinidae; genus Paracentrotus; species Paracentrotus lividus. The sequence continues at coordinate 18,490,879 of CALNVZ010002974.1, read as the reverse complement.
ATACTATATTGTGCCTACACCTGCTTAATATTGTACATGTATACACATGGTATATAAGTCTACACTAAAGAAGAAAAGTAGTCAGAATGGAACTTGCATACATATAATCGAAAAAGGGCCGGAAATATACATTTCCTTAATGTAGGGGAGACTGGGGTAATTAAGGCCCCCTTTTTCACATTTCCTATTACTACCATTAAATGAAAGTCCAATGATATTCTAAATATGTAAAAATACAGTCAATCCATATACCTATAATATACAAAGGAAAGTATAAACATGCTACTTCTCATTTGCATATTAATTACCATTATGTTAACAACTTTGGGGGGCCATAATTACCCCACGGGTTGGGGTATTTATGGCCCCTATTGTAATGACTGTATGAATTCAAAGATATTATGCTAATTAATGATGGTAATGTATAATAAATGTAGTTGGGTATTCCTAATACACTTATCAACCACCAACAATGATTTAATCAATAATTGGTTCAGCCAAAATGTTGAAATTGTGCAATCAAAGCAATACATATATTTATGTACAAAATCGTACAAGTTAATGTCCCCATGTACGCTTATCTGCGCTTATACACTGTTTATGCATTGGGGGCCATAATTACCCCAAATGACATTTTCAATTTGATCCCCCTTTACAGCTCTACTATTGAAGATATTCAGGTGGAAGTTTTTCTGTTGTGTTTTTTACTTCATATTGTTTCAGTTTCAATCAAAATTTCATCTTTAATGATTTTAATTAATGATATCACACCCCACATAAAAAAGCAGACTTGCCACTTTCCAACGAACAGAATTGTAATTGCCGTACATTTTAAGCTCCCCTAAGCACAAAATTTCATGAAAATGGCTTATTTTTCTCATATGATAGTAGGAAGAGTTTAGCTAGGCATGTGTTAAAATTGAATTATCATTGTGTAATGCAGCAAAGAATTATAAGATCTCAAAGACAAAGGGGCCATAATTACCCCAGGGCCATAATTACCCCAGTCTCCCCTATATACATGTAGCATAATTGCAATAATTTAAAGGAAATTAATCAGAAGTTCTTACATTTTCATTCTTTTAATATTATATTATTTTATAATATTCTGTGTTCATTGAAATGTCACGTTTAAAAAATTGTTATCAACAATTATTAAATTATTAGATCAAAATTACATATAACCTATATGTATAATACGCACGCATTATAAACAAAATAGTAATCTAAAGTTATAAGTATAAAGGTCGGGGAAAATAGACCAAACTATATTTCATAAGGGCTTATTCTCTCTTGTAATTGGAGCCATGATTGGAGCCATTCTTTATTCAAGGATTCAAAGAGTTCTATCTTGGCTTGTGTTCCTGCATCGTGTCTATGATTTTATTCCAAGATTAAAAACAATGAAACTTTTATGAAAAAGAGATTAGTCTAATAATAGATACATGCATATTGACATGAGGGTCTTGATTTATTTTTTTTCTCAAACGTTTTTATTTTTCTTCTTCCTTGCAAACCAACAATAAACCTGCACGTTTTTAAGAATAGATACATGACTATTAATAATAATATGTATTATTGGACACACTGTACGTCCGCCCCATCTTTTAAAGGGCAATCAGATCATGTTGAGAAACACCTATTTTGTTTAATTGTGTTGTAATTTAATTATGTTTGTGAAAATGAGTTATCAAATGGATATAAAGTGCTATTAGAAAAATAGTACAAGTATTATTAATGTTAAAGGAATCCTCCAAGCTGGACTCAGAGTCAGTATGTTTAGAAAAATAAAGTAAAATCTAAAAAGCACAACACTGAAAATTTCATCAAAATCGGATAAGAAAGAGCAAAGTTATAAATTTGCTTATGTTTTGAATTTTTTAGGAAACAGTTCTTGGCATTTTCAACTGAGCAAACTGATGATGCGACAGTCCCACTATTTTCTTTGTATTTTATTGTGTGAAATATCAATTGGACCTATCCAGATTTTCTGCCCCAAGAACATAAAAAAGGGATTGATCCTTGTGGAATGTTCAAGGTCACAAGTGCTTTTACTTATTTCAGTATGAGGGATAGATTTTTTTTCTTTATAAGCAATGTATGAAAAAAAAAAGATAAATAGGATTTCATATAATAAAATAAACAAGAAATAAGGGGACTGTGACATCATCAGTTTGCTAATTTGAATATGCAAATATATATGAGACAATGCCAAGAACTGTTTTACGAAAAAATCAATACCTAAAAAAATGCATAACTTTGTTATTTTTTATCCGATTTTGATGAAATTTTCTGTGTTGTACTTGTCAAATTTTACTTTACAAAACATTTTAATTTCTGCCTGGAGTCCTCCTTTAATGCAGTAGTTAAGCAAGCATTGATTTTTAACGCTTTCTCCAAAGAAAATGTGGTAGGCTTACATTCAGCAGATAACATTTTTCCAGGGGAAAATTTTTGTGAATAATTTGGTAGATAATCCTAATTCATTTTCCCCCATGGGACATGAACAAGTTCATTGTACTTTTTGTATTTTTTTCTTTTTCTCTTATTCTTCATGTACATATTACGTTTCACATGTTGTTATTGTCAAATTGTTATTGAAAAATTACCTTACGCCCAACTGAAATAGATGCAAAGGAAACTGTAGACATCCTAATAGTTCCTTTATATACTGTGAGTTCAGCTGTAGGATTTTTGTCCATGTTATTTTAGACATAAAGATGTTTTTAACCCCCTTAAAAATAAATTGATTAAGAAAAATAATCGAAGACTTCTGTATACTCTGTTATGCATGTTATTGTATTTTTTACTCATGAGAGGGAGTGAGGAGACGTGAATTCAGTATGTTAGTGTCTAAACTGCAAGTGTCCTTTATTCCAGAAAATCATTCTTTACATGTGCTTTCTTGACTTCAGTCATAAAGTGATATTTACGAAATACAGTACAGGAGTGTTTAGTGTTGGTTAGTATTGTTTTGGGATGGAGGTGCCTGAATGACTGCATGGAAGTGAGGGAAAGGGATGGTATTAGAGCACAGACACAATTTTATCATATATACATAGCAAACACAATAGCATGTAATTTGGGGAGGGGTATCTAGCTCTGTTCGCAAAATATTTGTTTAAGTTAGGAAAGTACCAAGTAGAGCCTCTAAATCAGTATGTTTTTGTTACGTGTAGACTACTACACTGTTCGTCATAAAAGTGTGATATCTTATTTTGCTCAAGTTACGTCATTCTGCTCTGACATTAATTTATGCGCCTATATATCCCAAATTTTACACTTCGAACTTTTATCTTTCCAAAGGGGCTTTAAAAAAAAAAAAAAAAAATTGTTCAACTACTAGTACCCCCTTTCATGCCAAATTTTAGCGTTTAAAAATGTTTTATGGGGCCCGTTTTTGTTGACACGGGGACGGAAGATAGAATCCCCCTCAACTATTTTTTAGTTTCGAGGTAGTTTTCATTTCTTTCTGGAAAAATCTTGAAACAGGGCCCTATATAAATTATGGTCGAAAAACCTGTGATAGAGGGGTAATATTGCAAGATTTCCCTCTTACAGTCTGCCTCTTGTCTCCGTCCTCATCTCTCTATTTCTAATTCTTTTTCATTCTCTTTATATCTTTCTCTCTTTGTTTCCTCTCTCCTTACCCCTCTTATCCCATCCCCCCCCCCTCTCTCTCTCTCTCTCTTTCCTTCCCTTTCTGAGCTATCTGTCTCTTTTACAGTTTCGATTTTTTTTTTTAAATAATTATTTGTCTACTCTTATCTTGTTTATCTTTGTATTCGTTTCAAATGTTTTTTTTTCTGTTTGCTTTTGAGCATAATTATGTAAATAACTTAATTTTTGGGGCTTGCCCCTTACAAGCTCTGCTTTTTTTGCAAGTCCTTCCGTTTAAAAGTTATTTTAAAAAATACAATTAAAAAAATATATATATTATTATTAGAACATTGCATTTAGCATTTCACTTTTCATGGATCGAGGGACCATTTGTTTTTCTAAATGTTTGTACAGTATTGTTTGTTTGTATTTTTCTTCTTCCCCCTCCCCCCCCCGCCTTCTTCTTTCTTTTTGTTCTTCTTATTTTTTCTTTCTGTTTACTTCTTTGATTTCACCACAGCATCGATACGAGTTTGAAAAGCTGTGAAATACGCTAGAAATATGCCGATCTGTCGTTATTCCTACAGGGATTCTGTCGATTTGGTGACAGGTGCCGATTCGAACACCCTAGAAATCAATCTGGTATGTTTTTCTTCTATTTCCTCTTATATTTTAGAAGTTACATCGTGATTAAGTCGTTTAGATATCTACCCGAGTTATCAACAGTCCCATGTACTCGAAACGGCGTAGAGTGTACTTATACTTCATAGTTGTAAGTGCCCGAAATTCGACCACTTAAGCTTTTTGCGCTTCCTGTTTAAAAGTAAAAAAAATATCTCATCTTTGATTTTCTACATATATTGCCGTATGCTCGCGCGTTGCATTAGTTGGGCGCTGACATTTTGCGCACTAAATTTCACATTCCGAACGTGAAAACGTTCTTTCTCTCTTCTCATCTCTCATGCATATTCATTCACTCCTGAGCAACTGTGAATCAAATATCGATGTTTCCGATTGTACCTCTAGATTCAGTTAGCCAAGCTCGTTCCAAAAATATATTATTTGTCCTGATTTTTATAAATAGTATTCGCAAATCGCTTTGAAAATGACCTTGTTTCACATATTTTCAGGCCAGAAAATAAGCTTTAGTTTTGTTGCCATGGTAAAATTATTTGATATTTTATGGTACCCCCAACCACTTATATTGTCTTATTATCATTTGATCTTCAAATTGTTCATTTGTCTGCAAGTCTTATTGGCAGAATTTTTCTATTTTCACTCAAAGTTCATGGAGTTTGACACGATTGGTAGTATTTGCAGTATTTTGCTGACATCGATCCGAAGATTTGGCTGAAATTGTTCACCACGGAGCTCAGTCACGTTATGTTGATTATTTTCGCGTTCATGATGGTTTATTATCGACTGTTAAATAAATATTATTTATAGATTTTAACTGGTTGCGATTGATTTTTAGAGTTTGTAATCATAGTAAAAGCAGCAGTCTACAATTTCATACGAGACTCGACTGTGCCGTGGACCTGCGCCCATCGCGAGCTACCGTCTCTGCCCACCCTGTTGCGCGTGTAGTGTTTCATGCTGCTTTCGCCTAGAAGTCAAAAACAACCGTCAACGTCATTTTCAATAATCCTAAAAATTGGCTTGGCTAACTGAATCTAGAGGTAAATCGGAAACTTATCGATATTTGATTCGACAGTTTGCTCAGGAGTGAATGAATATGCATGAGATGAGCTAGAGAGAAAGAACGTTTTTCACGTTCGGAAATGTGAAATTTAGTGCGCAAATGTCTAGCGCCATCTTATGTTGCAAAGTGCGTGTATAACGAGAGGCGAGCGCATACGTGTATTATAAGTATATTACAAAGTAAATAATACTTATAACTGAAAAAAATAAATTACAATAGTTTTTTTTTAATGTAAAATCAGAAGTTTTCAACAACTCACAAATTTAAATTTGGATGTAAAATTAAGTTAGACAGATCTACGTGAGCTGCCGCTGGTAAAAAAGCTTTTTGTGTGCAATCTCTGTAGTTCAAAGAGTCCAACTGTGAGAAACTTGATTTTTCTTTTTACTTTTTTTTTTAAAGGTTACAACAATCAAGGTGGAAACAGAGGTGGAGGAGTCTCACAATCGCAGTACAAATGGAGCAGCTCTAACTACAGTTCTGATCAAGGTCAACAGGGGACAAGGATCCAGGGACCCGTTCTCAGGAGCGGGTGGTGTGGTGATGGAGACTGGGGAAACAGAGGGAGCCAGGGGCAGGGAGGTTATGCAGAGGAGGAGGAGGAGGAGGGGATCATGGGGAGCAGGCGGGTCAAGTCGGGATGGAGGATACAGAGGAGGGGGTGAGAGGAGGGAAGCAAGTGAATTTCAAGGACTCGTTTGGCTCCTTCCAGGGGAATAATAAATTTGGCGCCCTGGCAGACCAAGCATCAAGAGAGCAGTCGGAGCAGCACCCCATGGAAGCTCACAAGATGTGTCTGCCCAGGAAATTATGTAAGATCATCATTTACTATATTACTATATTCTTTCTATTCTCTTTCAAAATAGTATTCTTGAAATAATTTCCATTTGTTGTCCCCGCCGAACGAGTTGCGAGCAGGGGACTATGAAACGGGTCGCGTACGTATGCGTATGTGTGTGTCCGTCCGTCCGTCATCGCGTCCGTCCGTCCGTCCGTGCGTCCGTATGTGAGTTCAATTTGCTACTCCTTCGCCATTTTTCATCCGATTTCGAATTCGTTTGCTTTATATGATAGCACTAGGTGATGGCTACCAAACTTCTTCACAGAATTTTGACCTTTGACCTTTGACCCTGATTTTTGAACCTATATTGTTAATTGGCTACAAAATGCTACTCCTTCGCCATTTTTCATCCGATTTCGATCCGTTTGCTTTATATGATAGCACTAGTGATGGCTACCAAACTTCTTCACGAATTTTGACCTTGACCTTTGACCCTGATTTTTGACCTATATTGTTAATTGGCTACAAAATGCTACTCCTTCGCCATTTTTCATCCGATTTCGATTCTGTTTGCTTTTATATGATAGCACTAGGTGAGGGCTACAAACTTCTTCTTCACAGAATTTTGACTTTGACCCCTTTGACCTTTGACCTTCATTTTTGACCTATATTGTTAATTGGCTACAAAATGCTACTCCTTGCCATTTTATCATCGATTTCGATTCTGTTTGCTTTATATGATAGCACTAGGTGAGGGCTACAAAACTTCTTCACAGAATTTTGACTTTTGACCCCTTTGACCTTTGACCTTCATTTTGACCTATATTGTTAATTGCCTACAAAATGCTACTCCTTCGCCATTTTTCATCCGATTTCGATTCCGTTTGCTTTATATGATAGCACTAGGTGAGGCTACAAAACTTCTTCACGGAATTTTGGCTTTTGACCCCTTTGACCTTTTGCCTTGAATTATACTTATATTGTACATTGGCTACAAAATGCTACTCCTTCACCATTTTTCTCGATTTCAATTCCGTTTGCTTTATGTGATAGCACTAGGTGAGGACTACAAAACTTCTTCACAGAATTTTGACTTTGACCCCTTTGACCTTTGACCTTGACTTTGACCTATATTGTACATTGCTACAAAATGCTACTCTTCTTGCCATTTTTTACCCGATTTCGATTCTGTTTGCTTGTGATGCACTGATCGTGATATAATGGGAATTTTACATTATCGGCGGGGACATATATTACGCATCGCGTAATTTACTAATCCACTTGTTTACTAACTGACACCCACTAACACATGTTAGGGTTGGGGTTGGTGTTGGAGTTTGGTGTAGGGTTTGGGCTAGTTTAGGAGGAAAAAGGTTTGTGGAAACGCGCCCTATGAAATACTGGCTGTAATTTTATTTTCTACATGTCATTTTAAATTGATTCTTACATTCATTCAAATTCAATAAACTATAGACTGAATCTCAGATTTTTAGAAAAAGATTCATACATTCTGGAAAATTGCATGCCAGGATCTGTACTGAGGATTGTATGAACCTATGGACAATCTTTCTTAATTATTTTCTTTCTTCATTTTGTAACTTCTGTCGTAAACAGGGACGGAATCCAATATGATATGGAGGAGTGGGAGAGTGGGAAGATGTGGCCTTTCAGCTGCTATGGACCAAACAAATCAAAGTCTTGCATGTCTGGTAAGTGTCGGGGTCGACAATCAAGTCCATGTCCTTAGATACCCCTTGACTTGCCACAGTCCTCTTTTCAAGGTCCCTGTTTGGTCTTGGAGAGTTTAGGTACCATTTTTAGACATTTACATTGTATATTTTATCCTGTAATAGGGAAAGTGCCCTGAAAAAATTGTCCTTGCCCTTGAAGGCTTGTTATTTTTTTTCATTATGAATACCGAAATTTCACAAATAGATCAGTGTTAAAATGATTCACATGGTATTAAACAATCAGAGAATAGGACTGGGCTGTTAGACTACTGTAATGGACATAAACCATATGAATGTATGAAGTGGCAAGGATTCGATCTGATCAGGGCTATCAAATTCAAGTGGTAGCCCGAGTCACTAATGAGCAATAAATATGAAATTCAGGCTACAGATACATACTCAAACTATAATGGTACTGTCTTCTAGGTTTTGAAAATGTTCTTTTGACACAATCAATGAAATTATGTTAAGTACATGAAGTTTAGCTTTCAGTAGCTGGATTTTCATAATCTTGTCTTCCAATCAGTTGAAACTCTTTAGAGACTGAGGTTATATTTCCATAAGGATTGTGCTTGTGAGAATGATCTCTTTGGCTTTCGTTGGTTTGTATAAAGGTTGAACTTTTGTATTTGATATCTGTGTAGGTCTGGAGGATTTATCACAAGAGGAGCTGAGATTTTTAGCCTACACCGCAGAGAAGGCTAAGCAGTTTGACCAATACGTAAGAGGATAATAAGCTTAAACAGTTGAAAAATGTTTCGGGAAATAATGCACCACAGAAACTAGTACCACTGTGAAATTGGGGACAATTACATGTACTGCCAAAATTTACTAGTTAATTATGAAAATGCTCTTTTGTCACTATCAGTAAAATTACCTTTAATTTACTAGTGTTTTTGATTCGTGTACTCTTTCAATGGAAAGTGGCTTCAATCATGACATTTATAATCCTGTGATTACTTTTTCGGAAAATACTATTTGCAAATAAACAACATATTTGATGGAATAATGGAAGTTCTCTTTTCATTCTGTGGTTGGTTGATGTGTTTTTGATCGACATGTACTGCTTAACCAATTTGTCCCTAAAACTGTTGAATTTATGCTATTTTTGACAACAGAGGGCAGCATACAGTAGAGCTCTTGATGCTGTGAAGAACAAACGTGATCAGCTGAAGAAACCTTCTCAATCCATGAGGAATCAACTGGTAAAGCTGAATTCAATTATAATTTTGTTTAGATATGTGTTTCTGATCATTGCTGGCATTTAGTTTTTGTTCTTTCTGCCCAGCTGTTGCATGGGCTTGGTCATTTTCAATTGATCAATCAAATTCATGATATTCATAAAAATGATAATAATAGGATATTAAACAAATAATTAAAAAGATCATGATATGAAAAGTTTTGATCTTTGTAATATAATACAATATAAGAAAATTATGAGCCCATTATCTCTCTCATCCTACCCTGAAATACATGTGGGAAACAAGTTGTTGGTTGATAAAAAGACAAATATATTTACAGGTACGGATCTGGGGGGGGGGGGGGGGGGGGGGGGAGGGATTATAAACAATTAAAAGTTTTACTGTACAAACATCTGAAATTCCAATTTTGTGCCCCCCCCCCTCCATTCTTGAATTTCCGGTTTGATTTATGTTACTATGTAATGTTTGTTTATTTAATTAGGTTGATTTATACAAAGGAGCATCAGACAAGAATCCTTTTGCAGCAGCCAATATATCTAATTTGTTTGGGAATAGTGTTCCTGCATTAACAGACATCTTTGGTGCGAAGTAAGTATACATAATACATATACTAAGCCTATAACATGTCATTATTATGCACATATATTTCTCTCATTATAGTTTAATTGCATATGTGAAAATAAAAGCACTGATTACTTAATATCAAGTGTAAATTAGAATTAAGACTAATCTTTTTTCAAGAGTGTGAAAGTGTGACTCTGTATAAAAGAGCATTAAAAAAGCACCCTATTTTATTGAATTAAACATTTTGCTTCTTGTAAAAAAAAAAAAAAAGTGTGCATTTTGTTGTAACTATGTTTCATAAGTGACATTGGTAGATTTATTATTATATTGTTTGCTTCAATCTCAATGCTATGGGACACAAACAAGGAATTATCCATTCTATTATATAATAGGGCATTGGAGCGAGCAATATTGAGACACCATTTACAATCCTTAAATTTTTTTTTGGAAAATGTATAGTTTATCATTTTGTCATTAAGTATTTAACCCTTTGAGCGCGGGCCTGTGAAATGCGATTGTTACTCCTGTGGCGGAGCGATTTTTTGTACACTGACAGTATTATAGAAATTTGTCATGTTTTGTGCTTTCATTACTCCTTGCATCTAACTCGGTCATTTTCATGATTTGTAGTAAATATAAACATGAAAGGGCAGACATTTTTCTATCTAACACTGTAAGGCAAAGTCATCAAAACCAAATATAAGATGCGTTATTTTGTAAAGAAAAACAGTCATTTTGGCAGAAGTTCCGCTTTTTTCCTTTCCAGTAGATTCACAATGCAAAGTGCGTAATGCATGTACTAGACTAGACCCATTTAGGCAAAATATGACTTTTAGAAGCATTTTTAGGTAAAAGTTGGGAACCAGTCTATTTCACATAATTCAAGTGTGCTGAATCTGATAAGACCGGTTCCCAAGCCGATTTCTCACGTTTTCACCACCTAATTTGCATAAACAAAATGGCCGCCAATTTGAACATTTTTTAGCTGAAGTCTCTATTCCTCCCTGGTTGTGTCCACTTTTTACCCTCGTAACGGCCGGAGTATTTTGCAGTCACATTGATTATTATTTAAACTTGCTAAACTGAGCATTACAATTAAATAAATAATCAATTTTATGTTTATAAATTCATTAATGCACTTTTATGCATATTTGAGACCTTATATGCTACAATGGGGCTATAACTTGATAAAATTAGCTCAAGAGTTCTTCAACCGTTACGTAAAAGTTGGGAACTGGTCTGTTTCACATAATTCAAATGTGCTGAGTCTGATAAGACCGGTTCCCAAGCCGATTTCTCATGTTTTCACCACCTAATTTGCATAAACAAAATAGCCACCTAATTGACCATTTTCGAGCTTACATGTATGTCTCCACTCCTCCCTGGTTGTATAAACATTTTACCTGTATAATTGGTCTTATTATTTTGCACCCACATTGATTACTATGTAAACTTGATAGACTGAGTATTGCATTTTAAGAAAAAAAATCAATTTGATGTTACTAAATTCATTAATTATGCAAATTTATGCATGTTAGCGACCTTACATGCTATAACTTGATCAAATTAACTTAAGAGTTCTTTAACCTTTACTTTAAAGTTGGAAACCGGTCTATTTCACATAATT
>CALNVZ010002974.1:18450827-18461602 GCA_940671915.1 Paracentrotus lividus | reverse complement strand
CATAACTTGTGTTCTAAGAAAGCAAATTATACAGGACAAAGCGCATCAGCAAGAAAAATTCTTTGGCTTTAATTTTGTACCACAAACACACATAATATGCAAAGATTTCACACCTAAATTATTTTTTCCCGACTGTACCATTTTTTTTACACAGACTGTACAGTCATGGACTAGGCAAAGATTCACTGATTAATATTCTAACCTTTTTGTTAGAGTTTTTGAAAAGTTGGTTTATCATTTAAATCATAAAAATTGATTTGCGATTGATTTGTTCCAAGGTCAAAACGAAGATCAATGCAAATTACACAGGCCATTAATTTTCGAAGATTTTTAACAGGTGGTCAAAAAAGAAGAAGAAGAAAAAATGCAATGGTCTTTCAATCTTTCAATCCCCAGTAGCTCCCATCCATTTATAATTTTTTAAATACTTTAGTGAGCCCGCCCCCACCATGAGAGAATTTTAAAGAATGGTAGTCATTTTCTTTTTACCGTCTTCGACTAGACCTCATGCTCTGTGATCCGAGTAACGCCGTTGGTACCACTGCCCGGCATCTATGGCGCCAAACCCCCAGGCGTCTCGATGGTTTCCACTAGCACGTAACGATCTGACAAAAAGATCATAAAATTATTATTACTATTACTTGATAATGAACACAAAAAAAAATCCTCTGAGTTAATTAATGAATGAACGACATAAATATTATTCCCGCAAACCATTTTATGCTCGATACAAACGAAAACACAAATCACTAAATCAATTTGTCCATGTTCCTTTGCATTTTTGAAATTTATAATTTGTTCATGTTATCATAAATGTTCATGCAACGGAAACACGGAATTTGTCCTATCTAACACGCATTCTAATGTCATTTTCCCCCAAAAATAAAGACACACAAACACACACAAAAACAAAAAAAGATCATACCTAAATATTTATATTGGTCCTGAATACTCCGATAAAAGCCATTAAAGGAGTGGAAATTGTGCACTGTATGCGGGATCATTAAGTAATCCAATGACCTTGTAATGAATAAGAACTCTGGTCATAACTGGTATAACGCTTATAAACAAACAACTATCCTTATCAATGTAATTGGCAACATTAATTTATGATAAATGAATATCACTTCAAAAATAGTGCCGAACTAAGCATAACTTCACCAAATAACGGTATTCTGTAATCCCTACAATATTCACGTATTTGGCATAAATTTCCTTGATGTCACCATACGTTACCATCAAAATAGCAGTGTACATGCCATGCATGTGAAGGTCTATATACCTGGTTCAACACTTCCACGAAGAAACTCCGATAACGTCCATCCGTAAGCCATCTGGTTTTCAGTGTAGATATCCATTGTAACTCCCTATCGTAGAAAATGTCAAAACGGAATGAAGGTAACTTTTTCTCTAAATCATTTTATACATGAGAATAACTTAATAGATAATAAGAAAAGTATGAGTACCGAAAGGATCACTATTAGTCCGATTGCTTTTCTTTTTTAATTTATGCTGAAAACCATTGAAAATCATTTTTTCATCATTTTATGAACAAAAATAAATAGATAAGTAAGTAAAAAAAAATTGGAAAAGTACATATTCATCAGATGGGTAAGATATTGAAATTTTCACCAAATGTACCCAACGACTTCCAAATTTTATCCCCAAAGCATTGAAGTAAGCTTTTCACAGTATGGTTTTATCATGATGGAACTTTATAATCCATCCAGAAAAAGCGATTTTTACCACAAAAAATAATTGTAAACTAAGTAACAACAAAAACAAATGTCTATACTTACATATCTTCAAACTCGCCCTAAATCCTGGTCCATATTTGTAGTCCAGGGCTAGGCTCCCTTTCCACTCTTCAGGGACTTCTGGGCCACCCATTTTTCTGAGAAAAAAGAACCCAAACAAAATTACATGAAACTTGGAAAAAGAAAAAATAAAAATTGTAGGAGCTGTGATTTGCACCATTACATTCATTTGCATAAAAACAAGAATATTAAATAATAAATAATAATAATAATAAAAGAATATTCATTTGTATAAAATTTGTATCACATTGTTGCTCACATAGGTCGAATATGATATTCAACGGATATATCATGTATACTATGGATATAAAGTGTTATTATTATAATACTTCTTTTCCCCAAAAACCTCGTTAGATCAATCTCTCAAAACATATATCACAATCCAAGAAAAAGCGCGGTAGACCTTTACAAATAAATACAGTACATGTACATTTTTCTGAAGAAGAAAAAAAAAAAAAAGTTGCTAAACAATTCAAGTGTTATTCTTGCTCATTTAGCAGGATCTGGAAGTAAATACAAACAACGTGTCTCCTTCTTCAGAATATTGTTGCCTTAATAACTTTCAAACTTTGCCTTCCTAGTTTATTCCAATAATTTAACTGCATTAATTAGCCTGTTCTTTTACAAAATTGTTCGTTCTTTATCTTGGTAAATTATACCATGAGCTTCAAATCTTAAACATAAAACTTTGGGGTTATAGTCATATTAAAGGAAGTCGTCCATTGCAATCTTATTCAGTTAAAATATTATGGCTTTATTTCTTAGAATTGCGCGAGCGAACCTTCAATTTCAAAATAGCCCCAAAAAGAAGGTTTTAGGAGATGAATTTTCCAATTTAATGCATGGTTATTAACCCTGCTTTGATGTATAGATATGCCTGAAAATTCTGAACTCTCTACTCACTCAAGTAACACTTTGGCATCATCATATCCGATCGGATGAATAGAATTGTTGGAAGCATGGTTGAATCTTCTACAGGCAGACGGTAGGCACTCTCTTTTTGAAAAAAAAATTATATAAATTGGTTTAAAGGGAAAAAAATAGGAAAGGCATGCAATATGGTCAAAGCTTCTAATTATTTCCTCTTTCTAATTTCCAAGCTTTCGATTGAATAAATCTTCCTCATGGCCATCTAAATTCAAGTTTATGAAAATAACAATACAAATAAACAAAATATCTGCCAATTTATATTTAAAATAAGATTATCATCTTTGAATAAAAAAATTCCTCTTTGAATTAGACAATTATCATTAGATATTGCATGCCAAAAGTATTAAAAGAAAAAAAGGCTTATTTTTAATGTTGTAAAACTTTGGGCATAGTATAATGAATTTTAATGATGATTCTCTGAGTCCAAAGATTCTGAAAAAATTTTATCCCCAAAAATAATGCGTAAATAAGTAGGTTGTATTATTTAGAGTACAAACAAGCACACTTGATTAAAATGAGATCACCTACCGACAGCGGGATAGCTTTGAGTGGAGGGGGTCACCATTACCATCTAGGCAACTACCTCTCTGTGTTCCTGTACCAGGTAGGAATATACCATCAGGGTAAGTCTGGCCATCAGGAACGGGCGTAGTCTTTAGGGTCGGAGTAGAGGATCAATCCGCAGCACCAAACTGAGCAGCAAATTTAGCCTGGAATTGTATTCGAGGTTATCGGATTTTATTATTTATTTTTTTTTGAACCATCAACAGGTTAAACACATTGGTCCGTATTCTGCTATGAAGTCTGAGTTTGTATGCGTCGCAATTTCGTAAATCTATTGTGCGATAAACTGCGATCCTTTTGTCTGACGCGGGTCACACAAAAGAGTTGACAAGATTGCGACGCATACAAACCTAGTCTTCCTAGCAGAATATGGCCACATGTCAATACTAAAGACATTAATTTTGATTTATCTGATGGATCGGTGTTATTTCCTCTTTGCTATAATCATTCTTATAACGTTAATATAAGAAATTGAATTTAAAAAACATCCCTCAACATCTGTATTACATTATACAAAATTAAATATAAGAATCCTTATTACAGTTTCATCATTAGTCCCCATTATGGTGGACCTGATTTGACAGAGACAGTGACATTCTTGTTTAGACCCGTTTTCAAGACCATCGCATCACCCTTGTTATTTTAACGCCATTCTAGAACAAAAGGGTTAAAAACGAACCTATCCTTGAATCGTATTAGGACAAATAATATATCAACTTGGAATTGCGTATGACAACTATTGACCAAGATTGGGATCATCTTGCCCTTCAATTTAATTTTGAAGAATGTACATAATACATACCTTGTCCCCTCTGTACAGCTTGCCGTACCTTGCAATGGCGATCTTGCCCGTAAATCGATTGGAGTTCGAGATCCAGCAGTTCCTCAAAGTCTTCCAGTCGGGCATAGTTCACATACACCAGGTCACCCTAAAATCACACAAAAGAGGGAAGGCATACCAAATATTATCACATTTTCAATTCATTTTAAAAAATGGTACCAGCACTCCTTTCGGCATAAAACCCACAAACAAACAAAATGAAATGTAAACCTGCTGGACAAAAACATGATCAAAGACATGAATTTTTGTTTTGTTTTAAGAGGTTTTTTTTAAATCTTCAAAAATCTGTTCTAGAGACTTGGCAGACAGAGTAACATTGAATTATAGCAAACGGGATCCAAGTATTGTAGTCCATACTTTAATAATGGGTCATTGAATACAATATATTTAGGGCCTACTTTAAGATTTTCCAGGAAAGAACATTCATAATGGTGATCTCTCGTCTGGGGTCTCGGGCCGTCTCGTCTTGGAGGTCTCGAAGATGTGAGATACCACCTTAAGTAAACTGATATCAATTGAGCAGGTCTTTGGAACGGTGATTTCTTACCGCGAGGTACCCTTGCAGAGTAGGCATTGAAATGGAGGTAGGATAAGATCAGCCTTCTCCCTGGACAGGTCATCCAGAGTAGCTTCCTTCAGGCTGACTCTCAAAGAAGACGTCTGTACCGTTCATAATCCGAACCTAAGATGGGAGTGTATTGAACAAGGTTTTATTTCCAGCATATCATTCTTTGCAGATTCAACGCAGGAAGACGAGGGATTGATATATTGGGATAGGGCACATTTTAAGGGGGGGGGGCACACGTGCAGATTTGTTTTAAAGTTTTTTATTAACATATATTATGTTGAATCCGTGATTCTGCAACATTAGAGTGGCATACACCTCTAACGCCCTGTATCCGCCTCTGAGGGAAGTGGGTAAAAACAGAAATAATAAGAGAGGATTTTTGTTTTTACTGTAGAAAAGAGGGTGTAAAGGGAGATAAGAATTATTATATGAGAGGTAAGATAAGCTGTCACGTGTAAGATTTTAGAGACGGAGGCAAGATGTGAGAGCATTACAAGCTGCAAAAGTAAGGTAACATGTGACTTGGAGAATAAGATGTGAGACGGAAGAAAGATGTGAGAGGAAGATAAGATTTGAGAGGGGGATATGAGGTGAAAGGGACAAAGATGTGAGAAAGGGAAAACATGTGAGAGTGAGCTAAGTATTTGGGAGGGAGATAAGACGGTAAAAAAAAGGAGGGATTAAGGTAGGTTTTGAAGAGTGAGATAACATGTGACAGGGAGTAAGTTGTGAAAGGAGAAAAGATTTGATAGAAAGGGAAAGAAGTAAGAGGGAGATAATATTATGTGAGAGGAAGACAGATGTGAAAAGGAGAAAATGTGATATTAGGAGATAAGATGTAAGAAGGAGATAAGATGCGAGAGGGATGAGAGGTGAAAAGGAGAAAAATTGTGATACAAGGAGATAAACTGTGAGAGGGAGATAAGATGTGAAAGACTTTAGTGAGGTAAGGTTTGAGAGAGAGAGAGATAAGATGTGAAAGGAGAAAGATGTGATACAAGGAGGTAATAATGTGAGAATGAGACAAGATGTGAGAGGGAGATAAGACTGTAGACAGTCATGTTAGATGGAGATAAGTTGGGAGAGGGTGTTAATTCATTATTTGTGAGGGGTTCATAAATAAGTTCAGAATTTGGAAAGGAGTTTGATTATATAGGGAGTTTATTATTTGATGGGGTTGTGAATAGAGGGCTAAGATTTGAAATAAGAGAGAAGAAAAGACGAAGGCCGAGTGAGTCAGAAAAAACTAGACACCTAGAAAAATGCAAAAAGAAAACAATTTATATAACCCCAAATATATACATATTCCAAAAGAATAACTCTCCCCGCATCTTCTGGTACCAATTTTGTGTGTTATATCTTTACGCTTGGATAAACGCGACGCATCGTTTGCGAACATGTAAATTTCGAATTGTGCAAAAGTGGGAATAAATCAAAGCAAGAAAAAGCTATAAAAAACCAACTCCATTCTGATTAAAAGAGCATAACTTTTTAACGAAAATATCTTGAGCTTAATAACTTGGCAGGGGTGTTATTACACAGACTGCATTTTGTGTGAAAATGAGTTAGATCTGTTCAGTCAGGCATGAGTGATCAACAAGTCAAAGACAAATAATCACTTTTTAAAAAGTATTGAGAGGCCTTTTTAGGTATATCGTGACAATTTACTCTTGGTGTGTACTCATTCGTGGATTACTTGACGAATCAATTTAGGTTTACACAGGATCTAGTCGATAACTTATTGTAACAATCGCCTTGCAAGTTATTAGGCTCAAACATTTTCCTTAAAAGTTTGATATTTGCTCACGATGGAGTGATAAATAGTCTGTTTTTGTTGTTCAATCTTATCCCCACTCTTGCACAATTCGAAACTGACATGTTTGCAAACAATGCGTCGCGTTCATCCAAGCGTAAAGATATAACACACAAAATTGGTACCACAAGATGCGGGAGGAGTTACTCTTTTAGAATATGTATAAAAATTAGGGGTCATTAATTGGTTCTTTTATTGACGTTTTTCTAGGTATCTAGTTTTTTCTGACTCAATCATATGAATATATGAATATAAGATGTGAAATACATACCGCATTTTCTTCTCCTCTACAGTCGATGGATAAGACAGTAATACATTGTAGGCATACGTCGTTGCCTCGTATCCGTATGCAGTCCAATTTGCTTGAATGTCATCGGCCAATTTTTTATTCTGCGGGTACCGGCAACATGTGGGTCTCTTGTCAGTGCCCTGTATGTTAAAGAGATATTATCAATTAAAGATATTACTCTGATTTCATCAAATACTATTACGCCTCGACTTCGAAACATATTGACAACTTTACATATTATTTTCGTCCGCGATGTTTTTCGCCTTTCCATATTTTTATTCATTATATTTATTATTTATCCATCAACATAATTTATCATTTTTTGTACAAATGAAGCCTTTCTTCGTTCAGGAGATTATATTACTCTGCTAAAACAGCTTTTGCATAATAATCATTTGCATATTACATGAAATTCATTTCCCCTGACACAATACGTAGGCCTACACTGGAAGATGCTAATACATCTACCATACCTGGAGAGCATGAATTATGAATTATTGATAATATTTTCGTTTAAAAAGGTTTAAGGTCTGAAAAAAAAGAAGATAATCAAACGAAACAAGAAATATAATACCTGTTTATTATAGAAATACCTCTGCTAAGAACAAATCAGTATAGCAAGTCAGCCATGCAGGTATAGGTTTTGCCAAGAGAGTGCTACCATTAACTTTTTGTTTTATCGCGAATTGCTTCTTGTGTTGTTAAAAATATACTTGTGACTGTATATGAATGCAGAATAAAGTTGGTTATGGTATATGCCTAGTAAAAAAAAAAATATTAATAATCAGTCCATTTTCTTGTTGTCTGTTTCTCATTAGCATCAGACTATTACCAACCATAACGTATTTGCACAGTTCTCCGCCTGCATTTCTTGGATGAGCCTGTTCGACATCTTCTCGTTGGCCTCTCTTCGAGCATTCTCGTAAGAGTCCGTCACTCGGTCGGGACCCGAGTACCATCCGATCAACACACCAATACCGATTCCGACAGCAATGGCCACACTTATAGATACGGCTAATATACCCTCTCGCTTCCCATTGTGGATTACGACTGTAAAAGAGAACCAGATGCAGATAATCATTATCCTCAATACCACGCAAAACATGCTGATGGACTAGTATTCCGAGTTAAGAGAAAGAGAAAGCGAGTTAGAGAGAGGAGAGAAGAAAAAAAAATGGGTCTGGGCACCCCTGAGTGAATGTATGATAATGAGATAGGCAAAGAGAGGAGAGGGAAAAAGGAGTTGGTGAGTGTGTGGGTGGACGGGAGTGTGAGGGTGGGTTTGCTCTCTTCGGAACACCAATAAGACAGTGGATGTACGTATAAGAGGTTTGAATTTTTACGAAGTCACCTGTCCGTCTTAAAGATGTAATATACTTCCGCTTTTGATCATGGTGATCACTCTGAAGAATATATAAAATTCATCATTCATCGTACAAAACCAATAGTCCTTACAAATGGGTTTGGCAAATATTGCATTTAATGTTTACCTCGCATTAATTAACCTACATTATTAAATGACTGGTAAGGCTCATATCAGCTTCGTCGTTTCAATATTTACTTAATTATTTCCCTTAATTCTTTAATATGATACTTTTCTGAGTTTAATGAGTCACACTGATATAATAGCTCTGATAAGACATACATAAGAAGCAGCTGTTCAATGCAACGTTAATGTACATGTATATTATTTGAACGATGTATCATGGGTAAAAATACAGAACACTCCTATTCGAAACGTTGGAATTATGATCAAACGTGACGCGAAACGCGTTTCGCGTCAGCATTCCCTTTCAAGTTGTTATACAGAGCGATTGTAGAGGTATAGAATTGATATTTCTTTCTGATATCGCAGTCTATACTGTTGACTTATGAATATAATCACGCAGTTATCTCCTTGTTAATACGATTCGAAGTTCCTGCCTAGACTTGAATTTGACTCTTCTTTCAGTGCTTTGTCAACTTTTACATTTAGAGAATCCTGGTGGCATAATGGTGGTATCTCACTTTGCGGAGGCCTCTCCGCGACGGATAAAAAGTATTAGAGACGTCTCCGATAGTTTCTCTGAGACGTCTCCGCGACAATTTTCAAAAACTGTCTCAAAGCAGTTTCAAAGAACCCTCTCTAAGTAGTTTCCACGACTCATGAAACGTCGCTGGGACTGAGGAGACGTCTCGGAGACGTCTCCGCGACAAGTTTCAAATTCATCTCCAATAGTTTCAAAACCGTCTCAAAGTAGTCCCAAATCCGTCTCACAGTAGTTTCAAAGTAGTTTCGAATAGTTTCCGCGAAGTGAGATACCACCATAAAATGATACAAAATGTTAATAAGTGTTCCTTGTTAACATTGAAAGTTCAAAACCGTTATAGGAAATTAATGCAAATATTCTGCATGCGACACACTTGACCCGTCTAATGGTAAAGTGCTGCCGTATCAAGTGTCATGTCCTACCTAATAAAACATATCCCGTTTAATAAGTAGCAGGACAAAATGTTTATACAGGTTAATTTGATAAGCAAACTTTGCATGTGCGAAAGATTTAGATAGGGTAGTTACTAATCATCCTATAATATTTAAGTCCCGTGATATAGACAGATGGTTTGTATAAATCTTCAAAACAAGAGGTATCAAACATCTTCAAAAGTGATATTTAATGATTGATGTATTCCATTGGTATTTAAACAGCTGCGTTTTTTTTAAATATTAACGAAATTGTCATTATTAGTTGGAAAACGTCATTACCTCGGCTATCTATATTAATAACGGTCCTTGATTTGCTGTAATTAGAGATATCATAGATTATGAAAATCTCAATTATTAAGAGGAACATAAATTTGCCTGCTTTCAATGGGTTATTTGCCTATCTAGAGCATTTCGGTTATCAATTGATGAATGTCTCTAAAGTAAATCAATGACCAGATGTAATAATTATGATCTGGCATGATTCAGCATATCGATTTTTAAGAGCATTTATTAGTCCCTCCCCTCCCGCTTCTGAATACAATCCTATTGGGCATTTTGTTGTGTTTGCAAAACGCGTCTTAGTGATTATTGTGTTTGAGCACAACTAAACCTAATCTTTAGACCACTCTGTATCAAGCACCAGTGTATAGGCACTTAGTTTTAAAGATATAATTATTTGCTGCTTAAGATAATTAATGACCTATCACACAAAAAAGGTTACTGACTTCACACGGCACGCAATGTTCAATGGTGCGATCCTACGCAACTGAGCTGGGAAGTGACGGTGGGGGGGGGGGGTGTCTTACGGGCTTGAAGACATTTTTTTTTTTTTTAAATTCAGGAGAGGACCTACCTCAATTCAATTCAGTTCACCCTTATCACCCCTGCCATACAACATTGATCAATGTCTGATCTGCCGAGTGTTCCTCTAACAAAACATTTAAAATGGCCCCAAAATATACTTTTAATCAAATTGTGGAAAAAGACTCTTTTACCACCAAAAAGTCCGGAAATGTTGGAAAGTTTGCCTGCATGTTCTGCGCAATTTCGTTTTTAAAATTGAATTTCAAACGTTTTCTCGTTCATAAATGCATTGCTATTTTGAATTGTATTATATGTTGTCCGCAGAAAACGGGAAGATTGAGCTTTAAAATTGTGTATTATTATTTACTTGCATCCACAGAGAAAAAGGACTGACAAATCGGGTTCGTCAAAATCTGTCCTATAGTTTTTTTTTTTGCTTCGTTCAAGTAAGGTGATTCTAGACCAGTGTTATACATACACGAACCCGATTTGTCAGTCCTTTTTCTCTGTGGATGCAAGTAAATAATAATACACAATTTTAAAGCTCAATCTTCCCGTTTTCTGCGGACACATATAATACAATTCAAAATAGCAATGCATTTATGAACGAGAAACGTTTGAAATTCAATTTTAAAAACGAAATTGCGCAGAACATGCAGGCAAACTTTCCAACATTTCCGGACTT
>CALNVZ010002974.1:18434617-18450767 GCA_940671915.1 Paracentrotus lividus | reverse complement strand
CACTTGGTCTAGAATCACCTTACCTTGAACGAAGCTAAAAAAAAACTATAGGACAGATTTTGACGAACCCGATTTGTCAGTCCTTTTTCTCTGTGGATGCAAGTAAATAATAATACACAATTTTAAAGCTCAATCTTCCCGTTTTCTGCGGACACATATAATACAATTCAAAATAGCAATGCATTTATGAACGAGAAACGTTTGAAATTCAATTTTAAAAACGAAATTGCGCAGAACATGCAGGCAAACTTTCCAACATTTCCGGACTTTTTGGTGGTAAAAGAGTCTTTTTCCCACAATTTGATTAAAAGTATATTTTGGGGCCATTTTAAATGTTTTGTTAGAGGAACACTCGGCAGATCAGACATTGATCAATGTTGTATGGCAGGGGTGATAAGGGTGAACTGAATTGAATTGAGGTAGGTCCTCTCCTGAATTTAAAAAAAAAAAAAAATGTCTTCAAGCCCGTAAGACACCCCCCCCCCCCACCGTCACTTCCCAGCTCAGTTGCGTAGGATCGCACCATTGAACATTGCGTGCCGTGTGAAGTCAGTAACCTTTTTGTGTGATAGGTCATTAATTATCTTAAGCAGCAAATAATTATATCTTTAAAACTAAGTGCCTATACCACTGGTGCTTGATACAGAGTGGTCTAAAGATTAGGTTTAGTTGTGCTCAAACACAATAATCACTAAGACGCGTTTTGCAAACACAACAAAATGCCCAATAGGATTGTATTCAGAAGCGGGAGGGGAGGGACTAATAAATGCGTCTTAAAAATCGATATGCTGAATCATGCCAGATCATAATTATTACATCTGGTCATTGATTTACTTTAGAGACATTCATCAATTGATAACCGAAATGCTCTAGATAGGCAAATAACCCATTGAAAGCAGGCAAATTTATGTTCCTCTTAATAATTGAAGATTTTCATAATCTATGATATCTCTAATTACAGCAAATCAAGGACCGTTATTAATATAGATAGCCGAGGTAATGACGTTTTCCAACTAATAATGAACAATTTCGTTAATATTTAAAAAAAACGCAGCTGTTTAAATACCAATGGAATACATCAATCATTAAATATCACTTTTTGAAGATGTTTGATACCTCTTAGTTTTGAAGATTTATACAAACCATCTGTCTATATCACGGGACTTAAATTATATAGGATGATTAGTACTACCCTATCTAAATCTTTCGCACATGCAAAGTTTGCTTATCAAATTAACCTGTATAAACATTTTGTCCTGCTACTTATTAAACGGGATATGTTTATTTAGGTAGGACATGACACTTGATACGGCAGCACTTTACCATTAGACGGGTCAAGTGTGTCGCATGCAGAATATTTGCATTAATTTCCTATAACGGTTTTGAACTTTCAATGTTAACAAGGAACACTTATTAACATTTTGTATCATTTTATGGTGGTATCTCACTTCGCGGAAACTAATTCGAAACTACTTTGAAACTACTGTGAGACGGATTTGGGACTACTTTGAGACGGTTTTGAAACTACTTGGAGATGAATTTGAAACTTGTCGCGGAGACGTCTCCGAGACGTCTCCTCAGTCCCAGCGACGTTTCATGAGTCGTGGAAACTACTTAGAGAGGGTTCTTTGAAACTGCTTTGAGACAGTTTTTGAAAATTGTCGCGGAGACGTCTCAGAGAAACTATCGGAGACGTCTCTAATACTTTTTATCCGTCGCGGAGAGGCCTCCGCAAAGTGAGATACCACCATTATGCCACCAGGATTCTCTAAATGTAAAAGTTGACAAAGCACTGAAAGAAGAGTCAAATTCAAGTCTAGGCAGGAACTTCGAATCGTATTAACAAGGAGATAACTGCGTGATTATATTCATAAGTCAACAGTATAGACTGCGATATCAGAAAGAAATATCAATTCTATACCTCTACAATCGCTCTGTATAACAACTTGAAAGGGAATGCTGACGCGAAACGCGTTTCGCGTCACGTTTGATCATAATTCCAACGTTTCGAATAGGAGTGTTCTGTATTTTTACCCATGATACATCGTTCAAATAATATACATGTACATTAACGTTGCATTGAACAGCTGCTTCTTATGTATGTCTTATCAGAGCTATTATATCAGTGTGACGTCATTAAACTCAGAAAAGTATCAATATTAAAGAATTAAGGGAAATAATTAAGTAAATATTGAAACGACGAAGCTGATATGAGCCTTACCAGTCATTTAATAATGTAGGTTAATTAATGCGAGGTAAACATTAAATGCAATATTTGCCAAACCCATTTGTAAGGACTATTGGTTTTGTACGATGAATGATGAATTTTATATATTCTTCAGAGTGATCACCATGATCAAAAGCGGAAGTATATTACATCTTTAAGACGGACAGGTGACTTCGTAAAATATCAAACCTCTTATACGTACATCCACTGTCTTATTGGTGTTCCGAAGAGAGCAAACCCACCCTCACACTCCCGTCCACCCACACACTCACCAACTCCTTTTTCCCTCTCCCTCTCTTTGCCTATCTCATTATCATACATTCACTCAGGGGTGCCCAGACCCATTTTTTTTCTCTCTCTCTCTCTCTAACTCGCTTTCTCTTTCTCATTAACTCGGAATACTAGTCCATCAGCATGTTTTGCGTGGTATTGAGGATAATGATTATCTGCATCTGGTTTCTCTTTTATCAGTCGTAATCCACAATGGGAAGCGAGAGGGTAATATTAGCCGTATCTATAAGTGTGGCCATTGCTGTCGGAATCGGTATTGGTGTGTTGATCGGATGGTACTCGGGTCCCGACCGAGTGACGGACTCTTACGAGAATGCTCGAAGAGAG
The DNA here is from genome assembly GCA_940671915.1 of Paracentrotus lividus. Lineage (NCBI taxonomy): Eukaryota > Metazoa > Echinodermata > Echinoidea > Camarodonta > Echinidae > Paracentrotus > Paracentrotus lividus. The sequence continues at coordinate 18,447,922 of CALNVZ010002974.1, read as the reverse complement.
GCCAACGAGAAGATGTCGAACAGGCTCATCCAAGAAATGCAGGCGGAGAACTGTGCAAATACGTTATGGTTGGTAATAGTCTGATGCTAATGAGAAACAGACAACAAGAAAATGGACTGATTATTAATATTTTTTTTTTACTAGGCATATACCATAACCAACTTTATTCTGCATTCATATACAGTCACAAGTATATTTTTAACAACACAAGAAGCAATTCGCGATAAAACAAAAAGTTAATGGTAGCACTCTCTTGGCAAAACCTATACCTGCATGGCTGACTTGCTATAACTGATTTGTTCTTAGCAGAGGTATTTCTATAATAAACAGGTATTATATTTCTTGTTTCGTTTGATTATCTTCTTTTTTTTCAGACCTTAAACCTTTTTAAACGAAAATATTATCAATAATTCATAATTCATGCTCTCCAGGTATGGTAGATGTATTAGCATCTTCCAGTGTAGGCCTACGTATTGTGTCAGGGGAAATGAATTTCATGTAATATGCAAATGATTATTATGCAAAAGCTGTTTTAGCAGAGTAATATAATCTCCTGAACGAAGAAAGGCTTCATTTGTACAAAAAATGATAAATTATGTTGATGGATAAATAATAAATATAATGAATAAAAATATGGAAAGGCGAAAAACATCGCGGACGAAAATAATATGTAAAGTTGTCAATATGTTTCGAAGTCGAGGCGTAATAGTATTTGATGAAATCAGAGTAATATCTTTAATTGATAATCATCTCTTTAACATACAGGGCACTGACAAGAGACCCACATGTTGCCGGTACCCCGCAGAATAAAAAATTGGCCGATGACATTCAAGCAAATTGGACTGCATACGGATACGAGGCAACGACGTATGCCTACAATGTATTACTGTCTTATCCATCGACTGTAGAGGGAGAAGAAAATGCGGTATGTATTTCACATCTTATATTCATATATTCATATGATTGAGTCAGAAAAAACTAGATACCTAGAAAAACGTCAATAAAAAGAAAACCAATTAATGACCCCTAAATTTTTATACATATTCTAAAAGAGTAACTCCTCCCGCATCTTGTGGTACCAATTTTGTGTGTTATATCTTTACGCTTGGATGAACGCGACGCATTGTTTGCAAACATGTCAGTTTCGAATTGTGCAAGAGTGGGGATAAGATTGAAACAACAAAAACAGACTATTTATCAACTCCATCGTGAGCAAATATCAAAACTTTTTAAGGAAAATGTCTTGAGCCTAATAACTTTGCAAGGCGATTGTTACAATAAGTTATCGACTAGATCCTGTGTAAAACCTAAATTGATTCGTCAAGTAATCCACGAATGAGTACACACCAAAGAGTAAATTGTCACCGATATACCTAAAAAGGCCTCTCAATACTTTTTAAAAAGTGATTATTTTGTCTTTGACTTGTGATCACTCATGCCTGACTGAACAGATCTAACTCATTTTCACACAAAATGCAGTCTGTGTAATAACACCCCTGCCAAGTTATTAAGCTCAAGATATTTTCGTTAAAAAGTTATGCTCTTTTAATCAGAATGGAGTTGGTTTTTTATAGCTTTTTCTTGCTTTGATTTTACTCCCACTTTTGCACAATTCGAAATTTACATGTTCGCAAACGATGCGTCGCGTTTATCCAAGCGTAAAGATATAACACACAAAATTGGTACCAGAAGATGCGGGGAGAGTTATTCTTTTGGAATATGTATAATAATTTGGGGTTTATAAATTGTTTTTCTTTTTTGACATTTTTCTAGGTGTCTAGTTTTTTCTGACTCACTCGGCCTTCGTCTTTTCTTCTCTCTTATTTCAAATCTTAGCCCTCTATTCACAACTCCCCATCAAATAATAAACTCCCTATATAAATCAAACTCCTTCCAATTCTGAACTTATTTATGAACCCCTCACAAATAATGAATTAACACCCTCTCCCAACTTATCTCCATCTAACATGACTGTCTACAGTCTTATCTCCCTCTCACATCTTGTCTCATTCTCACATTATACCTCCTTGTATCACATCTTTTCTCCTTTTCACATCTTATCTCTCTCTCTCTCAAACCTTACCTCACTAAAGTCTTTCACATCTTATCTCCCTCTCACAGTTTATCTCCTTGTATCACAATTTTTCTCCTTTTCACCTCTCATCCCTCTCGCATCTTATCTCCTTCTTACATCTTATCTCCTAATATCACATTTTCTCCTTTTCACATCATGTCTTCCTCTCACATAATATTATCTCCCTCTTACTTCTTATCCCTTTCTATCAAATCTTTTCTCCTTTTCACAACTTACTCCCTGTCACATGTTATCTCACTCTCAAAACCTAACCTTAATCCCTCCTTTTTTTTACCGTCTTATCTCCCTCCCAAATACTTAGCTCACTCTCACATGTTTTCCCTTTCTCACATCTTTGTCCCTTTCACCTCATATCCCCCTCTCAAATCTTATCTTCCTCTCACATCTTTCTTCCGTCTCACATCTTATCTCCAAGTCACATGTTACCTTACTTTTGCAGCTTGTAATGCTCTCACATCTTGCCTCCGTCTCTAAAATCTTACACGTGACAGCTTATCTACCTCTCATATAATAATTCTTATCTCCCTTTACACCCCTCTTTTCTACAGTAAAAACAAAAATCCTCTCTTATTATTTCTGTTTTTACCCACTTCCCTCAGAGGCGGATACAGGGCGTTAGAGGTGTATGCCACTCTAATGTTTGCAGAATCACGGATTCAACATAATATATGTTAATAAAAAACTTTAAAACAAATCTGCACGTGTGCCCCCCCCCCCCCTTAAAATGTGCCCCTATCCCAATATATCAATCCCTCGTCTTCCTGCGTTGATCTGCAAAAGAATGATATGCTGGAAATAAAACCTTGTTCAATACACTCCCATCTTAGGTTCGGATTATGAACGGTACAGACGTCTTCTTTGAGAGTCAGCTGAAGGAAGCTACTCTGGATGACCTGTCCAGGGAGAAGGCTGATCTTATCCTACCTCCATTCAATGCCTACTCTGCACAGGGTAACCTCGCGGTAAGAAATCATCCGTTCCAAAGACTTGTTGGCTCAATTGTCAATGGATCAGTTTACTTAAGGTGGTATCTCACATCTTCGAGACGTCTCCAAGACTTGGAGACGGCTCCGAGACCCCGAGACGAGAGATACCACCATTATGAATGTTTCTTTCCTGGAAAATCTTAAAGTAGGCCCTAAATATATGTATTCAATGACCCATTATTAAAGTATGGACTACAATACTTGGAATCCCGTTTGCATAAATTCAATGTTACTCTGTCTGCCAAGTCTCTAGAACAGATTTTTGAAGATTTAAAAAAAACCTCTTAAAACAAAAACAAAAATTCATGTCTTTGATCATGTTTTTGTCCAGCAGGTTTTACATTTCATTTTGTTTGTTTGTGGGTTTTATGCCGAAAGGAGTGCTGGTACCATTTTTTAAAATGAATTGAAAATGTGATAATATTTGGTATGCCTTCCCTCTTTTGTGTGATTTTAGGGTGACCTGGTGTATGTGAACTATGCCCGACTGGAAGACTTTGAGGAACTGCTGGATCTCGAACCTCCAATCGATGTTACGGGCAAGATCGCCATTGCAAGGTACGGCAAGCTGTACAGAGGGGACAAGGTATGTATTATGTACATTCTTCAAAATTAAATTGAAGGGCAAGATGATCCCAATCTTGGTCAATAGTTGTCATACGCAATTCCAAGTTGATATATTATTTGTCCTAATACGATTCAAGGATAGGTTCGTTTTAACCCTTTTTGTTCTAGAATGGCGTTAAAATAACAAGGGTGATGCGATGGTCTTGAAAACGGGTCTAAACAAGAATGTCACTGTCCTCTGTCAAATCAGGTCCATCCATAATGGGGACTAATGATGAAACTGTAATAAGGATTCTTATATTTAATTTTGTATAATGTAATACAGATGTTGAGGGATGTTTTTTAAATTCAATTTCTTATATTAACGTTATAAGAATGATTTATAGCAAAGAGGAAATAACACCGATCCATCAGATAAATCAAAATTAATGTCTTTAGTATTGACATTGTGGCCCATATTCTGCTAGGAAGACTAGGTTTGTATGCGTCGCAATCTTGTACAACTCTTTTGTGTGACCCGCGTCAGACAAAAGGATCGCAGTTTATCGCACAATAGATTTTACGAAATTGCGACGCATACAAACTCAGACTTCATAGCAGAATACGGACCAATGTGTTTAACCTGTTGATGGTTCAAGAAAAAAATAAAATAATAAAATCCGATAACCTCGAATACAATTCCAGGCTAAATTTGCTGCTCAGTTTGGTGCTGCGGGATTGATCCTCTACTCCGACCCTAAAGACTACGCCGTTCCTGATGGCCAGACTTACCCTGATGGTATATTCCTACCTGGTACAGGAACACAGAGAGGTAGTTGCCTAGATGGTAATGGTGACCCCCTCACTCAAAGCTATCCCGCTGTCGGTAGGTGCATCTCATTTTAATCAAGTGTGCTTGTTTGTACTCTAAATAATACAACCTACTTATTTTACGCATTATTTTTGGGGATAAAATTTTTTCAGAATCTTTGACTCAGAGAATCATCATTAAAATTCATTATACTATGCGCCAAAGTTTTACAAACATTAAAAATAAGCCTTTTTTTCTTTTAATACTTTGGCATGCAATATCTAATGATAATTGTCTAATTCAAAGAGGAATTTTTTTATTCAAAGATGATAATCTTATTATTAAATATAAATTTGGCAGATATTTTGTTTATTTTGGTATTGTTATTTTCATTAACTTGAATTTTAGATGGCCATGAGGAAGATTTATTCAATCGAAAGCTTGGAAAATTAGAAAGAGGAAATAATTAGAAGCTTTGACCATATTGCATGCCTTTCTATTTTTTTCCCTTTAAACCAATTTATATAATTTTTTTTCAAAAAGAGAGTGCCTACCGTCTGCCTGTAGAAGATTCAACCATGCTTCCAACAATTCCTATTCATCCGATCGGATATGATGATGCCAAAGTGTTACTTGAGTGAGTAGAGAGTTCAGAATTTTCAGGCATATCTATACATCAAAGCAGGGTTAATAACCATGCATTAAATTGGAAAATTCATCTCCTAAAACCTTCTTTTTGGGGCTATTTTGAAATTGAAGGTTCGCTCGCGCAATTCTAAGAAATAAAGCCATAATATTTTAACTGAATAAGATTGCAAATGGACGACTTCCTTTAATATGACTATAACCCCAAAGTTTTATGTTTAAGATTTGAAGCTCATGGTATAATTACCAAGATAAAGAACGAACAATTTTGTAAAAGAACAGGCTAATTAATGCAGTTAAATTATTGGAATAAACTAGGAAGGCAAAGTTTGAAAGTTATTAAAGGCAACAATATTCTGAAGAAGGAGACACGTTGTTTGTATTTACTTCCAGATCCTGCTTAAATGAGCAAGAATAACACTTGAATTGTTTAGCAACTTTTTTTTTTTTTTCTTCTTCAGAAAAATGTACATGTACTGTATTTATTTGTAAAGGTCTACCGCGCTTTTTCTTGGATTGTGATATATGTTTTGAAGAGATTGATCTAACGAGGTTTTTGGGGAAAAGAAGTATTATAATAATAACACTTTATATCCATAGTATACATGATATATCCGTTGAATATCATATTCGACCTATGTGAGCAACAATGTATACAAATTTTATACAAATGAATATTCTTTTTATTATTATTATTATTTATTATTTAATATTCTTGTTTTTATGCAAATGAATGTAATGGTGCAAATCACAGCTCCTACAATTTTTATTTTTTCTTTTTTCCAAGTTTCATGTAATTTTGTTTGGGTTCTTTTTCTCAGAAAAATGGGTGGCCCAGAAGTCCCTGAAGAGTGGAAAGGGAGCCTAGCCCTGGACTACAAATATGGACCAGGATTTACGGGCGAGTTTGAAGATATGTAAGTATAGACATTTGTTTTTGTTGTTACTTAGTTTACAATTATTTTTTGTGTAAAAATCGCTTTTTCTGGATGGATTATAAAGTTCCCATCATGATAAAACCATACTGTGAAAAGCTTACTTCAATGCTTTGGGGATAAAATTTGGAAGTCGTTGGGTACATTTGGTGAAAATTTCAATATCTTACCCATCTGATGAATATGTACTTTTCCAATTTTTTTTTACTTACTTATCTATTTATTTTTGTTCATAAAATGATGAAAAAAATGATTTTCAATGTGTTTTCACATAAATTAAAAAAAGAAAAGCAATCGGACTAATAGTGATCCTTTCGGTACTCATACTTTTTTCTTATTTATCTATTAAGTTATTTCCATGTATAAAATGATTTAGAGAAAAAGTTACCTTCATTCCGTTTTGACATTTTCTACGATAGGGAAGTTACAATGGATATCTACACTGAAAACCAGATGGCTTACGGATGGGACGTTATCGGAGTTCTTCGTGGAAGTGTTGAACCAGGTATATAGACTTCACATGCATGGCATGTACACTGCTATTTTGATGGTAACGTATGGTGACATCAAAGGAATATTTATGCCCAAATACGTGAATATTGTAGGGATTACAGAATACCGTTATTTGGTGAAGTTATTGCTTAGTTCGGGCACTATTTTTGAAGTGATATTCATTTATCATAAATTAATGTTGCCAATTTACATTGATAAGGATAGTTGTTTGTTATAAAGCGTTATACCAGTTATGACCAGAGTTCTTATATCATTACCAGGTCATTGGATTACTTATGATCCCGCATTACAGTGCACAATTTCCACTCCCTTTAATGGCTTTTATCGGAGTATTCAGGACCAATATAAATATTTAGGTAGATCTTTTTTTTGTTTTTGTGTGTGTTTGTTGTCTTTATTTTTTGGGGGAAAATGACATTAGATGCGTGTTAGATAGGACAAATTCCGTGTTTCCGTTGCATGAACATTTATGATAACATGAACAAATTATAAATTTCAAAATGCAAAGGAACATGGACAAATTGATTTAGTGATTTGTGTTTTCGTTTGTATCGAGCATAAAATGGTTTGCGGGAATAATATTTATGTCGTTCATTCATTAATTAACTCAGAGGATTTTTTTTTGTGTCATTATCAAGTAATAGTAATAATAATTTTATGATCTTTTTGTCAGATCGTTACGTGCTAGTTGGAAACCATCGAGACGCCTGGGGGTTTGGCGCCATAGATGCCGGCAGTGGTACCACGGCGTTACTCGAGATCAGCAGAGCAATGAGCGTCTTAGTCGAAGACGGTAAAAAGAAAATGACTACCATTCTTTAAAAATTCTCTCAATGGTGGGGCGGGCTCACTAAAGTATTTAAAAAAATTATAAATGGATGGGAGCTACTGGGGATGAAAGATTGAAAAGACCATTGCATTTTTTTTCTTCTTCTTCTTTTTATGACCACCTGTTAAAAATCTTCGAAAATTAATGGCCTGTGTAATTTGCATTGATCTTCGTTTTGACCTTGGAAACAAATCAATCGCAAATCAATTTTTATGATTTAAATGATAAACCAAACTTTCAAAAACTCTAACAAAAAGGTTAGAATATTAATCAGTGAATTCTTTGCCTAGTCCATGACTGTACAGTCTGTGTAAAAAAAAATGGTACAGTCGGGGAAAAAATAATTTAGGTGTGAAATCTTTGCATATTATGTGTGTTTGTGGTACAAAATTAAAGCCAAAAGATTTTTCTTGCTGATGCGCTTTGTCCTGTATAATTTGCTTTCTTAGAACACAAGTTATGCTAAGTTTTGTGCGACAAGGAACAAATCGAAATTACGCACTTCTATTGTTCTGGAGCGCTGAATTCACGGTCATTATGCGAAATCATACACAAAGGCATGGGACGGCGTGCGAAAAATGGATTTTTCTTGATTGTAGAAAATTAGTCATATCTCAAAATATACTGCACCAAATGTGATGGAAAAAATTGTAGATGGAAGTCTGATTACCCTGCTTTATGAAAGTACTTAACAATACCAGGTTGTGATTTATCTTCATGCTATAAAAAATGTTTTCCACTTGTACCATTTTATTTGACACAGACTGTATAAACCTGCCAAATAGGCTTTCTTTGACTTAAATGAAGCTATGACTTTATTACTTGACTGATTGTATAATTATTTTTACTTGTATACTTTTTATTTTTTCTGCAACTTTATATTATGCATTATTATTGTTGTTGTTGTTTTCTTTGTATGTGAAACAAATGTAAAACGAGAAATATGGAAATAAATGGAATTGAAAATTTGACATTCAGTACCTGATAGTGTAGGGAGCGCGTCCAGTCAAAGAGCTAATAAATGGAGACGGGAGAGGGTAACGATAATGTGGAGAAAATTCATGGATACCCTATTTTTGTAATAAAAGCTTTATTTCTGCTTATGATATGTTTCAGGATGGAGACCACGCCGTAGTATTATGTTCTGTAGTTGGGGAGCGGAAGAACAAGGACTCATTGGATCCACAGAATGGGTTGAGGTTAGAACGTGATTAATGAGCGGAAATTAAACATACGTTGCCAATTTTGAAGAAGATCTATGAATTTAGAGATTCTACTTAGTTTCTAAGTAATGTTTCTATTATCATTATCCATGCAGAACGAAATAAACTATATTCAATTGTCTAATTCAATTTTGTGACTTTTGATATTGGAGCATACTTCCATAGTCGTTACAATATTTCTTTTATAACAATTGTTATATCGTTATGTTATGTTGTTACGTATTCTTGAAAAAGATATTACTAATACTTACGAAATAATAAGGACTGGTATAGGGGCCGTAATTTTCAGCTTAACTTTCACATTTTTTACAATTTAGATTTTCCTATTTGGTTTCTTCCAAATCACTGCCGATTTATCTTGCTTACCGATCGTTTACTTTCGATTTTTTTTTCCTTATTTTTATTTTGGCGAAAATATCCCAGGACCTACAAAGGGATATTCATTTTTGATTATTTCAACTTCTCTGCTTTCTTTTTATCATTCATATTTAATAGCTTTCTTTTTCTTTCTTTCCTTTTTTTTTTTTTTTTTTTTTTTTTTTTTTTTTTTTTTCTTTCTCAGGAATTCGCCAAAAATTTGGGCATTCGAGCAGTTGCATACTTAAACCTGGATGTCGCCATGGATGGTAAGTAGCTGTAACTATCAGACATTTTGTAACAACATATTTCCTCTTTTTTTTTTCTTCTTTTTTTTTTATCTATCGTCATATAATTTTGTTATTCCAGTCCACAATTTACTGTAAACATGGTAAACGTCATTCTAAACAAATTAATTACACACGAGATCAAGATATGAAGGATCGTTGTAACATATCTATCATTTCATTAACTTCTTTATCATCTAATATTTCAAAAGATGAAATTTTAAGTTTTTTTTTTTTATTCATGACAATTCATCATTAGCGGACAATACCCCCAAATAAATTAATATGATTTTTTTTTTTGAAACAGAGTTGTCTCTTGCCTTATTAAATTTTAACTGGAAAAAAAGATTCAAAGAAGAAAACAACTTTTATCTTGAGATGCGATATTAGGGGAAAACAGTCAATCATGACCCTCTTCTCTTTCATAGTTTTAATTTCTAACTTTTGTTTTGTTTTCCAGGTACTTACGTCCCTAGTATATCAGCAACACCTAACCTCAATAAACTTATTTATGAAGCAACAAAAAGGGTAAGCGATTGTGAATGCAGTTGTAGAACTACTGACGAGAATACTTTCATGACCAAGAACAATGCACCCCCCCCCCCATTCAAAAAAAAAAGAAAACAAAGAGAATGAAAATCACAAACAAACCCTATTTCTTCTATGACGCTCTATTGAAATGTATATTAGTCATGTTAGTGGAAGTTCAATGATCACTTTATATTGCTTGAGTTTCAACTCTATACCGAGCTGGGTTTTCCCAGATGCTACTCGAAATGTTCGGGGTTTTTTCCAAACACATTTCGATCTAGAAAGGAAGTGTCGAAATCGCTAGCCTTTATAAGGTTATCGATCGAGAAATTACGAATGATGCTCAATTTCAATAAAAATGGATTTTATTGAAATTAAAAATGTTAAAGTTTTAATATACATACTGAATAAAGTTTTTGCGTTTAAATACCTACAATATTCGTTTCTAGATTCCTGATCCTGATACGGCTGATAAAACCATGTACGATACCTGGAAAGAACGTGGAACGGTCGGCCCAGATGATAACCCAAGGTGAGGAATAGCATTAAATGAAAACATTGTGATTAAATGTTCATTATGCAGTGCTCAGTAAAGTTTATGACGTATAACTTTTTTTATTTATTATTCAAATGTTTTGTTTTTCAGTTTCCCCCTACCACTCACACACACCACACACATCACACACACTGTCACATTCACGCACACAAGTATGAACACACTCACATACACCCACACCCGTCACACATACACATCCACACACAAACACAAACAATTACGAACATACCCACGTAAACCCACACACTCGCTCTTCCACCCACCAAAACACACACATACCCACGCACACCCACACTCTCACTTCCCAACACACACAAACCATTTTGTTCCTAACTTAAAGTGTAAGTCAGTAAGTCGTTCTCGTGCATGAACGATTAAAAAAGATCGAAGTTAATTAAAAAATAGGATCATGCATCACACCTAATCTATTTAACCTTAGATTAATTAAACAAAGAGATAGTGAGTTGGAATTGCGGACTAGAGTAGATGTTTAAAAATATTTAAAAATATATATTGTTGTCAAAAAGTATGGCTATGATTGACGAAGTGTAATCCTCATCTTATTATCTGTACTTAAAACAGCATCGGTACTCTTGGATCGGGATCTGACTATGCACCATTCTTACAGTTAGCTGGTATTTCTGCAATGGACTTCACTTACACTTACAATGATGTGAGTATTACATTTACATATAATATATCTAATACGTTTTTTTCATTCATGTATCAGGCCTCACAGATGACTCGAAGGTCATGTACCTAGAGTATGTAGACAAGTTCCAGACAGACCCCTTCTGTGATGATACGCTAGAGGCTGGAGACGAGCTTACCAAAACCACAGCTGATTGCAGAAGGAAGAAATGGCAAGAATTCATTGAATCCACCGACATGACTCATAGCAGTAGGAAAGCGTGGAAGACCATTCGCATCCTCAGCAACGACTTCACAAAACCGAAACCAAGAACAGAGGTGACTGCAAACCAAGTTGCCCATCAGCTCTTAGAGAACAGCAAGGGTAACCCTGATCACCACCCAAAGAGAGCTAATTAAGTTCCCTGCTACGGCAGCCTCCTGTATCCAAGAGCCCCATGGTTTCACCGACCCCTTTAGCCTACTTGAGCTATGCAGTGCTATCAAGCCATGAAGAACAACAAGGCAGCTGGGCTTGACGATCTTCTCTGTGAGCAGATAAAACACCTAGGCCCTGTAGCACTTGACTGGCTCCTCAAAACGCTTAACTCCTGCCTCAACTCAAACAACATTCCCAAGATTTGGAGGAAATCCAAGGTCATCGCCTTACTAAAACCAGGCAAAGACCCAGCGGTCCCAAAGAATTACAGACCCATCTCCCTGTTGTGCCATACTTACAAGCTGTTTGAGGGCCTCCTGCTGAATCGGATTGCCACTTTCGTGGATGACCATCTCATCCCTGAACAGGCTGGTTTCAGACCTGGAAAGTCCTGCACTGGCCAACTACTCAACCTTACCCAGCACATCGAGGATGGTTTTGAGAAGGGACTGATCACAGGAGCTGCTTTTGTAGACCTATCAGCGGCCTATGATACCGTCAATCATCGGATCCTAGCCAAGAAGCTCTTCGATCTGACTAAAGACCTGAAGTTCACAGAGCTCATTCAAACGATGTTATCCAACAGGCGTTTCTTTGTAGATCTAAATGGAAGCCACAGTAGATGGCGCACCCAGAAGAATGGCCTACCTCAAGGGAGTGTCCTTGCGCCTCTCCTCTTTAACATCTACACCAGCCGGTCCATCCAGATACCAGGAGTTTCATATGTGCAGATGACCTATGTACCGCCTCACAGTCTGACTCATTCGAGGAAGTTGAAGCTGCACTTTCATCTGCCCTGGATGGTCTTATTCCTTACTACGCATCCAACCACCTTCGTGCAAATCCCTCTAAGACCTAGATCAGCGTCTTCCACCTCAAGAATAGGGATGCCAACCGCCAGCTGAAGGTTAAGTGGTATGGGAAGGCCATACAGAATACTCCAAACCCAGTCTACCTCGGGGTCACCCTAGATCGCTCCCTACAAGAATCATATCTTGAAGACAAAGAAGAAAGTCAGTGCCAGGAACAGCATACCGAAGAAGCTAGCTAATTCGAAATGGGGTACTGATGCAAGCACCATCCGCGCAACAGCCCTTGCCCTTTGCTACTCAGCTGCAGAATATGCCTTTCCTGTGTGGGGTAGATCAGCCCATGCTTCAAAGATAGACCCATCACTCAACAGTGCATGCAGGGCCATAATAGGTTGCCTGAAACCAACCAACCAAGGTAGACGATATCTACATCCTGAGTGGCATCGCCCTCATCACATCAGGAGGCATGTTCTCTCCCAAAAAGAGAAACTTAAGCAAGAAAATGACCCACTCCACCCTCTCTTCAACGCCATGCCTGCAATTAAGCGCTTAAGATCTAGGCACAGTTTCCTTCATTCTTTCGTTCCCCTGAACCAAAGCCCTCACAACCGTAGGCTAGACCTTTGGTCAACCCGCCTTGCGTCTGCATTACACAGTGTCAACACTAGTCCAAAAGAGTCCCTCCCACCAGGATTCCGTGAACCTTGGCCTTTCTGGCTGTGTTTAAACCGCTTGCGAGCTGGAGTTGGCCGTTGCAAGGCTCTAATGGTCAAATGGGGCATCAACACTGAAGGACAGCCAGTTTGCGAATGCGGAGAGGAGGAGACCATGAGTCACCTCCTACAATGCCCTCTTCTGCCTTCCCCCTGTTCCCCAGCTGATCTTACTACCCTTTCGCCTAATGGGATCGCCTGCGTTCAGTATCTAATGGGCAGAGTCTGAATCAAATTCTAATTCACAAATAAACAAAAATTGAGAGAAAGGACACGAGAAGAAGAATTCAGGTATTATTACAAAAAATTACTTTTCGCTTTTTTTTTTTATGTAGTATAGACCAAACTTGTGTGATATTTGGTTGGAAACCAATCGAATTATGATATACTCAACGGC
>CALNVZ010002974.1:18424041-18434123 GCA_940671915.1 Paracentrotus lividus | reverse complement strand
GTATAGACCAAACTTGTGTGATATTTGGTTGGAAACCAATCGAATTATGATATACTCAACGGCGAGCGATTATTATATCGTATGATATTCATTTACTACTGAAAGTTTGCAAAGACTTACTGACAATTAATTATTGTTATGTATAATAAAGTCAACTAATGGTAATTGCGATGTTGGCCCCGTTCCATAGATTACTAGTAGTGGCAGTCAATAATGATTAAGCATCAGTGAACTATTATTTTGTTGTAATAAATTAATTTGTTGAATAATTCTTTTTCTAATCTCTCATTTAATTTACATAAAATCATTTAATTATGATTAAATCAAATTTTGGTAAACGCATTTTTAATAATTGAAATAACCAGAACGCAATTAACATTTAATCATAATTTTTTATTATTCCATCGGTGTCTTGGCTTGGAAAAAGTGAGTCACATAATTCTCAAATAGAAAACATTGAATTGAATTTCACAGGAAAATAAATATAAATAGACAAACGTATAATAAAGTCAACTAATGGTAATTGCGATGTTGGCCCCGTTCCATAGATTACTAGTAGTGGCAGTCAATAATGATTAAGCATCAGTGAACTATTATTGTGTTGTAATAAATTAATTTGTTGAATAATTGTTTTTCTAATCTCTCATTTAATTTACATAAAATCATTTAATTATGATTAAATCAAATTTTGGTAAACGCATTTTTAATAATTGAAATAACCAGAACGCAATTAACATTTAATCATAATTTTTTATTATTCCATCGGTGTCTTGGCTTGGAAAGAGAGAGTCACATAATTCTCAAATAGAAAACATTGAATTGAATTTCACAGGAAAATAAATATAAATAAAAAACGTAATTTGTGTTTTGACAATACGATAAAGGATATCAAAACACGACATGTACCACAGTGTTATCATTTACTTATCAATCAATTAATCATGGCTATTTTCTTGTTTTTACAGGAAGAGACTCCGGTTGCGTCCTACCCGTGCTACCATTCCGTGTACGAGACTTACGAGCTCGTCACAAATTTCTACGACCCGGATTTCAGGTACATACTGGCAGCAGGCCGCCTCTACGGGGAGGTCCTCCGACAGCTGGCCGACAACCTTATCCTTCCTATGGACCCAGTCGGTTACGCATCCACGGTCAATGGTTACTGGGAGAGCCTACGAGATGGGGATATTGGCGTAGAGATGGCAGACTATGGCATCGATTTTAGTAAGTTCAGCTCGAAAATACTACTTCAACTCTGGATTTCACCCACTTTTGCTATTGTATGGTGCAGATTGTTGTTATTTATATACCATTCCTGGTTTCAAAATAAGAAGGCATCGATTTTAGTAAGTTCAGGTCGAAAATACTATTTCAACTCTGGATTTCAGCGACTTTAGCTATTGTATGATGCAGATTGTTATTATTTCTATACCATTACTGGTTTCAAAATAAGAAGTAGGTAGAAGTAGTTGTAGTATTAGTATCAGTAGTAGTAGTAGTAGTAGTAGTAGTAGTAGTAGTAGTAGTAGTAGTAGTAGTAGTAGTAGTAGTAGTAGTAATAGTGGTAGCAGCAGCAGTACAATAGTAGTAGATTGAGTTTAAGAATCGGACAATCATTATTTCCTTTCTTCTTCTTTTTCTAAATCTCTGTCTTTTTAAACGAGAATAACGAGTGATATGAATTACCTCTGTTATAATGTTCTCTCTCTCTCTCTCTCTTTGTCTCTCACTCTCCTTGTCGATATACCTTTAGCTTACATGAATTCTGCAGTGGGCAACTTCACATCATCTGCAGAGGCTTTCAACACAAGACTTGAGGAGATCGACAGAAATGAGTAAGTAATGACTATAAACCTAGTGTGGGGAAATGAGATATTTGTACTACACCCATAACAGTGCTATGCCCATAACAGTAGGCCTAACTGATATTGGCCCATACAACAAAATAAGGAGGTCCAGCCCAAAGACTTGACAGATCTTTATGACATTAAAACGATCTTTGTTGATCAGCGAAAGAGGTGTGCCATTCAGTTTCAGATCAAGAATGAAAAGTAAAACTATTTTTATTTGATTTTTATTAATTGATTGATTCATACTATACAGATTTACACATTCAAAAAATCCCTTTATTCTCACTCTCTCTCACTCCAATTCATTTTTGTCTGTTCAAAGATGAGGAAAGTAATAAGTCACCAATATACAATTTCCCGTTTATCATATGGTGCAGATATTTGCATCGCCATAAACACAACATCATATTTTTAACCAATAATGTTTGTTTATTATTTTTGTTTGGTCACTCTGTCTCTGAAGAAGACTCTGCTAGGATCGAAATCCCAGCCTCATTTCGACTAAATTTTACCCCACTAGCTGTCTTTTATTGGATCAGCAGTTTTTTTGTTGTTTTTTTCTTTCGTTCTTCCTTCCTTTTTATTCCCTTTTCTTTTCTTTTCTTTTCTTTACTTTTTTCCCATCTCTCTTATATAGTGTCATGGCGGTACGTCGTATGAATGATCAGTTGATGTATTTGGAACGTTCATTTATTGATCCTATGGGGCTCACAGGGAGACCAACGACCAAGTAAGTTCAAACAATGTTTATGGTGTCTTCCAGATCTTGAATAAGTTGTCTTATATCTTTATCTCAATAAAACAGATAAGTTTGAACCGATTGTACAAAACTGCTCTGACAAATATTATTGCTCCGCAGTAGATTCCTATCACTACGAGCATGACTAGAATGTACCATCAATTAAACGCTTCACCTTACCCTAATCATTATTCAAAAATTATACCTATTATCACAAACTATAACCTTGGACGAAATAGAACCCGTGAGGTATGGGGGATATATTAATGTTTGTTCATTATAGTCATAGCTCAGCAATATGAGGGTTCGTTATTTTAACTTTATACAATGAAGGTTTGTTTTCGTCATTATTTGGTTTACAGGGGAAAAAAAACATTCGTATCTGATTTACCCATTTAATACATGTAATACATTCTTCTCTGCAACAACGAAAATGACACCTTTAGGGCTACTGATGAAAAACTCTCACAATTTCAAACATACAACAACAAATGTGCGCTTTTACGGGAGGTTGGTAATGGATTAAGGATGCTACTCAATATTTTCCCAGGTATATAATAAATCGAAATTTTGATATATATATAAGCATAATTACTTGACAATCAATTGTAATAATTATTATTACAGACACGTAGTCTTCGCTCCAAGTAGTGCAAATGCATACGCAGGGGAGAAATTCGCCAGTATCGTCGACGCCATGTATAACATTGGACCCGACGATGACGAGCAGTGGGAGCTGGTCAAAAAGGAACTCTCCATCGTAACATACTTCGTACAGTCAGCAGCATACTCATTGATGCCCGTGGCTTAATAATATGTTGGGCCCATAATCGAAGCTCATGACGTCACACTAGACCGAATCACTTGAACATTGCTTTAACCTGAGTCTGCCATAAACGTAGGAAGGGAATGGTGGGATTTTATGGGGTACACAAACGTTTTGCGAATTGCAATTTGGGAAGTCCAACCATGGACTTAGGAGGAAAAGTCCATGGTCCAACAGTCTTTTCTATGTGATAAACCTTTTGCCGCGGGGAAAAAAAGCATTTGCTACAACAAAACGACCGTTGGAATTTCCTAAAGCGCAATTTAACCCCCCAAAAAGCGTTCGCGTGCCCGTGAGAACCCACCAATAAGAAACAAAGTAAGTATACCGATTTTGGTTCGATTTCGGTTCAACTTTCGTCGGCCTGCTTGATCATAGAACTTTCCAACAAAGGGGCCTCCAAGAAACTTTACAAATCTTGTTGATGACAGCATACCTTTTTTTTCAATCGAGCAACAGATGAAACTCAATTTAGAACAAGATTTAATTTAATGATTTCAATAACTTTATCATCAGATCATCTCTGTTATATCAATTGTATATGATGGTAAAATCTCATATGTAATTGAATAATTATCCGAACAGTAATTTGTTATTTGATATAATTTCGTAATGCTTACTTTAAGCATGATGCCGAGTTAAATTCACAGTGTGTTGACCAAGTATACGTCAACATACATGTATGTATGGGAGAAATGCATAAAAGAGCTTCGTTCTCTTTAGGAGAGTATGGTGTGCATTTTTAATGTATATATAGTTTTAGTGTTAGATTAACCCATTCGATTGTAATAGAACATTAATTTCAAGAAATAATCTATGCTTGTACATTTTCATGATAATACCAAGATAAAACAAAAAATGAATATCCTTTTTGCTTCCTTGATAATTATTTCCTAAAACTGACAATATACTTGAAAAGCGCTTAGATACGTAGTCTAAAAATTCATTAGGATATTTATAGGCGCTATAAACATGTTAATCCACAATATTATTATTTCATCATTATCATAAAATCGCATCGAGAATTTTTATTCGTTTGTAGTGTTCTGATATCGTCTTACAATAATTAATTTTGTCGTTTTGTGTATACGTGTGTGGGTGTGTGTATGTGCTTGTATGTGTGTGTTTTATGTGTTGTTTGTTTTTTGTTTTGTTTGGTGTGTGGTGTGTGTGTTTGTGAGTGAATGGGTATGTGTGAGGGTGTATGGGGATGGAAGGGTGTGTGGAAGAATTTTTAACATTATATCCCCTCCCCTTATCACTGACGCCAGGGTGATGAATACATTATACAGTGCACTAACTGAACGAACCCGCAGACTCTCTACTGGCTAATAGCAGGAAATATGGACTTAAATTCTAATTCAAGTTGATCCGTCAGTTGAGCGTATAGATGAAACCATGATCCTCGGTGCTTTCTTCCTTAAGCTTCCACACCCCATCTACCTTGCTGTATGTCTTGCACCCATCTTCAGCATCACAAGACCGTGGCGCAATCTAGTTCGCTCATGATGGAAACAACATGATCACGTGATCATTGAGGATTTGACCAATCGGAGTCACGTCTTCCGTGTCAGTGTCCGGTGGTGCGGCGCTTGACATATCAAGGGTTGTTGGTTGTTCAGACTGAGATACCGGTGTCGATGGTAACCTTGTCATCAATATGATCAGCTGCAGAAAAACGAAAATTAACAACATTAAATGTTCCATTGTGTCTATTGTATACAGCGCGTCCCAAAAAAATGTCCCTCTGATTGGGCGCTTAATAACTTCAATAACAAAGAATTATTTCCAATTCCATATGCATATTTTGAAAGCCCACATAATACTGCGATTCTTGTGAACATTTCAAACGTTTCGCTTCATTGGTTTTGAATACACAGGCTCTTTTGTAAGAGTAGTCATTTTTGGCCCATTCCAAGTTTGATGAAAAGGAATAACATTACAAAAATGCCATTCATTATTCTGTGCTTCACTTTATTTCAGTTTAACAACTCTGATGTTCATGCTTTTGTTTCAAGGAGCAATGACATACTTATTGGCCATGAGTCTAGACAAGTTTGCGATTTGAGTCTCGAGAGTCGTGGAGATGTCTCCCGAGTCTCAGGAGAAGTGTGTGGAAATTGAACAAATTAATTTTAAAAATTAATTTTTCCAGTCGTAGCTGCAGTCAAACTGACATCGCTGATACTCTTTTGTCTACTAGTGATTCTCAAAATCGGTCTCGACTAGTTTGAGACTCCAGTCTCCGCAGTCTGGAAGATGTCGCCGCAATGTCGTCTGGGTCCCCCGGGAGTCGCCCACAAAATCCATCAAAAGACTTTGAAAAAAGGCCTGCTACTTGTAATAAAAAGTGGGGAAATGTGTCTGGCATTTTTTCACAAACTTCTAATTGATTTGAGGCGACTCCTGGAGACCCAGACGACGTCGCGGCAATATCTTCAAGACTACAAAGAGACTGAGTCGAAACTAGTCGGAGCATTTTGGTGGATCACTAGTAGACAAAAGAGTATCGGCAGATGCAGGTTGACTGCAGATACGACTGCAAAAATTTTGTTAGACTTTTACTTCAATTTCCACACACTTCTCCGGAGACTCAGGAGACATCTCCACGACTCTCGAGACTCAAATCGCAAACTTGTCTAGACTCTGGCCAATAAGTATGGCATTGCTCTTGAAACAACAACAGCATGAACATCAGAGTTGTTAAACTGAAATAAAGGTGAAGACACAGAAATAATGAATGCATTTTTGTAATGTTATTCCTTTTCATCAAACTTGGAATGGGCAAAAATGACTACTATACAAAAGAGCCTGTGCATTCAAAACCAATGAAGCGAAACGTTTGAAATTTCACAAAGAATCGCAGTATTATGTGCATGGGCTTTCAAAATATGCATATGGAATTGGCAATAATTCTTTGTTATTGAAGTTATAGCCCCAATCAGAGGGCATTTGGGGGGACGCGCTGTACAGTTAAAACGAAAGGCCGTAAGAATATGATTTTGTGTTTTGGGTTGTTGTTTTGTTTTTTTTTAAAATAATAATATAAATAGCAGTGAAAGTTTGTAAAAATCCATTTAAGCGACAACAAGTGTACATGTATGAATCATTTAAGTGTGATATTTGTCACGCAGTTTCAAGCTGCTCTCTCACACGCTTTTGTAATGCCGGTGTCCGCGAGTGTATGTGTGTATCTGGGGATGTGTGTGTGTGGCGTGCGTGTGTGGGGGGTTTATTCTATCATTTTTTTATTTTTTATAAAACTAATTCGCGTAAAATCGTACGAACACAAGTTCAATGCAATTTGTTAAGAAATTGAATGTGCCTCAATATTGAATAACCGGGAATGTTGATACGAACTTAGTCCGCTTTTTTGTCAATAAACTCTTCATCTCCAAGCATTGATTCCAGCTTTTCTTGACTTTAATTTACACATGAAGAGAGAGAGAGAGAGAGAGAGAGAGAGAGAAAGAACAAAAGAGGAGAACAATACCTTCACAGAACGCAAGTAGAGAATCAATGGTGACAATTCTTTCGGTAAGATAAGGGTTGCCGTCATCGTAAGCTCTGCGTAAGCTAAGCAAATATCGTTATTTCCAATTCGCTGTAACTGGTCGTAAAGTTCCACCAACCTGTTTGAACAGCAAAAACCAGAAAAAATTAAAAACTAAAAACTAAAGAAATGTCGATGTTAAGGGAATAATAGTTTAATACCACATTAAGACTTTTTTTTCTACGTGACACTTGTCAAAAAGATGCCGAAAAGTCGAGATCACTTCCAAAAACAGAAATTCCATCAATTTGATCGAATAACTAAGCAAAATTCACATAAACTGCAGTTTTTGGCATTTAACCCAGTGCTCACTCAACCGTGAAATTTGACCATGAACTCATGTTATGTTAGGCACATGTGGCATCTTTTTGACAAGTGTGATGAAGAAAAATTAGATATTGTTCCAAAATCATTTATTCAAAGTTGTGATAATCGGCTTGTGAACTCAAAAAAATTGACATTTTTGCATTGAACCATTACTCGCTGAAGCATGACAAGATGATCTTTCTACAAAAAGTAATATAATAAAAAAATCGGTCACATGGTAGCTAATAAAATTACCTACACGGACATGTAAATATATATATACATATTTTTTTAAATTCCTCCTGGTTTAAAAATTATTGATATCTGAAATAGGGGGAACTTTCTTTCTGTGTTGTGTTTAAATTAATGTCAATTCTTTCGTTAAAACTCAGTCATGTTTTGTTTTGTTTTGTTTTGTTTTTCTTCTCTCTGTCTGCATCCATAATTTATCGTAGCGGCTGGTATTCGAACGTAAAAATTTATTTCAAATCATAATATTTTTCTATTTAAATGGAATATATTTTGACATGCAAAGTAGGGTTTTGACCTTTAAGATAATTATATGTTCACTGAAAACGAGAACAAATAAATCCCATCTTTGTGGTTGAAAATTGTGATGTTCATTTCGCTTTTATTTCAGAACTAACAGTTCGTCTTTTAAAGAAGATAACCGAGAACCGAACTTACTAATTGTGACATTGAGCTGTGTCCCATCTTCACACGTATTCTCACCCGCTGATGAGGCCATAGTACATCCTACCCAATATGCTAGAGGTTCATGTTGACCGAACAGGGTGAACAGCTGAGAAGTAACTGAGTAGACAAAGAATGATCGACCAACTAGCCACTCATTCTTGCTATTGGGAACGTAAAGGTTGCCACCGATTGACAAGCAAGCGAATCGAGCTTCGGAGTATAACATACGTGTAGATCCATAAGAAGATACGAAGCTGTAGCATCCCGGTCCTATGCTTTCCCATTGCCACGGACACGCACCGTCTATATAGTTAGACACAGGTATGGCAAGGAAAATTATATAATCTTTAGGTATTTTTTGTTCAATTCCACACTCTAAAAACTGAAGTGCTCTTTTTAGCACTTCAGAGGCTGAAATCAGCACTTTTTAATAACTTGTATAGTGACTACACTCAAAGTGCTGTTTTAGCACGTTCACGTGAGCTGAACTTTCAGCAAAAATGGCGTGACTTCGGATTCGAACCTGGGTCCCCTGGATGAGAAGCGATTACGAGCACGTTAGACCAATTCACATCTCACGATCGCTAGCAGATCATATTGTGTCATGATGAACTTTCTTCAAAGTTGCCATAATTCTCTACTATGCTTTCATAATTCAAGCAAGTTAGAGAGATCTCCTTTGGTCTATTGGTAACGTCAGCGGTACGCTTCCATGTCTAGGTGAATCCGGTTCGAATCCCATAGCGGCCATTTTTTGTTGTTGATAAATTAGCACTTGGGTAAGTGCTCAAACAGCACTTCAGGTGCTGATTTAGCACTTCAAGTGCAGTCACTATACGAGCACCCATAAATTAGCACTTCAGTTTTTAGAGTGCACTTTCGTTCCCCTTTGTAGGAAAAAGCTCGGATTGGTGAAATAAGCGGAAAAACAGAAAAAGATAGGAATCGTGATACACATGTATATGGAGCTTGATTCAAACAGGCGCAAAATCCACTTTTGACCAAAATGGATTTAATATAGGATGAATAAATGCATCTTAAGCATGGGGATCAATTAATGTAGCAAATCAGATTAAAAATTGTTTTTTGGAAGATTGAAAAAAAAATTGGTTACGAATATTTGTTTTAAGCCAAAAGGAGCTAAATCCGAAACGGTTTTATTCCAAAAGTCATTAAATCCACTCTGGTAATTTAGGAATCGTTTATTTAACCACTTTATAACAACCGATAATGTTTATGATGATTTTCAATGTCATGTGCAATACCAGTTATTATTCGCCAAAAAAATAAGTATAAATGTCATGATAAAGATAACTATCTTATTTTTATGCCGGGGAGCTCATTTGTTTTGATAAAATTTTCAGGACGATTGCGTAAGTTCGCATCTTTACGAAAACTAGTGTCTAGCTTCAGCATGATATGACGCCAAACCTTGGGCGATTTTCACCGTAATTTGGGCGAGAAAACGTAGAATTCTCGTAATAACCGCGAGAGGGCGTAAACAACTATACGGTGAAAACACGATCTTTCGATAGTTCTGACCGAAATCTGTTCGGAAAACAATACTATTTGGACTATATGGGAAGTTGTAAACAAAATGTTCACTCTAGATTCAATTCTGGTTTTGACAAATTTTCAGATGATCATGGATTGATAGATATATGGAGGAAGAGGAATGGTTTAAAAAAAGCAATTTACTTATAGACAGGTTAATCCCTATATGCAAAGTAGATTAGATTATTGGTTTATATCTGAAAAGTTAGAAGAGATGGTTTTAAAATGTAATATAATACCCTCGGTAGCACCGGACCATTCAGCAGTTCAGCTGCATTTTTATAATGTACCGTTCGATTTCAAATTTAAAGGATCTTACTGGAAATTCAATAATAGCTTATGCAACGATGAAGATTATAAAAAAAATATGAAAGAAGAAATTTTATGACTGAAAGAAGAATTCAAGAAAGAAATAATAGATAAAAGAGTTTTATGGGATTTTTTGAAAATGAAAATAGGTAATTTTATTCGGAAATATTCTAAAGAAAAGGCAAGGCAACGGAAAGAGAGAATTAATAATTTAGAAAAAGATATATTGTCCTTAGAAAAAGACTTATT
>CALNVZ010002974.1:18384077-18396739 GCA_940671915.1 Paracentrotus lividus | reverse complement strand
AAGAATGTTTAATTTTGTCATTTATGATCTGTACAATATGTTCTTGATTTGAGAGAAAAATAAAAATATTATTACAAAACAAAAAAAAATCAATATTCTAAACAAGCAGCTAATGCAATTAATGATTCATTTTTTTAAATCTATTGCCTCAGATCTTTCTCCCTTAATTGGATAGAAACTCATTACCAGCCTTTCTACCTTTTCAATATGAAAATCCAAAGACTAGTTTGTTGGGTAGTCTATTGTAGATTGCGGAAATTACAATTACATATTAAAAGCATCTGTAAAAGATGACCTTCCAATTCGAATAAGAGAATTTGCATGTGAATTGAGTGTATCGGGTACCAGAATCCTTAATAGGACTATATCTTTCAGAAAAGGTGTTCTACCTTCACAATGGAAATTCGGTCAAGTACCTCCTATTCCAAAATCTCACCCACCTAGTACAAATAACTTACGTCCCATATCTTCGACTTCACATTTTTTCTAAGTAGGCCGAATCTTTTATGGCTCAATGGTTTAATATTGAAAGACATTGAAAGACACATTGATATATATATCAATAGACCAGGATTATCAACATCACATTATCTTGTTGGTCTTTTGCATCATCTTTATAAAAACGCAGAAAATAGTAAAGCCGTCTCTACAGTTGTATGTACAGATTTTAGAAAAGCTTTGATCGCCTGGATCTAATTGAAAAGAAAAAATTATTGATATGCATATAAAGCTATTATATGATAAAACTGCATTATTAGTTTTTTACAATGCCGTACTCAAAGTACTTTTTGTAATGGAATTTTTTCTGATGTTATAGTTAATCATGGCGGTGTCCCCCAAGGGACACGCATTGGCCCCATTCTCTTTTTGATAATCGTCAATTATTTGTGTAAAAATATTCCTATACATTATTTCAAATATGTTGATCATGTTGATGATTTGTCTTTAGTACAATGTCGTTAATCAACCGACATCTCACAACAACTGGTCGCAATCTAATCATACATGTATGTCGCTTAGTCCTTCAAAATGTTTCACCCTACTTGTTTATTTGTTTGTTTTTACGTTTTCTGTATAACATAGGAAATATAATGCACCAATAAAATTGGGGGGTCAAAGGGATAGAACATCGCCATATTCTCATGCAAACTCAAAATTTCATTTTTCTTTCCAATCCAAATATAGTTTATATCAGTAAATATTGGTTGATTTTCTCCCACATTGTGATATGCTTTTTCATGCTATGGCTGAGACAATTCCCCACCAGTTGAATTGTGAAAAGCAATTCATGTAAATTCATCACATTACACATCTCACATATGCGTACATACCACCGATGTGTGAATTCCTAGTTTAGAAAACCACATCTATTTTCATGAAGTTTTTAAAATCATGTGTCTGAAATTTAGAGGAAGAAAAATTAAATTTTAATCGACAAGCAAGCGGATGTGATAACCAAAGTCAGTAAATGAGTAAATGAAACTTACCATACATTTCAAGTTTCGAAAAAAACAGTACTACCAAGAAAATTGCGAACATTATTGAATCATCTGATTTAAAACCGACTAGATAGAAGGAAATAACTATCCAGACAATTTTCTATGAAATTTCGTGACGATATATCTCAGGCGCGGATCCAGGGGGGGGGGCTGAAGGTGCTAGCGCACCCCGTACGATTGTGAAATTAGCATACATATTGTACATAGATCTTTAACGCACCCCGCAAAGTTATAAACAGTATGTTTGTACTTTTTGGTTGCTATCCTATGACACGTGCAGTTGAAATGAGATAGGCACGCAATGTGCTCATTTCAACACGTACTCTAACTATTTTCTTACTTTCATCAGATATTGTGTGTGTGTGTGTTTGTGTGTGTGTTTGTTTCAAATCGTGATATAATTAGATTAATTTGACAATATAAGCAATAATAGCACGGACGACATAACATGCATGAATAAAAGATCAATGCATGCCTTTTCATGAAAGCTCTATCACGATTGCAAGCCTCCCAACTTAATTTGATTCACCACTACAATATTATTATTTTTTTTTTAAATTTTATTGCGGAACATGTCATCAATATCACGTTTTTTTTTATTTCCCTTTTTGTCGTTGCATATTTGTATTTTGAACATGTCATCAATATCACGTTCTTTTTTATTTCCCTTTTTTGTCGTTGCATATTTGTATCTTTGTGTAAAATAGAAAGGGTGCGAGAACAGTGCACAATAATTGAAGTTATTCTGTATTATAGTAAACGATTAGCCAAAATTATAACAATACTATGTGGATGATACTTCAATATGTACAGAATATAAAAGGTCGAAGTTCATATGAAATACAATATAAACTACAAGTAGATATAATAAGCGCAATTTTAATCACTGGATAAAAAGAAATCGCGTGGTCATGAATTACAAACAGGAAAAGAATATTATATTAATGACCATGTAGCCAAGCGATACCCCTTTCTTTTTTGTTCTTTTTTGTGCTATATAGATTTTCAATATACACGAATCAGACCAATCACATTATTATTATTATTATTTTATTTTTTTTAAGTTTTTTTTTTATGCTGCCACGCAAAATATATAGTTGCGTTGTTCAAAATGCAGGCCTTGTGTATGCCCTATTATTGTCTTTCTGTAAAAGCATCCACATTAAAATCGTGAGAACGTGTCAATTATTTTATACAGATAGTCGCCTAAAAAACTGGCTTTTAATCGTATTTATTTTCAACTTATTTTTAAACTTATTCTCATTTAATAATATTTCCAGTGGCATAATGCGAACACGAGCTGAGATTAGTAATAAGGTTTTTTTTAACGTCTTACCTACAATCACACATCTATTCCAATGCTGAACAGATGTTCAAAAAGAACATTCATTATATACCTCATTTTAAGAATCTTTAATAATCCTGTCTTCTGATTGGTTGAAAGTGCAGTCATAATCTGACCTATGGCCGCCATAGACATTTTTCCCGGTTTTACCGGTCAATAGAACATTTTTACAGTACTTTTTGCCCATGGGCATAGTGCGATCCCCATTTGTTTACGTGCAAGGCTGCTGCGCATGCGCTATATTTCAGATACCATAATTTGCGGCGCGATTTGGTCGATAATTTTAGACAACTCCGCTGCTTGTGCGTTAACGCGCGTGCGCGCAGCGTAGACAAATTCTTTCGTCGCGCTAGAACGGATCCCAGATTTCTAGTTGAGCGTTAAGCCTGAATTCAGATGACGATGTTGATCTAAACAAGCGATTTAGAGGTTAATCTGGAGGGTGCTTCCTCGGCATTATTGTAGGTAGAATGCAAATGTGTTGCCTAGTGCATGTGGTGAGCATGCATTGTGGCCTGCAGAGCCAGAGGCTCGAACTGACGTAACTTTATGACTCTAGGCTAGTCTAACTTAGATCTAACGTTACTAGCCTAGTAACATTAGATCTAAGTTAGACTAGCCTAGAGTCATAAAGTTACGTCAGTTCGAGCCTCTGGCTCTGCTAGGCCTAGGCCTATTTTAGAATCTAACTTAGATCGTAGACTTCACTTAGACTTAGTTCTAGGTCAAAATTAGACCATGTTTGTTGTTTTTAGATTCGGCATATAAAATATATATTGACTGCTTTTATTTTCGGGACATGGTCGTTTCTAGACTGCTCTCGGGAATCTCCGAATCTGCCATAACCCGCGACCTGCGGTCTTGGGTTATAGCAGATGCGGAGATTCCCTCGAGCAGGATCTAGAAACGACCATGTCCCTCAAAGCAGTCAATATATCTATACTATATCACCCTGTCATTTACCGGTACAAGCACTGTTTAAAAAAAAAATTAAAACAAAATACAGAAAAAATACAGCAAATTGATGTCAGCAGAGTCGCCATACAAAAATGTAATTTAAAATACAGTTTTGCTGTAAATTTCTCCCTTAAGAATTGATGAAAGAGAAGGGAAAATATCATAAGTGTTTCATAGCATAAGTATTTGGTTAAAACGGAAGAAATGTGTTACTCCTGATGTATATTTTGTATTTCTCACGTAATTATTTGCAAGAGAAACTTACAACTAAACTGTTTTTTGAATTACATTTTTTATGGCGACTCTGCTGACAGCAGATTTGCTGTAAAAATACATATATTTTTTACTGTGCGGATAACCATCACTAAATTACTGTTATATGATTTCGTTTGTTTTGATACCAGACTGAAAAGAAGGACACATCTTATAAAATTGGGATCGAGCTGGATTAAACCAGTGGCGATAAAGAGTGGACATGATGGAGGGGTGCAAGATCGATCCCCAACGCAACATAATCATGTCCAAGTCTTGTATTCAGACGCTGTAAAGTTAGTCACGCTCAAATACAAAGCTACAAATTTTGTTCTCATTCTCATATCTTTCATTTAAGCCCTGTACATTATACATAAAATCACATCATTATAATGTTAATGAGCTTACTTGTCTCTATCAAGATCGCTGAGCCTCTCTTTGAAAGCATTAGCTTCAGTTGTAAGATTATTAACAGCTGATTCCATATATTCTGGGAAAATAAAATGGAAAAAAAAAATAATAATCGAAAGAGTAAGCATGGCTCTTGCATGCGATTGTGATACTTATGACGTACATTCTAAGTTTATTATATGTGTTTGTACCTGAACATGATTATGCTTCCTTTATATTGAAATTCATGATTAAAGAATGCGGACAGAAATTGAATAGAGTTCTTTACGTCGAAAAACTCAATGATCGGATCCCTTTTTACGCATCCCGGTTAGTATAATTTCACCAATTTATTCCACCTTTATTCAATTTGAGCTTCATAAACTTAATTTCATCCATGCAACCTAATACTTTTAATTGTCTTTAGTTTTACAAAGCCTTAATATCTATCCGATATCATTTTGAAGTAACGATTATAATATTTTTTATTTAATGATATAAAATATAGTAAGGCTTAGCACTTCATCCAAATGGAATAAGCGCTTTAAACCAACTTAAAACTTAAAAATTTAGAACGTGACCAACGCACAAATCGTTTACACTTTCTTTCCGCCGCTCCACATTAATGGTAATGTGTAAATAACAAGTACTAAAAAAAAAAATTTTTTTTTTTAATCTCTTGTACCTTCATCACGATGGATCAAACACACGAATGAAAGACATACCAAACGATAGTCCTTCCTGAATCATCCTCGTTCCGATATCACCTTCTTTGAGTTCAACGAAGAATTTATCGACTGCATTGGCGTAGTCGGCTACGTCCATGGGTATGATGAGCGAATCGGCGAGTTGCCGCATGATCTCGCCTATCAGTTGACCTACGGCTAACATGTACTTGACTGTCGGGTCATAATAGTTTGCTACGAGGTCAAAGGTCTCGTACACCGAATGGTACATTGGATAGGAACGGACTGGCACTGAATCCTGGACACCGCATAGAAATACAAAATTATCTGATTATAAAAAGAGGAGAATTTGATTGGTTGGTTGGTAAGCTTATTGGTAGCTTTGGCTGGATCCACCACATATTGATTTAAAAGGAAATCGACTTAAGATGTGAAGTAACCAGAGGCATCGGAAAGCTCTGCGGAGACAAAAAGATTGGAGGGGCAAGCGATTGCATGTTTAACAATGACCTGTCCCTCCAATGCTTTGTCTCCTCAGAGCCTTCCGCTGCCTCTGGAAGTAACCATCAAGCACATATTTGGCCATACATGACTGATGTTGCATTTAACCATTTCAGGACGGTGTCGTCAGCCCGCACAGTAAAAAAAATATATGAAACGACATTTGCGACAATGACTCCTAGATTTACAATAAGATTTTATGTTAGGTATCGGGTAGGGTATATTGTTAAATCTAGAGATGAAATTAGGCATTTGATTAGTGTTATGTATGGATATCATAGTAGAGCAATAATTGTCGACGGACTCGAAAATTGTGTTTTACTTACATAATCATACATGTACCTGACGTCCAGGGCAGACACACCAATTAGCTGTAGGAGGGAAGCGTGATCCGAGCCAGATCCAAGAGTGTAAATACTAAGTAGGAAAAAATTGTTTAAAAGTCTAAGCTTATTCTGCGATCACTCACCTAAAACTATCAATAATATCAAAAGTCTATGAAACAACAATATTCCATATATGGTTAGATAACTCTTCCTACAAATATCATATTAAACTTATATTCTACGTTGGTAATACAACATACAAAATAAACGATAGAAATTGTGTGTGAAATTAATTGGCATTATTTAATCATCGGACTACAATCATTGAGGGTGGTTCGAAAAAACGACAAAAACTGAAATACAGAATTATAGCGGAGTCACACCCAGCGATACCGTCTCCAAACCAACCACAAGCATGCCATTCTTTGTTATGTAATATTTTGTTCGGTTTGGTGGACGCCTGGTTTGGTGGAGGTTCGGGGTTGGTTTCACTGGTGTGAAAACAGGTGAATAAAAACAAATTAGCAGACAATCCTTACCTCGGTTCTTCATCCTTATTAAGACTCCCACGTGCTTTCCATGTATCATATACAGTCTCACGGGTATCATCTGGATCAGGATCGGGTATCTTGGCCAATGAAAGAAAATTAGAAATTATAAGGATAATACTTACAGTCATGTAAACCCTAATATGCATATTAAATTTTCAATTCGCTTTTCAAGTAACGAAAACATATAGAAATCCTTTCGTACGTGATACAAAATTAAGAAAATAAGCTGACAAAACCTGCCATAACGAATTGATATATCTTCATAATTTCCCCTGTATGTTTGATCAGCTCAAGACATGATGACTCTAGGTGCCATCAAATCGTTTTAGACTTATGGTGACCTTATGGACAAAACTTTTTCCCCTCTCTCTCTTGGACAGGGACAAATTGTTTATTTGCATACACTGTACACCATTTATCCATCTTGTCCGCCACGTTGTTGGCCGCTGTCTCAAGATGTGAAAAAGAAAGTGCTTAAAATTCCCTGCTTTGCGACAAAACGTCCTCAAAATAAAATTACTCTTGCCGTAATTTGAATAATTATCCGTTTTCTCATTATAGTTATATAGAAATTTAAAAAAATATTATACCACTTTGGAGGCCTCCCTTATAAGACGGTCCAAATTGGGTGTTGCACCAATGTCTGGAATCCATGTACCTATCAAGAACAAGAATAAAGAACCATTGAAAAAGATAAAATTATGTAGTTTGATTGGTAAAGTGATTGCTTTTAGGACCTCTCGGAAGAACAAAGCCATTGTATTAATGGTTCTGAATAGAGTGTTCCTTCCGTAACATTTTGAGTATCTGTTTTATGTCATAATATTTTGTATATATCATGTAGGGGAGACCTGGGACAATTGTAACAGTTTTTTCCAAATTTAACCTATCAACTTTATTAAAGCCAAATACCTGCTTAAAATTAAATAAAATGAAATATGCATATCTTAGCTTGACATATGAATAGGTTTGGGCTAAGCACAACAAGTTATTTTGAAGCCATTACCATTTCAAAACAAGAGGTCGAGTGTTACAATTGCGCCGTGTCCAGGGGAAATTGTAACAGACGTACGGGGCAATTGTAACACATGAAATTATCAAAGCTATGCACTTGGCAGATCCAAGATTTATACATCATTAACCACATAAACTAATTATAATAAAACATGACAATGCTTGACTCATTTATAATATGTTTTCCACTTGTTATATTCATGATATGGGGCAAAAGTTATGATCCTTTTTTTTTTTTTTTTTTTTTTTTTTTTTTTTTTTTTTTTTTTTTTTTTTTTTTAAGGTTGTTGGGGCTTCACCCTTTAACTGTAGAACTATAGAACCTTCATCAATTCATATTTTGGTTCTTTATCTACTTTGTACCTACCCAACTTTACCCAACTACGCCACTTTTTTTTCTGGCAAAATCAATATTTCTTTGCCCTGTTAACAAAACGCATTGGACGTATATTTTCAGGTATCATATTGAAAATATATCTTAATCTTTTATGGGGGCTCCCATCTCTCCCCCTCTCCCTCTCTCTCCTCTTCTTTTTTTCTGTCTTTCTTTTTTCTTCTTTCACTCCATCTTTACCTTTTTACTTTCCTATCTGCCCTTCCCCTCTCTCTCTTTCCTCCTCCTCTCAATTTTCCTCCCTTCCTCTCTCTTCTTTCTCTCTTTTAATGTGTGTGTTTTTTTTAAATAACAAAAAGCAAATCAGGGGGGGGGTCCGTAATTTCTTTCTCATTTTATAGGACCCTATATAAAATAAGCCTTTTCGGATTTCATGGGCTATCCTGTCAGTGTTTCTTTTTTGTTTTATACCATGTACAATCGACAAATAAAATAAAATGAAATCAAATCAAATTATAGGTTCACAGTTATCTAATATCTAATTCTCATGTTTGAACTCATAGATAAGATTACCTTTTGTAATTGTAAACAAAGCACTATAATTGACTATACATTCAAACATATGAAGTTATGAAGTTCTCTAGTAAAGTGATATAAATTATCAAAACAACAAGAATTAAAAATAACTTGCGGCTCTGATTACAATGAAACAAATGATAAACAAACTAGAGGCACTTTTTCGGACAAAATCAATATTTCTTTGCCTTTCTAACAAAACGTATTGGACAGATTATGTTCAAAGTTATTTAATTCTCATGTCTGAGCTTATAGATATGGTTACCTTTTGTTTTTGTAAAGCATTATAATTGATAATTCATTCAAAGTTACGAAGTTCTGATGCTTGAGCTTATCGACGAGGCTACTCTTTGCTGTTTTTATTTATTTTCAAGTCTACTCCTATTTACAACTTTGGCATTAAAAGAACCTAACGTTCACTCTCTTCATATTTGTTTACTTTTTCGTTTCTACTAAAGTGATATAAATTATTAAAAAAACAAAAAGAAAAAAACTTGAGGCTCTGATTACAATGAAACAAATGATAAACAAACTAAAGACACCTTTTTTTCGGACTAAATCAATATTTTTTTTGCCTTTTCAACAAAACGTATTGGAAAGATTTGTTCAAAGTAATTTAATTCTCATATCTGAGCTGATAAATAAGGCCCTTTTTTCCTTGTAAATAAAATAAATGATTAACGGATACGTTCAAAGTTATGCAATTCTCATTTCTAAAGCCCCCCCCCCCACTTTCGTCAGCGAACGTGTACAAAAACGGACAAATGACCATACATTCGTGATTTTTAGCCTGTTCAGCCCCCCCCCCCCCACCCAACCCCCTTGCCGCTCAGCCCCTCCACTTTCAAAAAACGTTCCGTGGCCCCTGATTGGTTATATATTATATAGCTTGGTGTTGATGCAGCGGAAAGCTGCTTAATACCGCGCGAGTTCCTACGGGAGTTACTTTAACAGAAATGGTCCTTTAGGGGCAATTGTAACAGCTTGTTACAATTGCCCCTGACAGAGGCGACCATATTTGGAGAGATTTTTTTTCTATCTTAGCTTAGGTATTCATCGTTGAAACTTTAGCAAAATATGGCCTAAGATCATAATTTCTAAATTTATAAAAATGACAGCGTAGCTTATCCACATATTTTGTCCAGAAGAAAAACAATGGGTAATGTGAAATATTACTTTCCTGCTCAAAAAACGGTTTCTGCTGCTAGAAAGTTCCACGAACCGTTAAATCTGCTAACACTCATACAGCATGTGGAGCGATGTAATATGCCATGCTCTGTACAAATTTTAGGTTTATAGCGTGTTTCTGCTAGGAATGGGAGCCCCTGTTACAATTGCCCCGTGTTACATTTGTCCCGGTCTCCCCTACCATCAAACGTAAAGGAATTTTTACGCCGTTGGGATGTTAAAATAGACAATTAATTTATTCATTTGTCTCCAACGGTAGAAACCGTGCAAATTGGTAGAAACACACGCAACTGCTGTGTGATAAATTTGAAACCAGACAGCTATGAAAAAAATAGCTGTCTGTTTTTGTTTTGTTTTTTTCATAGCTGTCTGGTTTCAAATTTTTTTGCGTGTGTTTCTACCAATTTGCATGGTTTCTACCGTTGGAGACAAATGAATAAATTAATTGTCTATCAAGTACCATGTTTGGTTTTATACGGAAAAAAAAAACAAATTAACCAAACCAAATCAAATTAAAATCGCTTTAAGATCAGATTATCCAAGCTTATAGGCCTATGTCAAATTTCTCGGGCTATCAAGAAATGTAACTACCAGAATACCCATTTATCTAACCAAGAACACACTGTGAACACAGATGAAATCACCTTCACGCTGTTAAATTTGATCGTCTTAACATTGTGAATCACATCTTCACACTGTGATGAAGTAAATTTACAGTGTGAGATCGAAAATCGCTTGTGAACACTGGGGAAAATCAAAACACGGCGTGACATCACCACACTTTTTAATTCGAGCGTCTAAAACTAAATCATTTACTTTAAAAGTTTAATGGAATTAGTAAATTGCTTACCTTCCATCGATATATCCACGTTTAAATAGGCAACCACTCGTACTCCTAGAGTCTTGGTGAATTCCTTGTTGGTCGTATGGTATGTTATAATAAAAAGAGGAAATAGTTGAAATTTATTATGAAAATAAGGGGGAAATATTGTGCAAAGTTTAATGTGCAAAAGAAAAGGACATGTTTTTTTGTTTTGTTTTTTTTAATTATTAATTGACTGGTTTAATTCGATGATAATCCAAAATTGTCAGGATTTAATCTCAATAAAGTATCAGTTGTATTCAACTCGTGATTCCAATATAGGAGGGTGCAAAATTCACTTGCGGGCGAGTTGGCAATGTTTGAAGACATGGCGTTTGGAGTAAAATATTACAGTGGTTATACTTTGACCCCTCCTCCCCCAGAAGACCTGCCAATGTGTTCGAGTTTTTTTCATTTTAAAAATATATTATTTTTACTTTGTAATTAGCGTTTAAAACTATTCAAAATAATGGAATACACTTCTAACTATTTCAAATTTGGATTTGTATAACATCACGATCGTCGCTGTTCTTGCTTAAACTCTAAATTCTTAAACGTTTTTTTTTTTTCTCTCTCTCTCTCTCCTTCTTCTTTTTTTTTCTTCGTTGTCTGCATCGTATTCTCTTAGTATCGTACGTAGTTAGGATAATATATTTTATTAGTAGTTTTTAGGTATATTCATGTTACCTCCACCCATTCCTGTGATCCAATTAATCCCTGTTCCTCGGCGCCCCAGCTGCAAAACATGATACTCCGACGGGGTTTCCAACCTACATAAACCAATATTTATTTTAATTTCTAACAAAATATACAAGTTTGCTATAGATAGGAAAAATAATTATACGTACTTAGCAATTAAAACTTAAATATTATACAAAAACTCTATCATACATATACAAAGAATGAAAGCCAGATATAATCAATCACATTAGCTTCAAGTCAAATATAAAAATGTGAGGCCCCCTACAACAGCCTAAAAAGAAAAATCATATCCACTGACTGAATTAAACCACAAAAAAAATCACTTAACTAAACACCTTTTTCAGCCATCGTGTACAAAAACGTAAAAATTACCATAGATTTGGGATTTCCATTCTATTCGCCTCCCCCTCCCTACTTTCGAGCAGCCCGTCCACTTTCAAAAACGGTCCGTGGCCCCTGGACCATAGCTCTACTTTATAAAGACGGTACCCTTTTCTATGTGTAATGTTGAAATATTGATATATTACATTCACTATATTTAATTTGATGTAAAGCATATGGAAATCAAATCAAATATTGGAACAATGTAGAAGAAGGTGAATAAAGAATTTCATAGCAAGGGAATTACAGAAATTTATGTCGAAGCTCACCGTTTTTTAGGAGAACTCCAACTGCCCTTGTGAGTTCCAACATGGATGCTGTACCACTGGACGGATCAATAGCACCAAATGCCCATGCATCACGATGGTTCCCAACTAACACATAGCGATCTATAAAATCAAGATATAGCAGGAATTATACAACACACCAGTTATGAAATATTAATATTGTGAGTAAATTTGAAATCAAGCAAAAAAATAAAGACAAAGTAATTGTATAATAGTAGTTAACAAAAACAACAACAACACTGTATGAGTAAGGTGTGAACAAAATATGAACACAATATTGACTGTTTTGGGTGATAAAGTCGAATAACTTTTATTTAGCATTCAATGTTAAGTTTACTAATCACACCAAATCCTATCTGAAGACGTACCTGGTTCTACATTCCCTGGTACAACTCCGATTACATTCCAGGCATCGCCATGTTCATTCTTTGTGAATACAGACATCTTTACAGACCTATACGGGAAACAACAAGAATAATTT
Organism: Paracentrotus lividus; assembly: GCA_940671915.1. Lineage (NCBI taxonomy): Eukaryota > Metazoa > Echinodermata > Echinoidea > Camarodonta > Echinidae > Paracentrotus > Paracentrotus lividus. Next base: position 18,384,407 of record CALNVZ010002974.1, on the reverse strand, counting down.
GTAGGATAATATCGTCCTGTCCATCTCTAGGTATACTTTCCCCCTTTCTCCCTTTAAATGCAGTGAAGTGATGTACATGTAGAAGAATGTAATTAATGTTCTATGATTTAATTAATGATTTATAGTTGAATATGTTTTCATCTAGAATAAAAAAAAGTGGAATACCTCTGACATGGTTTCTTTGGCATGTTTTTTGATATTTCAAGAAAAAAACCCTCAGAAATAGAAATAGAAATGTTGGCCATACTAGTCTTCTTATTGTCCACAATTTTTGTATTACTTCATTCCCCCCCCCCTCAGGCGCGGCGGATACAAGGGGGCCTCGACGGG
>CALNVZ010002974.1:18372517-18383128 GCA_940671915.1 Paracentrotus lividus | reverse complement strand
GCCCCCCTGTTTTGAATCCTGGATCCGCCCTGGATAATGTGAGTGTCTTTTTACTGGAACAGCATTCTACTATCCATTATTATCTTCAGGCATAGATTGGAGAGTATCTTCGTGTTGTTCATCAAATCCAGGACCGTATCTGTACCCATTCTCCAGATCTAGACTCCCTTCCCAGTCGTCTTCTACTACTTCTCCTCCCATAAACCTGGATAATAAAGGAAACAATGTTAAAGCACAATACAGTTTCGAGACAAAAATAAAAAATCTACTCACAATAAAAAAAAATAATAATAATAAAAATAACTGATATGATTACCTCTTCGCTTTGTAACAAATAAAACTATTTCACTTTTATACTTTTCTTCACATTAATGAGAGCTTAATGTTAAACAGAAACATAATGTTTGCCAATTACCTTTACCTATATTATAATATTATGCGGCTTAGTGTAATAATCAAACAAAATAATATGTATAATACTTTTCCTATCATTTTTATTCTATGCCCTATCATTTAATATCATTGTTTTTCTTGTCAACAATATTCTGTATATCTTGATTTTTATGTTTATATAATAAAACACATAATGAAAAAAAAAAGAACGAAAAGAACCGGCTCTATCATAAACGACTGATTGCGTGCTATAATTTAGAATTTTAACATAGGGGAATACCAGCCACTTAAGCTCATTTGCTTAATTAGCACATGAAACAATAAAATCACAAAAGAAAAAGATCCTCATTGCTTAGCTACATCATTCAACTTTATTTTCCAAAAAAATTGAGGTAATCAAATATTTGGTGAGGCAGTTATATGCAAATAATGACGTCATCGTAAATTGTCCGGTATTCCCTACAGTGTAGGAAATACCGGACAGTATGTTTTTACCCTTTTTTTGGTATAAAAATCTGTCTGGAAGCACTGATTTGAATGTTAACCATCAACTTTACATGTTTGTATTGATTCTTTATAACATTATACTTTTTTAGAAGATTATATGCATTTTACTACAAAATTTCAAAACACTCAGAATAACTTCATATCTCATGTAGATCATGACATATCACAATAATAATAAAGAGAAATAGACATTTCAAAATTGTCAAACAGTTTAATAAATAAATATAATACAATTATATATGCAACTTACTATTTGATCTACATGCTTTAATAGCAGATCAACCCGGAAGTAAAACAAACAACCGTCCATGTGGTGTCCGGTATTCCCTACACAAAAAATGACTGACTAGCACTTTTCAACACACCACCCCAATACACAGGCTTTGTACAGTGCATACACTCCATACACGTTTGGCCCACCCTCCACACATGTCCATAATGCATGAAATAGAGGTCATGCCCCAATTCTATTTTTATACCATCCTATTCTCTAAAATGTCAATTTTTACATCTGGCCATTTTTCAGGCTGCAAATTTTCCTACCTTGACAGATTGTGGTAGTTTTCTCGGAGATTTCTCACTTGTTGTTGTCGAATACAGCATTCAACCTTCCCAGATAGACCACCTGACCAATAGATGCTGGTATTTCAACTCAGTTGATCTTATGTTGGCAGCTAGGGCTGGACATGTGGTGACCGTCCGGTATTCCCTACTGTCCGGTATTCCTACTGTCCGGTATTCCCTACGGGTACCCTAAATCTAAAATTGCACGGTGTAGCATTGTACACAATAGTAGTAGTAGTAGTTCACCTGAGAAGTTGAGAAGCATCATCATATCCAATGGGATGTATCGGGATGGACGGCAGAATATCAGTTTTACTCACGTCTATACGATATGCCCCCGCTTTGCAAGAAAAAAGACACAAAATAATGAGTAATGAAGAAAAGAAATGATAAACACAAATAGACAGATAAAGCCGTCATCAGAACCTGATTGATAAATATTAACAAATCAAACCTATGAGACCGAGTCTAAACTGATGTCAAAGCGGAAGACGTCCCTCGGCTGTTAAATCCGCCTGCGAGGAGAAATTCTTCTCGAGTTTTGTTTTGTCCAGGAATTTGTGTTTACTAAAACCTTTTCTAAAACCTTAACCTTAACACCACCGGAATTTCAGACTGCGGACGGAAATTCCTAAATAAAAAAACAACTAGGAGAATTGTCCATTTGGGCGTATTCCACGGCGAGCATTGTTTTGTTTTGTTTTGTTTTGTTTTTTTTTGTGTTTTTTTTTTAATGCGTACTGCAAATTAAAGATTAGTTTTTAGTCGGTCTTGCTGGAGTAACCTAGGTTAATCTCAAAGCACTCACCAACTGAAGGGTAACCCGGAGTCTCAGGGTCCCCATTGCCTTTCATACAGGTACCCCTCTGTGTCCCCGTGCCTGGTAGAAAGTACCCATCGGGTTTATGTTTAGTCCCCCTGGTAGCGTAATCCTTAAGGATCTGAGTATAGGATAAGACCTGCCACACCAGCTTGTGCATGCAAGTGTTTGCCTTTTATCAGAATTGGATTGCGTTTACAACAAAAACAAGAGCAAAATCAGTATTTTCTTCATTGCTTCAATCCCCCTCGTTCATCCTTCCCTCCTCCTCCTCATTTTCATTTCGCCCCAATTTTTTCCTCCTTATCCTCCTCCAATGAAACTATGAGTATGTTAATTTTATTGATCATTAATCTTCCTCCTATACACTCCGCCACCCCTCCTCCCCCTCCTCATCATCCTCATCCCTCATCCTCCTTCTTCTCCTCTTCCTACTCCTCCTCACCCTCCTACAATTCTTCTTCTCCTCCTCCTCCTCCTCCGCCTCCTCCTCATATTCATCCTTATTCTCATTTTCATCCTCCTAATCCTCCTTATATTCCTCCCCCTGTCCTCCTCCCCAAAATAATATTTTCCCCCTTCTCTTGTCACTATCTAATATATCGAGATAGTGACGAGAAATATATTTATTCTTTCTTTTTATATATCTATTTATTCATTTAATCACCTTATCACCTCGGAAGATTACCCCGTATCGTGCAATGGCAATTTTCCCGTGAGATTTATTCCTTTTTCCTCGAGGAACTGAAAGTCTTCCACCGTTGCATAATTGACATAAAGCAAGTCATTCTAGAAAGAAATGAGATATGTGTGGGAAAACGAGAACAGGCTGATGTATCAGTAATTCAAATAAAAGTTTGCACTCTAATTTTCACTTAATTATACAATTTCGTGAAAATATATAATTCATAAAAACTGTCATCTCAAAGTTTTTCATAATTTATGAATTCAGAAAATGAAGCACGAAAAGTTAATTGCTATGATATAAATCAAATTGAGTTGATAGGTTTATGTAACAGAAGCCCTAGCCTTACAAAATAAAAATACTTTTTAAAAACAATTATTGTTTTTTTTTTTTTTTAAAGGCACGTGACGTGGGGAAAATTGCAAATCTATGTTAGTTAACGAACTGACTTTCTATTTTCTGATCCCCAAAAATAATATGATAATAAGTATACCGTATGCTATATTGATGTTAAAGGAATACGGTTTGGGAATTTGCGACGTACATGTAGAAAACACTTGGGCTTTTTTCACTCATAGCACACATATGTGACTTCTAAGCTCTTTTGACCCAAAAAAAATCAAGGATTCCGCTGCCTTTGCATTTAAAAAAAAAAAAAAAAAAAACGTCACTGTACGTAAAAGATATGGAAAGCAAACATGAATAGCGTTCTCAACGACACAAAATACTGTGATCGTATCCCTTAAACATGTTTGCTAAACCCAATATACTCACTGTGATAACTCCTTGAGCCGAGTAAGCATTGAAAGGTGGAAGAACCAAGTCTTCTTTCTCCTTCGATAGTTCATCTAAGGGTTTTTCTTTGAGTTGAGATGTGAAGTTAACCGAACCATCACCATTCAATATCTCCACCTAGATATGCATATTAAGATTTTTTTTATTTATATGCAACATTCTTGTATTTTTCTTCCCGTTTTTCTGCTAAGTATTAATCTGTATGATACACGGTACGACGCTTACCCTCACGGCACTGAAAATTTGGAATGTCTTAACATTAGAGAATGTGCCAATTAACTAACTTTAATTACCACTCCCTATATTTAAGCAAATTTGCATTCTCTCTCTCTCTCCCTCTCTCTCTTTCTCTCTCTCTCTCTCTCTCTCTCTCTCTCTCTCTCTCTCTCTCTCTCTCTACATTGCTCTATGTGCTTAATCGCAAATGTCGCAAGCATTCGTCGCTCAATGAGATACCCCCGTATTAAAATAAGGATTTCCACTCTGTTATTCGAAGAGCATGCCAATACCTTGTTATCTTCTCCTTCTTCCTTGGAAGGAAATGAAAGGAGGACTTTGTAGGAATACATGGTGGACTGGAAACCATACTCGGTCCAGCATGGATCTGGTCGGCCAAATCTTTGTTTTGTTCTGTACCCGCCACGTGAGGGTTTCGAGTCAGCTCCCTGGTGCGAGAAGGAGGGGGCCGGTGAGAGATTCAGAAAGAGATACAAGATCATATAAAGAGAGATAATTATTAGAACAGACCGATATACACAGACAGAGAGTGTCTCATATCAAATATCAATAGTCTCGTAAAGATTATGAAATGTATAATGTGACATTCTCTATTTTTGTGTTTAATTCATTTCATTTAAAACCTGCTTGAACCGGACGTGGTTTTCATACATTTTGCTGTTGATATCATGTATATCACTTAGCTTTTTTAAAATAAAGAAATGATTACAATCAATGAAAGGTAATATAAAAAAAATAATAATTCTAGGGATGTCTGAACAGACCGAAAAAGAATGGGGTAAAGAGGAAATAAAAGGGAGTGGAGTGGTTGCGGAGGGTGAGAAACGAAAAAGGAAAGAAACAGAGGGACTGATTCAGAGAGAGGGAGAGAGAAAGAGAGAGAGAGGGAGAGGGGGGAGAGTAGAGGAAAGAAATTGAATTAAAAGCGCACGAAAATATTTATGAACACATTACACTAACCATAAAAAATCTCGAACATTTTCTGCCTTCATCTCGCTAATCAACTTGTTTGATATACCAGGATCGGCTTCCCGTCGGGCATTTTCGTACACATCCGGAACTCGTTCTGGTCCCGAGAACCACCCGATTAATACTCCGGTTCCAATCCCAAAAGAGAGTGCTATACAAACGATGAGAATCAACTGAAAAGACTCCATCCTACAAAATGAAGAAAATAACGAATAACATCCATCTTTATAGATTTATATGAACCACACTGTTTCTAGGTTTACAGTGTGCATCAGAAAAAAGTATTACGATCTTTGATAGCTTCTCTTTAAAGCTGGGTATAGTATAGTTTTAGCAAGGTTGCATAATCTTTTTTTCTTGTTTTGAACTAATTTGTATGTGTTAACTGTTGGAGATTACTTTAAATATGATTCATGTATGTATTGCAATTGAGAACTTCGTAATTGTAATAACCTTATTCTGTTATGTTGGGACCCCATTGTAAATAATAAGCTCAAGAGTTTATATTTGTACTTGAAATATAAATCAAATCAAATCAAATCAGGGGTATGTGCACCCCTTATTATTTGAAACCACTTATTGACTGTACATAAAATAAAAAAAATTAAAAAATCGGAGGAGCACCCCCGCCCCCTACCCTTTTTAAAATATATATTTTTTTTTTTTTTTTTTTTTTTTTTTAAATCACATCCTTTATCTGCCACTGAGGATGATAAAAATAATAAAAATAATAATAGCTTTTTCTTTACCCAGGGTAGCCACTTCAATTTTTACAACTGCTCTTCCAGCGGGCCCTGCATAACATGAAATGTTATTATTACCCCTCTCCATTCCAAAATACCGAGCGCCTGGCGAGAAGGCAGAGGGTCCCATTTTTCAGGTCTTTGGTATGACCCGACCGGGGATCGAACCCACGGTCTGCCGTTCATGAGGCATGCACACTCTACTGATTGCGCCAACATGTCCGGTTTTAATGATGTTTTAATGATGATGTTCATTCTGATCCGGTAGTCAGGTCAAAGTTCACCTATCATACTTCCTTTCCAAGTGAATCATGAAAATGGATTTTACACGAGAATTATCAATGTACATGTAGATTAAGGTATGTAAGTTTGGAATTTATAAAGTTTTCATTGAGGGTCGAGCATCTCCAAGTTATACGTAAGGCATATAGGCCTACTATTTTATGAAGAAGAATTTTGTAACTGAATTTGTAAATATCTACATTTTAAATTATTGTTCTATATTCTCTTCTATGTTCTCGCACATCATCATATTAGATTTTTTTTTTTGTTGTTGCCTAAAATCCCTTCTGCACCTCTACCCCTCCCCTCCCTTCCCCAAATCACTTTAAACAGTGTATGTATGTAGCTGCAGCATGGGAGGATATTATAATTTCAGTTGAATTATTATATTGTATTTTTGATATTATTATATTGCATTGTATTTTGTAACCTATGAAAATAAACCAAACTGAAACTGAAAAAACATAAATAAATATGAAAGTTACCGTTCGATCAACTCCCAACCGTTTGAGATTTTATGGGCGAGTTCATAAAATCAAATTTTGTGGTGAATATATGGCGCACTAATTTTGTGTACTATCTCAGAAATAACACACTTTATACAACGGAATACGGGCGCAATATAACAAATATAAAAGATGGGTTATTTATCGTTGCATTTATTGAAGTGTTATTGGACCATTCTTGGTCACGTGTGTGACCGAAATTATGCAAAATCTTGACTTTAATTGGCTATAACTCTAACAATTTTAAAAAGTATACTGATTTAATGTTTATATCATGCTAATATATGTTGTTGGCTATCATTTGTAAATATTTTTTGATATTTACAATATGCATGTTCAAGGTCAGAGGTCAAAAGAAGTGGGTCACGTGTGTGACTTCACAGAACGGCATGATTTTGAAAGTTCAATTCATTTTTGAAATTCCTGTGAGTTTTAAATGATGAAATGTTCTTATTGCTGTGAGATATGCATTATGGACCTGTTAACCAAAATATACACTGGATAGGAGTCATCTCTGAAATTTCTTTTTTAATCTATTATTTTATATCGTGATGTCGGGTCACGTGTGTGACATTTTAGTGGGTCACGTGTGTGAACCTATGGCAAATTGTACAGAAAAATGAATATATTATGTATTATGCAATAAAATTACATTTCGAGCAATTACTATATCCGCTGTGGTAAAAATTTTTATGAACTCAACCCTAGTCAGTCAATGGGGTGTTTTGATAGCTGTCAAGACTGGGGGAGGGGCGGGAAGGGACGGGGGCCATGATGCCCCCTATAGATCTTGCTGTTGATCGCATGAGCGCGCCGAAAATTTGCACGATGGTAGTGTGTGATGTAACTACAAGAAAGCACTGTTAATTTCCCATAATAATAATAATTTATTTTATATGAATTAATTATGCTAATTTACGCATTGTATGAAGTCATTAATTTTTGTTCTAATTGACAAACTACAGCTTCTGAATGCTAATTTTGTGTTTGCATAATCTTATAGGATTCCTAACAATTGTACTTTGGAAAAAAATTTACATCAGACTAAATTCCTTGTGTATTTTATTGTTTTATGAATTTCCTATGTATTTCCTTGTTTTTTCGACCATTTGTTGTTTGTTCTTTTTTTTTTTTTTTTTTTTTTTTTCGCAAAATTATTGCAGAACCATTTTGGAGCATAAATAATGCTAAAATAAATTAATTTCAGCCAATGAAATGTGAAATAATCAGAATTTATGACCGCCCCACCCAGCGGGTCACGTGTTTGACCAATTTGTTGCTAATTAATAATCAAATTAAAACTTGTCATGGATTCATATTTAGTGAGATGCAAGGTACATTAAATCTAGCTTTGATGAAATTCATTATAATAATACCAGAGCCATGGTTAAGACGGGGCTTAACACTTTTTGTGTTTTCTGGTTACTTGTGTGTGACATTTTGAGGGCAGTTAATTTCCAGGGTTGATTATCTTATTATAATCAATTTAAACAACATTATTTTTGGGGTTAGATTAAAAGGAATAGAGGTACATAATAATATATGACAGTAATCCAAGTAAGGAAGTCAGCATATCCATTCCAGTCAGGTAAAAAAGTGATGTTTATTTACCGTTTTTCCATTTGATTATCATTTATGTTAATTTATGCAAATGAGCATGAAACAATTACAAAAATCACGAAAAAACATCAGTTCATGAAACTTCAGACATTGCTCTATTTGAATATGCAGCTTAAAATCAAAAGCAAAAATTTATTTTTCCCCAATAGGTTTCACTTTTCAAAGAATGGCCGAATTAGCCTGGTCCCTTTTTTTAAGGCATGACCATAGTTGGTCCACACGTGGACCCGTGGGTCACGGTTGTGACCAATTTCAAAGTTAATTAATAACTAAATTAAAACTGTCATGTCTTCATATTTGGTGAGATGCAAGGCACATTATATCTAGCTTTGGAGAAAAAATTGTAATAATAATAGAACCATGTTTTCGGGGGGCGTTAACTTTTCGTGTTTTGGTCACGTGTGTGACATTTGATGCAATTAATTTCTTAGTTAATTATCTTAAAACAATCAATTCAAAACCATTATTTTTCATTTAAATTCAAAGGAATGAAGTTAAAAAAGGGTATATGACAATAATCAAAGTAAGGAGACCAGCATATACAATCAAGTCAGGGTCAAAATATTTACGTACCATTTTTCTATCAAATTTTTTTCATGTTAATTTATGCAAATGAGAAACATGAAATATAAAAATGCATTTCATGAAAACTTCAGACAATGCTCTATATGAATGTGCAGCTGAAAAACAAAAAGGACAATATATCTATTCCAAAAAGGTTACTTTTCAAAGAATCGCCCTATTATGTTTGCCCTTGATAAAGGAGGCGTTGTATTCCTATTAATTGTAATTGCCTTGTTATCAGATTTCTGTCCTATATCATATTTGTAGACCATTAAATACAGAGGGCATGCTTTTGTGGCAATTTACTTGCTATTTTAATATGATATTTCTCAGGTCACAGATAATACGTACAAGTTTTTTTTTATTTTGAAGGCAAGCTTTGATCTTGAAATTGTATTTGTAAAACGATGCTGACAAAGTTAGTCTGATTTGATTATTTTTTTAATGTACCTGTCTACATGATAATGCAACTGTGCCTTAAAAAATATGAATTATGATTTTTTTTTTCTACCAAGTAGAATCCATTCATTTTAAATACTATTATAGGCCTATATCAGTGGCGGATCCAGAATTTCATGAGGGGGGGGGGGGCAAAATTGATATTTCAGATTTTTTTACACCCATTTGTTTTATTTTTTAATTTTTTTAAATTTTTACTGACGGGGAGGGGGCAATGGACCAAAATGCTCCTATTCTAGGCACTTTTATACAATCGACTACTAATTACTCACTGTTCTAAGTTATTTTAAAACATGTTCGGTCTTTAAGTCATTCGTGACTTTACGAACTAATAAGCCTAACTCCCTCGTACTGCAAGCGGTACATGTCCCCGCTTAGTATAAGATTGATAAGAAACAAGTGAGGTGTAGGCCTATTGCCAGTATAAAATAAACATATATAGTTTTAACATAATGATTGAACATATTAAGGTGTTTTTTTTGTTTTTTGTTGTTGTTTTTTTTTTTTTGGGGGGGGGCCTTACAAAAATGTCCTGTGGTATTCCTAAGGTATTTCTGAATGTCCTGTGGTATTCATATGGTATTTCTGAATGTCCTGTGGTATTCCTATGGTATTTCTATGGTACAATAAAATACCATAGAAGTACCATAGGGAAATACCACACAGGAAAAGGGTACCATAAGAATACCATACAGCAGTGCTGTGGTATTTGGCACAAATACCATATGTATGGTATTACTGTATGGTTTTTGGCACAAATACCATATGTATGGTATTTCTGTATGATTTTTTGGCACAAATACCATATGTATGGTATTGCTGTGTGGTTTTTGGCACAAATACCATATGTATGGTATTTCTGTATGTTTTTTTTTGGCACAAATACCATATGTATGGTATTTCTGTATGGTTTTTTTTTTTTGCCACAAAACCAAATTGTAAAAGTATGCCTGTATGTTTTGCACAAATACATATGTATGGTTTCTTGGCACAAATACGCATAGTATGCGTAATTACTGTATTTTGTGCACAAATACCATATGTATGGATGCTGTTGAGTTTTCGGCACAATACATATTATGATTCTTGTAGGTTTGTCGGCACAAATACGCATATGTATAAGTATTGCTGGTATGTTTTGGCACAAATACCATACTGTAGTGGATGCGTATGGTTTTTTTCTTTTGCACAAATACCATATGTATGGTATCTTGGGTATGGCCTTGCACTAACATATGAGTATTGCTGTATGGTTTTGGGCACAAACCATAGTATGGTATGCGTATGTTTTTGGCACAAGTACCAATTTATGGTATTGCTGTATGGTATGGTGGCCAAATACATATGTATGGTAATGTTGTATTTTTTTTTACACTTATACATATGTACGGTGCCTGTATGGTTTTGTGGCACAAATACCATTGTAAGTATTGCGTATGGTTTTTTTCAAATCAATGTATGGTATTT
>CALNVZ010002974.1:18347774-18371287 GCA_940671915.1 Paracentrotus lividus | reverse complement strand
CCAACGGGCATTAGTCAAAGTGGATTTATGGCAGTTTACTGCTGAAGTTTGGTAGTCGTATGGTATTCCTGTGGTGCTTCGTGTGGTACTTTGGTAATTAGCTCATTTGCATATACTGTTTTTGTATGCACAAATCAGTATTTTGTGAAGCTTACCTCAATAACTAGTAATTGCCTGCATATTAATATTTTTTCTTTTAGGGAAATATATTTCCTAAACACAAAGTAACATCAAGAGCGAGAGTTTTGACATTTGCATTATTATCAAGAGATATAGAAAATAACTAACTGTGACCCAAAATATATTTGCTAAATAGTGGTATATATACCAGAGTATGGTATCCTTGGGTGTCTAGCGGCAGTCCTGTGGTAACGGCGTGTGGTATCCCTGAATTAACGGCGTGTGGTGTTCCGGTCGTAACGGTATGTCATAATCCAGGTAACTGTGTGCGGTATTGATGTGTGGTACTAGTTTGGGATAGTGCTATTAGGTATTTTTGCTGTATGGTACTCCTGTATGGTATTTTTTGTGGTACTTGTGCTAAAATACCATAGGAAATCCTGTGGTATTTGTGCCGAAATACCATAGGAAACCCTATGGTTTTTTGGCTGTATGGTATTTTGTGTGGTATTTGTGCCAAAAAACCATAGGAAATCCTATGGTATTTTGGCTGTATGGTACTTCTGTATGGTATTTTGTGTGGTATTTGTGCCAAAAAACCATAGGAAATCCTATGGTATTTTGGCTGTATGGTATTTTGTGTGGTATTTGTGCAAAAAAAAAAACATAGGAAATCCTATGGTATTTTGGCTGTATGGTATTTCTGCCAAAAACCATAGGAAATCCTATGGTATTTTGGCTGTATGGTACTTCTGTATGGTATTTTGTGTGGTATTTGTGCCAAAAAACCATAGGAAATCCTATGGTATTTTGGCTGTATGGTACTGCTGTATGGTATTTTGTGTGGTATTTGTGCCAAAAAACCATAGGAAATCATATGGTATTTTAGCTGTATGGTACTTCTGTATGGTATTTTGTGTGGTATTTGTGCCAAAAAACCACAGGAAAATCCTGTGGTATTTTGTATGGTACCGTTGCGTGGTACCACACGACATTTTTGTAAGGGGGGGGGGAGGGGTTATCCATACTACCAGTAACAAAATTTCTCACCTAGAGTTTAAGTTGATTAATGATAGTTATTCTGGACACGTACAACAATTTAAAAAATCCTTGTAAGCAGTACATATTAATACACATTAATAATAAATAATCATATATTTGATAATATGTCACAAGGAAATTCAAACAAATAAAGCATCGACAATGATCGAGATGATGATCCGATGTTCGAATTTCTTTAAAATTCTTACCTGGACACAGTCATGGACGATGTACTGCTTCATTAAGGGCCGGCAAAAAGCACATGAAATAGATATATAGTACGGCAAATCATGAGAGGTAATAGGCCTACAAGAGATTGAGGTTTCGAGCGTATTGAGGGCCGCAGTCACTTGGGGCGGCAGTATGACTGGGATTGGAGAGGTATTGATAGGTTGGTGAGTCTGCCCTTTTACTGATGCCGGAAAATTACACATTCGTGTTCTTTTCGACTATCTTCTTTCCCTCCCCCTTTCTTTATAGGCATATCCCGTTTCAAATGGACTTTGCCCTTTAAATTTGATAAATGGGGGGGGGGGGGGACTTTAATACCTGTAGCCTACCTTGTCGGTGGTGTTTTTGCACGGTCGAACGAAAATGATGGCTCAGGCATAGACCGATGATGGCTTTTTTGTGTGTTTAGATTACACCCCCTAATTTTAAAAGAAACCACTGTATGGTAGTGGCGAATCTAGGATGTGAAAACTAAGGGGCACCAGGCTCATGGGGCGGTGAGGGGGGGGGAGCACCACGAAATATTTCTTTACTTTTTGAGTGTTTTTTTTTTTTTTTCTTCTCTTTTCTTCAAATGAACGGCTGTGCGTCCTTGCACCCCACAGCCACTAACCCTCCCCCCTCCCCATCTTCTTCGTTGTAGGCCTATGAACACGGATTACCCACACTAATTTTTTTTTTGGGGGGGGGTTGACAACCCCCCCCAATGATGTAAAATCAAATCTTTGAGAAATTCTCTTCTTCTCCAAGATCAAATATCACCCAAATTGCCTGTGAGGGTGTTGAGATTGCTTTTTTTCCCCTTGAAGCAACCCCCCCCCTCCAAGTAGCCTTACACGCCGGTTCGTCTGCCATCCGTCTTTTAAATATTTTTTGCTGTCTTTTTTTGTTTATTTGTTTTGGTTTGTTTGTTTGTTTTTTGTTTTGTTTGTTTTATTTTATTTATTTATTTTTTTTTTTTATTATTTATTTTATGATTTTATTTATTATTTATTTATTTATTTTTTTTTTTTTTTGGGGGGGGGGGTCTTGTTTTGCCTCATTTCGTTATATCATGTTTTGTTTTGCATTTTTTTTTTTTTTTTTTTTTTTTTTGAATATTCTGCTAGTCTGGGGGAGGTTCACTTTATGTGACACTAATATCCTTAAGGAAATATATCAAAAGTTGACAAGAAGGTAGGACAGTGGCGGATCAGGCGGGGGCGCAGGGTACGCCCCCCCCCCCCGCCTCCCCCCCCCCCGGCCCCGCTATGTGAAAACCGCTCATTGACTGTACATGTTAAAATCAGAAAATTTCTTCGGCGCCCCTCCCCCCCCCCCCCCCCCATCCTGAAATCTGGATCCGCCTCTGTCGGAGAAAATTTTTAATTAGTTGGGCCTGACATAATTGGTTTTTATTAGTTAGTTCTTATCGTTTTTTCACATGACCAGTTTGCATAGAACTATTACTAGTAGTCTGCGGGTTATAGAGGGCGACATTTATATATGTGGAAACAGACAAACGGAAATTAACCAAAATAGCAAAACTATGTTTTGTCAGACCTGTTAATCCCGCAATATATGTAGGTAAGTATTGAATGAAATGTAATCTAAAATTATTAGAGATAGAAATAGAAATTATCTGAAGTCAAGCAACGCATTTGATTCGGGATTGTGCTGACTGTTCTGTGGCGCTGTGAATGTGATGTGTGCTGTGTGTTGGAAATCAGACCGTTGCCCCACGTATTGATTTATATGTGTGTTAATTATAATTAAGAAAATAAACAAGAACAATTAAATGTTTTTAACTTTGTATTAAAGTTTTAAGACGGGCTTGTCATTTTTTATTGCAAAACTGGAAAGTGCCCATGCTGCTACATTGCTGAAAATTATTGCTAATTCATCATTTTCACAATTGTTTGCATCAAATGGTTTGCAGAGGTTAAGATTGAAAATTCATGCAACTTGCACGTTTTATTCTATCAAAACCATGCAACACATTTATGTGTGTGCACAGAGTGACAGACTCAGACACTCCTTGCGGGGAGCATATATTTCTATAGATCAATTTAAACTGCTCGTATTTACAAATACCATCTTGACTGTCCTATATTCTGTTATTGATCTTAAGAAATACTCTTAGTCTTGCGGCTCCGGTAGATATAACTGTTAGATCTATGCAGGAAGAAGAAAAGGATCACCAGCTGAGTCCGAGATGTCAGAAAATTCTAAGCTAAAGTTTTAAATTAAATGTAGATCTATGCCTTAGGTTGGTCAGCTTTGTTCATATAACTTCAGGAGATGCAGTTATATTACACTTCCTATACACAAAATCACATAAAACCCAGAGAAAAAAAAAGTACCTCCGAATCTGTAAAAATGTAAAGATATAAATCTATTTGTTACCATGCCAATTCTTACTTTTCTGACCATAATTTTGTTTTTATATTTTCTAGTTATTTATTTTTTACAATACTAACTTTCTTGATAAAAACAAGATATTAAAATAAATATGGAACAAAAACCCCTTCCTCTTCTCTTCGATCAACCTTTGACTTATCAATCAGAAATTGCACGTTTTGAGATGTTGTTGCATGTACATTAAAAAATGAACAATTGTTTCCCAGTGAGATGAAATTTAAGGGTAGACCTTTGCCTGACATTACAAAACGATGCGCCTTTACAGTATGTATTTTAATCTTACCATTACAGGGTCCTTAAAATTTGCCATCTTTGGATAGCCTTTGGACGGATATACTATTTAAATGCAGTTAAAAGACTGATGTCATTCTAAAGACACACCTGATAATCGCAGTGTTCGGAAAGAACAACCATCAGCAGAGGCCATGAGAAGAAACCAGTATCCATTCCTGGGGCTACATTATGACTGATAATAGTGATGTAGGCAGATATGAAGCAGTAGAAATCAACGGCACTGAGGATCCAACTCGAGGTCTTCTGGAAGAAACCCAAGAATCCGAAGTGAACGGCAACGCACCCACCCACCACTCCTCCACGGTCACGCCCTCTCGGCCTACCAAGATGTCAAAGCTTGTTGCTCTTCTCCAGGTCTTTCTCATGCTCATGCTGAGAGTGGTCTTTCGCTTCTGGAAGGTGTGCATTGCAGAGCTTCTAATTGTAATCCTGGTGTTCTGGCTATATGGAGGAGTCATTGTCTTCTTCCTCATGATTGCAGCATTAGTCAGTAAGTCATAAATTCTGAGTAACAAGCATTAAATCACCAGCAAAAGTATAGATCAATGTGTGACAAATGATTCTGATAGATACTGTAATTTCTTAGTAACAAGACAAATAATTAAGGTATTCTGTCATTTTACAGATTTTAAATCACTCATTACCTGGCCACAAGCCCATGTATGCCTATATGTGTTGGCACTTTTCAGTAAATTTATACAAATTCTAAGCCAGATTTCATTAAATTGCCTAAACTAGGATAAAAATTATGTTGATGACATGATACCAATTCACCTTAATATTAGAGACTTTCTCTCAAAAAATTAATAAGTTCTACAAGAGGTGAGCTTACTTAAACAATATCTTCTCTATTTATTTACTTATTCACAGCTGTGGTCTACAATATGCAAGATTTCCTTCTCTTCTTCCCTGACAACCCCAAGATGTCGACTGTCTTTGTGCCCTCTGCGGCCATCTTGGAACTCCCATATGAGAACCTGACAATAAAGACATCAGACAGGGTCAAAATCAGTGCAGTTTTACTCAAACAGCCTCCAGAAAGGGCAGCAAGATCACCTACTATTCTCTTTCTTCATGGCAATGCAGGAAACTTAGGACATAGGTATTGTTGGGTTTATTTTATTTTCCTATAAACTGCAGATAAAATGTCAATCTAGGTACATATAGCTTGGGCAAATATTAATAGACCAAGCTCTTTTTCATAAGGTTTCTACTCGCTTGTCATTGCAGCCCTTTTCTTGCTTGAAGACATCAAAGCATTCTCTTTTGTTGACTGGCTTTTGCTTCTGTATCCTGTCTTTTTTAATTTTATTTAAGAAAAAAAATTCAAAACACTGAATTTTAATAACATACCAAGCTGTACTTCACTTTAATGCTCAAAAGTTAATTTGTGCATTTGCACTTTTGGGGAAGGTTGGAATGGTTAGAGTTAGATGGCTTCGATGAGAGAGTATATTTTAAATTCAAGATTATCTTTAATGGCAATAATTTGATTTCTACTCATGCTGAAGGTTGTTTTAAGTTGTGAAAGGAACGAACAAATCGCTTTATTACTGTAGTCTGTACATGCACATGAATAAATAATGACTTTCACTGAAGAATCATGTCTGCCGTAGTAATTTCACTTGCCATTTTTTTTCTTTTCATTTTTCTTTCAAACAGATTGTTTAATGCTAAGATGCTGTATACTGTATGCCATTGCAATGTTCTTTTACTGGACTACAGAGGCTATGGCAGGAGTGAAGGAACGCCTACAGAATCAGGTTGGTGAAATAAGAGCACTCAGTAAAATTCATATTTGAAGGGGAATTCCAACTTCATTTCATGTGGCTTTGATGAATGATAGATGTAGAAGTATATATATATATCTATATATACATTTACCTTTAGTGCTTTCCGCTACCTGAGGTTTCACACCCTCTCCTTGGGCGATCGTCAGGCGGAGTGACTATGTTGGTTGTGCGGTGCGGTGGTTCCGTTTCACGGTTGGGTGGTCTCTGGTCGGATTGGGTGGTGTCTGCATTTTTATACTAGTTCGGTTTTTTTGTTAAGTGAGTTTTTGTTGGTGATGATGGAGAACTTTTCCTGTATATATATATATATATATATATATATATATATACCGAGTGAGTCAGAAAAAACTTTACACCTAGAAAAATGTCAATAAAAACAAAACCAATTTATAAACCCCAAATTCTTATACATATTCTGAAAGAGTAACTCCTCCCGCATCTTTTGGTACCAATTTCGTGTATTATATCTTTACGCTTGGATTAACGCAACGCATTGTTTCCGAACATGTCAATTTCGCATTGTGCCAGAAAGCGAGTAAAATCAAAACAACAAAAAGCTATAAAAAAGCTACTTCATCCTGATTAAAATAGCATAACTTTTTAACGGAAATGTCTTACGCTTAATAATTTGGCAGGGGTGTTGTTACACATATTGACTACATTTTGTATAAAAAATGAGATAGATCTGTAGAGTCAGGCATGAGTGAGCACACGTCAAAGACAAAATAATCACTTTTCAAAAGTATTAGGAGGCCTTTTTAGGTCTGTCAGTGGTAATTTACTCTTTGATGTGTACTCATTCGTGCATTACTCGACGAGTCAATCTAATTTTCATGCAAAATGTAGTCAATATGTGTAACAACACCCCTGCCAAGTTATTAAGCGAAAGACATTTTCGTTAAAAAGTTATGCTATTTTAATCAGGATAAAGTTGCTTTTTTTCTAGCTTTTTGTCGTTTTGATTTTACTCCCATTCTGGCACAATTCGAAATTGACATGTTCGCAAACAATGCGTCGTGTTTATCCAGGCGTAAAGACATACCATACAAAAATGGTACCAAAAGATGAAGGAGGAGTTACTCTTTCAGAATATGTAAAATAATTTGGGGTTTATAAATTGGTTTTGTTTTTATTGACATTTTTCTAGGTGTAAAGTTTTTTTTGACTCACTCGGTATAAAAGAAATGTCCACGATAATATCCGTTCCGTAATAGAAAACTGAGTTTTAGTAAATTTTGTATAAATGAAATGGGAAAGTTGTACATTTTTAAACGACAAATCACTGTCACATTTCCATGTTTAGTAAATTTCTATCGTGAATACAAATTTTAGAAATTCACGTCTTTCTCATTTCCCCCCATATTTTCTACTTTCCTCGCTGCTCGCTGATATTGGTTTTATCTGATGAGTTTATCCCCTTATAGAAAAAAGAATTTTGTAAAGGGATTTGCACCTCGTCAAATACCACTGGCGTTTTTTCAAGAAATTTGCAAAGCTATTAATGAATAAAATGGGATGCGGACAAAAAGTATGGCCTCGAAAATAATATTTTAATAATATTAATAACCTTGCTCAGCGATACTGGAACGATTTAATTGATTTGTGTGCTTAGAATATATCTATTATATATATTTTCTTTTTTTATGTTTTCATAATTGTTTTCTTTTGTCTTTTTTTTCCCTTCTCATTGTGTTGTTATTCAAGATATGAATATTTACGTGAGACATAATTATAAGAACACGCCAAGTATGTTCGTCTCAGCGTTTGAAAACTATGAAAGAAAATATAATATAAGGATATACCGAGTGAGTCAAAAAAAACTTTACACCTAGAAAAATGTCAATAAAATGAAAACTGATTTATAAACCACAAATTATTTTACATATTGTGAAAGAGTAACTCTTCCTGCATCTTTTGGTACCATTTTTGTATGGTATGTCTTTACGCTTGGATGAACACGACGCATTGTTTGCGAACATGTCAATTTTGAATTGTGCCAGAATGGGAGTAAAATCAAAACAACAAAAGCTAGAAAAAAGCAACTTCATCCCGATTAAAATAGCATAACTTTTTAACGAGAATGTCTTTCGCTTAATAACTTGGCAGGGGTGTTGTTACACATACTGACTACATTCTGCATGAAAATTAGATTGACTCGTCAAGTAATGCACGAATGAGCACACATCGAAGAGTAAATTACCACTGACAGACCTAAAAAGGCCTCTTCATACTTTTCAAAAGTGATTATTTTGTCTTTGACGTGTGCTCACTCATGCCTGACTCTACAGATCTATCTAATTTTCATACAAAATGTAGTCTATATGTGTATCAACACTCCTGCCAAATTATTAAGCGGAAGACATTTTCGTTAAAAAGTTATGCTATTTCAATCAGGATGAAGTTTGCTTTTTATAGCTTTTTGTTGTTTTGATTTTACTCCCATTCTGGCACAATTCGAAATTGACATGTTCGCAAACAATGCTTTGCGTTCATCCAAGCGTGAAGATATGACACACGGAATTGGTACCAAAAGATGCGGGAGGAGTTACTCTTTCAGAATATGTATAAGAATTTGGGGTTTATAAATTGGTTTTGTTTTTATTGACATTTTGCTAGGTGTAAAGTTTTTTCTGACTCACTCGGTATATATATATATATATACATTGATCGTTGATCAGTAAAATTCAGACCAAAATCTAAAGATATACATAGAGAATCCCTGACCAAAATTTGAAATAGGGAATGATTACCCGGTAATACTTTTTTTTTTAATGGTGATTGATCAAATATAAATTTGGTAACTTTGTAATGGTACTTGCCTATTTGTGTTTCAATAATACTTTAAAAAGTCAGAATTTCCTTACCCGTTATCAGAGTTTTGTCAAACATTTACCTGGGATGTATTACCAAGATGCTCAAAATGTATGCATAACTTTACAAACAACTTGAATATTTCCAGTCGTGGTTATTTCAGAAATTTGTCTCTGTTTTCAGGTCTATACATAGATGCACAATCAACCTTGGACTACCTCCACACAAGACGTGACATCGACCCCACACAGCTCTTTGTTTTTGGTCGATCACTAGGGGGCGCTGTTGCAATCCATGTAGCATCACAGAAGATGAACATCGGGAGGTTAAAGGGACTGATTATAGAAAACACATTTACCTCAATACAAGAAATGGGCAGTCATTTGTTTGCAGGGGTCATGGGCTGGGTTCCGCTTTGTCTAGTCAAGAACAAGGTATGTGATATAACGAACAGTCAGTTTTGTGATTGTCTATAGTTTTAAAGTTACAGGTAATGAGGAAATCTATTTTGTTTCCTCTTGAAATTTTACCAACACAGCAATACATACGGGTTTAACAGAAAATGAATTTTTGTAGAATCAAGCAAAATTTACACCTAGGCGGCCTACCAAAACGTAATGTCAACCTCAGCTGTACTACAGGATTATATACTGGATGTACTAATGCCCTCTTTGTTAGTCAATAGAAGAAAAGGTCCATCCGGTTCTAATTCCACATTGAGGTCGGCACACAGCACACCATGGGCATAACCTTTTGGTAAACTGCCTAAAAGTTCTACAGTATAAGAAAAGTTATGTCTATTTTTCTTTAAAGATATAATCAAATCAAAGTAATAACCAAGGCAACATAAAAAATCAAACTAATCGTTCTGAGGTTGTTGTCAGCATAGTATTATTATTTGTAAATTCATCATCAATTTCTCACTTGGGAAAAGGCACTATTAGGAGGGTTTTTTTTTGGGGGGGGGAGGAATGAAAATTTACAGTCAAATTTTGATGTCACAAGCCCATGATATCATTTCAAATCTGAGAAAAAGAGGTTTTTAGTTCTTATTTGATATGTGTAGTACTATTTCATAAAATAATTTAGAACTTTCTTGGTTCCTCTCTTTGCCCAAACTTATTTTTGTGTTTTTCGCTAATAGCAAAATCAACTTGTCCCGAGGCTGTAGTACTTTTTTAATGACTCCCTTCTTTTATATTTTGCTCCAGTTTTTATCACATAGGAAAGTTTCTTCTATTCACACGTCTACCATGTTTTTAGCTGGTACTGCCGATGAGTTGGTACCCCCAAAGATGATGAAAGATTTATTTACGGTAAGGAAACTTTATCGATCCTTGACAGTTTTAAATTTATAAACAAAATATTAATTAAATGATATTGATATGGGTAATAATAGACATAGATTTTATGAAGTCAAATTACTCTCGTAATGTGCATTAAGAGATAGGAAAAATTAAGTTCTTCCATTTTTCGAATGGAATATCCTTAAAACATTGTAGAACTTTAAGAGGAACTTTCGTTTTATTTATCGTTGAATTTGTTCATTCAGCAATGTCGGATGTCGAGCTTCTATCATTGTCTTCTTCTTTTTGTCTTTCCTTAGTCAGTATTACAATGCAGAAAGGCCACACATTTTTTACATTTTTTTTAATTAATGTCCATATCATAAGTTTAAATTTTTTGACAGTGAACAGCAGGTCTTTCTAACTTTGTAACAATTTTATGATTATCATTACAGAGATGTAGAGCACCAAAGAAGACAATGTATTGCTTTACTGGAGGGACCCATAATGAGACTTGGCATTGTGATAACTACTTCCAGACCATCAGAGATTTTGTATGGAAAGTAAGTCGTTGATCTTATGTAGAAATGTTGTGGTTTATAGTTATACAAAGAACTGGACAAGCAAAATTAGGATCTGAACTTATTTTTTTAATATTGTGGAAACTTCTGTTTGAAATGCATTTGTTCTCCACGGTGAGGAGCATGCTCTCAAAGAAAGATGAAATAGCACTCTCCATAGAGACTTACATCTCGGCTCTCACCAACACGAACATGTTTTACTTATTGTGTGATTTCTCCATGTTCTCATAATGAATTGACGCAAATAAAGTGTTTTGTACCATCAATAGAGCAGTGGTCATGTAACCTTGAGGTCTTAGGTTCAATGCCAAGTCAATGTTCTAATGCCCTTGATAATGCATTAATTAAAATTAACCTAGTCTGAGACAAGTCTTAAAAACCATAGACGTGCCTCTTGGCAGTCCGTTGAAATAAAAGACCATTTTAATTTATAATCAGATTGCTTTCATTTAAGATCTCGAAGAAATAGCAAAAAGCGAATTTCTAACAATTTTTCTAAGCTACAGTGACTTATTTACCAAGCAGGATATTAAACAGATTACATTTTGTGGTGAGGGTGAGGGGATGACAAAATGATGTATTTTTATCATTACATGGGTGAAAGAATACTCATATTGCAAATGAGTAAGTATTTTGATATTCACCTCAACCCCCTAATAATGTGAAAGTGTAAACAAACACAAATTTTGAAGGCCTCTGCATTATTATGTGTTCTTGAACATTTCTGAATTATTTTCTCTTTATTTCTTGTGTGCCCACTTCAGATTCCCACTAGTAGGACAGAGAACAGCTACTCCCACCTACTCTCCAACCATCCTCATCATCATCATCATCATCATCATCATCAACAGCACCATCACCCCTTCACCGGTGTTGCTGTACCTCCAAATGCTTCAGCAGTGTTCAATGCATGAACGGCCAAATTGATCCCTGAGGATTCTTGAATCGCACCAGCCCTTCATGATGTATAAAGAGGCTAGCAGTGTTATGATGTAGTTGAAGGACCGAGAAAGAGAAATACTGTCCACTCCTGCTATAACAAGCACAGGCACAGGAAATTGTCCAAGACCCTTTTACAAACATAAAGGCCCGTATTCACAAAGGTGGCCTAAAGTTAAGCCTATTATAAATCTTTGGTTTAAATATGGCTAGCAAAATGGGAGACTAAATCGTTACAATGTTCCTTACAGGTATGTTTACTGGATCCTGGAATCATGCTTTAGTGGTTGTGAAAACTTTGTAATTATTACTGCCATGCAGTTTTTAATAGGTTAGGTATCTATAATTCTGATAAATCGCACATCTACTTTTCATGATTTTATCCCATTTTGCTAGTCATAGTTAAACCACAGATTTAAGCTAGGCTTAACTTTAGGTCACTTTTGAGAATACGGGCCAAAGTATTCAGCATAATGAGGTTTGTTATAACAAGATAAATAGGTTGGTTTCGAGCACCCTGTTATAATGGGAATGCATTGCATTCAATATTTTTTAGATCATGAAAAAAGAGTTGAGAAGCAAATTATTTTCTGTATCTATTCAGTTCTGCTTCGCTCATTTGATTCGACATCTCCAGAAAAATGGCATACCGGTACAATACTTTGAGGAAAAATAAATATAGTCCACTCCCTTTATAATGAGGTTCTCAGTACCAAGCCAATTACCATGTTGTAACGAAATCCATTTCCAGTATACTCCACTTCTAAGTAAGAGACACAAGTGCACATGTTTTAAAATGGGACCAGGCAAATCGCCTAGTTTAAATGAGATCTTGTTATCTGTGCTCTTTATAATGGGACTAGACTGTATGAGATAGATATATTCTAGCACGAAGTTTATGTCAATTTCAAAGCGAGTTTGTCCGATTTATAATATTCATATTTAGTTTATGTTGTTTGAGTAGCTTTGGACAGTATTCTTAAGGCTGATTTATGTACATCTGCACTGGGCTTCGATCCATTGTCTGCATGGGCATCAACAGGTTACCGTACAACAAAAACACAAAAGGGGGAGGGGACTATCATAAATTCAACACAAATGTTGAATGTGTTTTATATGGGACACATGTATGTAAAAGTATATAAGGTTTAGAATATGTAAATGTATGATATCCAGTTTTAAAGTTAATGTAGTAACCATTTTGGGCAAATCAGCATAAATTCTTCTAGGATTTGGCATGGGGTTCGGATATGATAATTATAACATGTATATGAAATATGTTTTCAGTCGGCTTCTTACTTTGGTAAAAGAAATAAAAATGTAAATTGTGTTCTTTCAGATTCCTTTTTGTTCAACCAATAATAATAATAACTAGCATTTAATGCACTCTTCATAGTAAACTATATCACAGCGCTTAAAGGTTTTTTTTTTCAGGGCAGGAAGAAGGGAGTAATGAGGTCATTTTAGTTTGAAAACTTTATTATGAAAAAAATATATATAATACAGTTGAGACTTGTTATATCTAGTCCTTGGTTCTATGGAAATTACCTGGTTGTATCAGAAATATCTTTTTATCAGACCTTTCTTTTGTAAAAGAAATGAAAATGTAACATTGTGTTCTTTCAAGTTCCCTTTTGTTCAACAAATTGCTTAAAGGTTTTTTTTTTCAGGGTGGGAAGAAGGGAGTAAAAAGGTCATTGTAGTTTGAAAACTTTATTATGAAAAAATATATATAATACAGTTGATACTTGTTATATCTAGGTCCTTGGTTCTATGGAACTTACCTGGTTATATCAGAGATATCTTTTTATCAGACCTTACTTTGGTGGTAAAAGAAATGAAAATGTAACATTGTGTTCTTTTAAATTCCCCTTTGTTCAACCAAGGGCTTAAAGGGTTTTTTGTCAGGGCTGGAAGGGAGCAGATAGCTCATTTTAGTTTGAAAACTTTATGAAAAAATATTTCTAATACAGTTGAGACTTGTTATATAGTTCTATGGAAATTACCTGGTTATATCAGAAATCTCTTTTTATCAGACCTCTTTATAACGAGTTTCCACTGTAGGAAGTGGAATGTTCATGAAATGGAAAGTACATGTATTCCAGTTAATCATGTATAAATATACATTTATGTTTGTTTTTGGTGCAAATTTATGTGATACTCGTGTTCTAATGAATAGAAAGAGAATTCATATTGAATTAGGTATTACGTGTATAACATTTCTATGAGAAAATATTAATAATTTCATATTTGTATACTATTTCCTTATTATTTTTTCTAAAGTATGACTAATAGAGATCAGAGATTTAATGTTATTGACAGAGTCTGATTAGATCGTAACATTTACGCAATAACAATATGGTAGAATAAAATAATTTTATTTATTCATGAATTTTCTTGATTGATATGTGTTTTTTTCTAAGTTCTATTGCCCTTTACCCGTAGTCACACCAACAAGTCAGACTCCAAACGGACCACAAGCTTGTCATTCATGGTAATGTAATTTTGCGTTTGGTCTGGTGTCAGTTTGGAGTCAGTCTCACCTGTGTGACTACGATATAAACAAGCACATGTATAAATGTAAGTTACAATAATTTGTACATTAGGTAATACACATAAATATTGGCACTATTTTGTTGAATTTCTGGTCAGAACATTCATTCAGTTTCAATTATATTTTGAGTGACTTTACTTACAATAATCATTTACCGGCATCTGATCTATGGCTTGTCACCCATTATATAAAACAAACTTTGCGTTTGGTTAAAGGGAACCTGCATTCCAAATTGATGATCATGTATTCTAGTACAGTCCAACCTAATTCTAACAAGGTGCCTGGAAGTAAGGCGCCTTCTCCAAACGAAGTGCGTCAGTTTCTCGCAGCTTCCTGATCCAACGCTAGAAACAATCGGCTTTCTGCTTTTAACGTGTATAAGCCGTATTAAGATTTTGGGATTTCTATTCAAAAGCCGATAAATTGTCTCGTCTTTTGGTACAAAAGACGCGGGAAGCTGACGCTCGTTGTTTGGAGAAGGTGCCTAAACAAAATATTGGTGATTTCATGTTATTCTTGAGATACATTTAGAGGGAATCTAGTGTAGTGGGAAAGATGAAGAAAATTATTGTGAGCTTTCCTGTTAATATTTTAATGCTGTTCAGGAAGAATATAATAGTAAAAAGGTCCACTGTAAAGGATTGTTGTTCCCCCAGTAGTCAAAATATGATGCAAAATATACCCCAACAGCTGAAATTTTTGGGTCCCAAACATTTTGTGTTGTCCCATATATGCATTTATTATGTAAGTACATGTGACTCTTATCAAATTTAGGTTAATTTTGTTTTCATTTTGGCGATTCCAAAACCTCACAGCACACAATATTAAATGCTTAGGTAAACTGTCAACTTCACTTTTAGAAAGTGTCTTCCACGTTTTGACTAGAACAATAATTTCACTTTAAGCATGCACATTTTGGGGATCAGAATTGCCTTTATAATGAAAACTTCTATCTATGTTCATAATGGGAGTGGTCTGTATGGCCCATACACAGTCCCAATAGAGATCAACTAGACAGATGATTATTGTACAAGCTTATCTCTATTCAAATAATGTACAATGAGCTCAAGCAACTTCAATCGGCTGTGTTGTAGATCTTAGTCTAGACTGTATAACACTAACCCTACATTATGTTGGTGCATTACTTTGAATATTCCTCTCTAACTAAAACTTTGGATAATGTAACACTATAAATTCACTTAATTATGAGAACAGAGTAAATGTGCTTCAATTACAAAAGAGATGCTCAGAACCTAGCCACTTACATTACCTCAATATAACCAAAATGAAATGTTGTTTAATGAAGACACATGGCATACAGTATGTTTGTAAATCAGACTGGGAGAATTGCCTTGGTAATATACAAAATCTAATTGTATCTGCGAGAGTGGATCATTCCCACCAACATCATAAAATCCACTTTCAAAACAAAACTTTGAAATAAATTTTAAATGATTTTAACAACCATGCAATTACAGTACTGCAACTCCCCCCCCCACCCCCCCCACACACACAAAACAGGGAACATTGGAAAGTACGTATAAAGTGTTTTTCTTCTTCATCAGATATCCAGCATAAAATTTGATATACAGCTGCATGCATAGGCCTAATTATTTACCTCCCATGATATTATGGGTATGTATATATTTTTGCAAAATTTCAAATGTATTTGACACAGACAGTGGGTTTGGAGGCTAGCCTCCACTCTAGACTGAAATTTGTTTTAGTGTCAAATTGAGTCTGTGCTTTCAGACTAGGTAACTACCACGGTAACATTGTTATTTCCATTGCTTGCAACTGTAATATTACAACACTGGGCAAATACTCAATTAATCCCAAACTGAGTAAAAAATACAACCAAGCACCTGCAACATTTAAAATTGTTCAATATAAAGTTGCAACTCAACTAGAGGTCCATGGATTATTATAGTTGCTATTAATTTCTTCTTATGCCGAGTCTCCATGTCATGACTTGTTCGTTTTCTTGAAGATTTTTCCTAACGTATTCTTTGATACCTTTCCAGACTTCCTTGGCTTGTTTCCCTCAAACTCATCTTGGGTGAGTTTCTGTTTGTGCGCACGAGTTCTCGCTATCCACTCTTTCCCTTTGTCGCGAGTCTTTTTCTCCATCTTCTCCAACTGATCTCCAAGTTCCACGCTCTTCATGTAAAAGTTTGTCTCTCGTTTGGCCTGAGAGATCTCCGTGCGGATGCGCTGCTGGCGGACCTGGCGCTCGTACTCCAATCGTTCAGCGAGATGCGCCCACTGGAAGCGGTGAAGATACTTCAGGTTCCACAGCTCTTCATAGTACATGCTTCTTTTCTTCCCGCCTATCTGTGTGTTGTTGAAAGTAATGGCAACGCTCTTGGCGACCTTCTTGTCCATGAATTCAATCCAGCCTTCTGTGAAGCGCTTGCTCTTGCTACCACCTTTCTTCTTTCGGGTCTTGCGGTTGAATTTGTCTGCACATTGTAAAAGAGACAAGAAAGAAATAGGAGAGGTGCAGTGGTCAAGAGGATGTGTCATGAAATGAGAATCACTTACTAACAGGGTTCAAATTCCTGCCATTAATGTTCTTTAGGAAAATTTAGATATTTATTGACATTTCCACCTGACCCAGGCGATATAGAATTGAAATTATAAAGCGGCACTGATACAGAAATTAACTGATGCGACATGAGGTACGTTAATAATCTTAAGCTTTCAATAAATAATTCAAAAATTAATCGCTTGCTTATTTCATTAAATGGTTCTTTGCTTTTTATTAACAGTTGTAGTTAAATTTTACTGAAATTCGCTTTTATACAGGGGTGATATTTACTCTTGAAAAAAAAAGAAGACATACTAGGGAGCGAAGCGACCGAGGGGAAGAGGGTGTGGGAGCGGGGTGTCCCCCCTCCCACGGTAGGGACTTTTTGCATTTTGGGACTTTAAATTGTGCAATTTTGTGCATACCTGGAGGGGGGGGGGAATCGCAATTCTGGATTTAAATCGCTGGAATATCACCCCTGTTTATATCAGAAATAATTCATTCCTCAGCCAAAGTTAGATTTTTTTTAAAGCAGATACAAGTGAATATGTAATGCTAGGATACAACATGCTGTGAAATATTTATATAATATTGGATGCACTTGAGTGCAATATGAGATATATTCCATTCATCAGTATGAATATTGCAAGAGTCGAAGACGAGTGCAATATTCATACTGATGAATGGAATATATCTCATATTGCACGAAAGAAATCCAATATTATTATTATTATACATACAAACCATTTTCCATGGCAACAGCAACACTATCACTTTAAATAAAAATAGAGGTTTACTCTCCTGTATCAAATCTGCCTGAAGGAGAAATCCAAATGATCAATCTATTATGACGTAAATTGTTGCTCCGCGTATCCATTGTTACAGCTTACATGTTGCGCGCAGCATTTTACTGGCATCGAAAAGTGCAATATTGTAACAATAATGCACTACTTTTCTCCATTGATACGGGTCATGTAGAATACATAGGACATACATTATGCTAACAATATTGAGCGCCGACAAACAAACATCTGGAAGAGTATTAATACATGGTTTTAATGAATCGAAAAAGAGACTTAAATGTGTAATAATCAAGTTTATAGACCTCCTTCGGACTATTCAAGTTTAATCAACTCCATTACAATGAGGTGCTAGGGATCAAGCCAATCCAGACCTCACATCAATTTCCATTCTAACCAGGGTAGACTGTATAAAAATCTTATTACCTTCTGCCTGCAAGAACACTCGTCCGATCTCCCCGTACTGAGAGAAGATCTTCTTGACCCTCTGCGGCCTCATCAGTGGGGGTACACGGCTAAGGTAGACAATGCCTGGTTTGGATGTTCTCTTAGACGTTGTACCGTCTCCTCTAGATTTGTTGGCTTCTTGTCCTGAAAAGACAAGTTCATCATTTGCCCCATCGTCATCCTGGTCTACACGATCACCCTCGTCTTCAGAAATGTTTTCGTCCATGTCGGGCTGCATTTCCATGTCATCTTGGTCACTCATCTTACTTTTTTTTTGTTAATGCAGTCCTGATAGAATAGAAAAACAAGAATCAATGAACATGTAGCCTACATGAAGCAATGTCACTATAATACTATTATATCAATATTATCAACTATAATAGTATGTATAGGAAATTAATAAACACAAATACCACCTTGACTGAACATTAGGCTTGAACTTGTCTCGAGATTTAACCAGCATCAATAGACTTGGAAACTAGACTGCAGAAATGACTACACTTTTCCAGTTGAGAATAACCTAGGGGAATAACTTAATATGGAAATAAGGTAATCAAAAAGTATCTGTTCATGATGCTACTTCTACCAGTTGAATTTTAACTTAGTCAGATTCTGGATATTATGTTGAGCTATGACATTTGCTCCAGTGGCAATTGCTGAAATTCATGACACATGTGGAATTGCGTAATTCATGACCATGAGGGTGTCCTTGTCTTTTGGGGGTTTATTTTGTAATTTTAGGTATACCGGTAGGTAAAACCGAAGTATGTGAATGGATAGGGTCACACCTGCGAAAAGGGGTAGGGTTTGGCTAAGAAGGGTAGGGCACTAATGAAGTTCATAACCCGTAAATTTATTATTTTTCTCTGAAACAGATTTTTCTCCATTTTTTTAAAAAATCATAATAATCGATAGATCCATTAATTATGTGTTCGATTTTTTTACCCTGGTTTGAAGCGAACCCGTCATCAAAAACTGTTGTTTTACGACTTTGATGTCATCGCCAGTACAATTTTAAATAGTGAAATTTGCCAAGGCAAGGGTCTAAATAGCAATCCTTCTAAACTGAAGTTAGAAATAAAAAATTTGCAGAATTTATAGTATCTTTAGACACCGAACACAACTTAGGCCTAGATCTACCCCTAAACTCTAATTCTAAAGGTAGGTACCCCCACAAACGCTAGCTGGCGCTCTCGCACACACATGCAAATTGGTACACAAAAATCGGTATCTCGAGAACAAAAGACACTTCCGATATCGCCTGGGAAATGCAAATGCAGCGCCAAGGTTTTGGTGATTTTTTTTTAGATTTTGTAATTACTTCAGAATTATTGATTATGTATAGTCATGTTTACGAGTGTAACGAACGGAAAAAAGTCATTATCAACCTCCTAAACCCAGAAATATTCCCCTGAAAATGTTACGAAGTTCTAGTACTCATTTCGAGGCATTGTTATCGAAACTTATCTCGTTTTGTCCCCTATATTTTGAGTAGTGAAAAATGTCTTTAAATCAGAGTCTTTGGCATTTTATGGCTGTTTAGTTATGTGTCTATCCGTATATCCTTGATATATCGTCACACAATGAACAAACAATTAGATTTTAGAGGTATAGAAATATTTTGTCAAAGTAACAGTCAAACTGTCCTCCTTTGATTTTTCCGTGAATTTCTTTCGTTTTCTGCGCGTGCGGGGGCATGTCCCGTGCCTGCTGTACAGAAGCCCGATCGTAACATTAACAGAGCTCACTATGTTGCGTGCGCACATGATGATCGTTTGACTACCGATAGCTCATGCAGAGACAGCTTTCTCATTGAAATTTTTAACACGGCAAGTGGGCAGTTTTAGCTGTTTTTTTGCGCTTTCCGAGATTTAAAAGTGAGTTTTAAGTCATGTACATGCTAAATGAAACATTGAACTATTTTTTAATGTACGATTTGTGACTGTCAGAGCATTTTAGCTTTTTATCTGGGATTACCTACTAAAGGGAATAAAAAATAAAGTCTACTTCACTACTTGACGCATGGAGCCAACTTTGCGCCTTAAAGATAATCTTGAGTCGTTGTCATGAAAAGAACAATCCAAAAATCAATTTCCATTCTTGATCATACTAGAATAGAATCTACTCCTCTCAAGTTGGGCTTTACTAGTTAGATCTAGTAACTAACAGTTACTAGAACCTACGAGCTAGCCCCGGGACGCCGCCACGAAGTGTGCGGGCTAATCTAGTAACCTACGAGCCAGCTCCCGCCACACGAAGGAGGATGCATGCGGTGGGGGTTCCAGTAAGGTGCTTTCTTCAGTTTAATAGAATTGGAAAATTAATCGGCCAAATGATCTTAAAACAATCATACATGTACTCGCAATGTGATGACGTGTCTATTGTTTGTCAATGTGTTTTCGAGGTTGTAAAACGACAGTATCGAAGTCGGGTGAACATGGTGAAAATCGAACATTCTTATTTCATATTTGCACTTTTGAAAATTAAGAGAGGCCCTAAACCCGTTTCAGAATCTAAAAAAAGAAAATTAAATCGAAAAAAGTCAAGTGAGAATAAAAGTTCGCGTTCGTCCATCCGGCTGCGGACGGCCCAGCGCCACTGCCGCCGTGAGCTGCCCGCGTCGAATGGAGCGCGTGGCGCGTGGTCGCTCACCAAACTTTCGTGCGAGATGCGAGAGCGAGTCGTCAATGAACTCTTGGAATAAGACATTTTAATAAGATTAATTGAATTAACGTGTGCCTAGACCAGTACGTGACCAACTTACATGAACAAGGTGTATAGTTGATGAAGATCCGAACAGAACTAGAAAATATGTGGACGGTGACAATCAAAGTTTAGAACGTGCAGGGAGTCAGAACGTGGGCGCCGCCATGTTGAAAATAACTTTAGCGCATGCGCAGCGCGAAAGCTAATTCCCACCCCCGGCCCCCCCCCCCCATAACATAAACATTTGTATCCAAAATTCACATAGGCCTACACTGTTCATCATAAAGGTGGAATATGTTTTTTCTGGCTCTAGTGACATTGCTTCGGTTTTTGTCACCGTTTTCACTTTGCGGGACCCTGGCTATATCTTGGACGTTCCTTCAACCCTTGATCCCCAGCCCAGGGATTTTTCTTCTAAAAAGTTTGTCAACCCCCAAGATGGCCATTTTTGTCATTTTTTTCTTATTTTTGGGGGCCCCTTTTTGTTAACGAGACCCCCAAGGCCCCCTCAGTCCTACCCCAAGGAACCACGACTGAGGTGTAGTGTTGTTATTATGTTCTTTATGTTAAATCTAGTTTTATGATGGTTATAGGCTCAACTCTTTTGCCTAGGGGAGGGGTCAAATTTATTTTGATTGGGCTCTAAGATTGATTTTATTCATTTTTACACCATGGAAATTTTTATCTTCCCAAAATTGTTTTGTAAAATATCAGCAAACATAAATCAAAATAAAATATAATATATAGTTACCATTTACAACCTTGTCATTATAAGGCTAAAAAGAAAATTATGGAAAAATTATAATCAGGTTAAAGGTTGTTTTTTTTATTTCTATTGTTTTCAGCATAAAGATGGAATAAAATATTCTGATTTTTCACCAATCACACTTTTTACTTCAACCCCTCCCCTAGACAAGAGACCTAAGCCTGTCCCCATAAATCAAGATTTAACTTCAAGTTGAAGAATAATAATAATATTAAGCATTTATAATGCGCCGTCTATCTAGTAAACTACTCAGAGGCGCAGCATATATTATTCCCCGGTTGTAGCTGTAGCTATAGCTGCCCTATTAAAGGGCGCTTTAAGCATTCGAGGAATTTCTTCCTACCGGTACCTATTTATCTTACTTGGGTCAAGTCTGGCAAATTGTAGATTAATATCTTGCCAAAGGACATTAGTGGAATGGACGGGATTCGAACCGCGTACCTTGTGATCGTCATTCCGCCGACTTATCCACTCGACCACACCACCTCTACATAACAATACACCTCAGATGCATTTCCTGAGGGTAGGACATGAGGGGGGCTTGATCTGCCGAGTATAAAAAAGGGGCCCCAAAATGAGAAAAAATGACAAAAATGGGCATCATGGGGGTTGACAAAACTTTTTTTGAAAAATATCCCCTTGAAGGGTTGGTAGAATGTTCCAAATATAGCCAGGGTCCCGAAAATTAAAAACAGGGACGAACATATTCAATTAAGAAATTACATATCAATTCTAGTTGTAAACTTAAGAGGAAGAGGGCGCTATCACTCTACGCAAAGCGAACGCTGCCATAGACATTTTGTATTTTGCACAGTTTTTTCACTTTGTTTTCTTGATTATGGCGAGCAACTACCTTTTCAAAGAAATGATCAACTTGAATAAATACCCTAAGAGTCTGATTTTTTCAAAAATAGGAATAACTTATTGCAAAGGGGGAAAAAAGTCCTGTCACTTGTGTCAATTCGAAATCCTAGTCAGATCAAATTTCTGTACAATATGGCCAATTTTGCTCTCAAAATAGCTCATACGCCACATAATCATCTTCCTGGATAACGCATAATTATATAACAGCTTAATGATCAAGCAGTTTTTAAAAGCTTGAATTCTCAGCTTTCCAAAGATGGTACATTCATTTCGATTGGTTAAGAAAAAGTCCTGTCACTTTGAACATTATCACAATAGAATCTTTACTCGATGGGTCGATATTTCCGCATATCACATGCATATCGCATGTGGACGGCGTCTTCGCAAGAGGTGACAAGATCACTACTTATATCAATAATCGTTTGGAACATCAATCTATGTGAAATAAAGATTCTGATTACAACTTCATCACAATAATGTTATAAGCTTGCCCAAATGTGTATTTCCTCCATCTGTTCTGGAGAATCTATTAACTAACAACATGATAAAAGTTCATCAATTTCCTTTCATCTCCACGTACGAGTAGATTGCTGAACCGAACGGACAATACCATTCCAGCTGTGAGCTAATTTATTATTGCAGCCAGCTGTATAGATTTCTGCGCTTCTCAGCCGTACGTATTTCCAACGTCACTTCGTTGCGTCTGGCCTCTTAGATAATGGACGTGCCTTTTTTAATTACGATTTAATGCCGCACATTGGTATACGTTAACTTTACATTTTACATATAGAGTAGAATTAATATGAAGCCGGAGCAAAATCAAGTCGCTAGAGCGCCAAAAAAAAAAAAAAAAAAAAAATCCACCTTTATGACGGACAGTGTATACGCACATTATTTGATTTGATTTGATTTATTTGTCAAGTATAACAACATTCACATAAGCTTGACGGGATGACCCATGAAAGCCCGAGAGCTTATTTACAACGCGGTCCCAACATAATAAAATAAAGTTAATACAAGTACAAAATTATATATACATGGAACGTATTTACAGGGTAAATTACAGCCAACTTTAAACGGTTATTTAACACATAAGAACTAGTTCAAAACATAAACACATAAAAAATCCTAGTAGAACATTGAGAAAATAAGATTTCAAGGCACATCATAATGTCGTTACTACGTCGCTTGCTTCAATTGTTTTAAGTTGCCTTACGATAACATTTAGCATTGTATTTGACATACTTTTGACCTCTTTATTAGCTTCACAAGCTAATCACTACATTTTTTTTTAAAAATAATAATAATAATAAAAAAAAAATGTTAAGCTTTAAAAATCGAGGGGGGGGG
>CALNVZ010002974.1:18189743-18347662 GCA_940671915.1 Paracentrotus lividus | reverse complement strand
TAGTAAACAAATAATCACCGGTGATTCAAAATGATAGGCAAGCTATCACTTCCCAGGCAAGCTGGATAGCTATCTCCTCCGAAGAAAAACCGATGAGAGATAGCGTGTACATTCGGCTAGCCGAGGAAGTGATAGTTTGCCTGTCATTTGAAATCAAGAGGTGATTATTTGCTTTATATTCCACAGCTGAAACACTTGAAGAGTTAGGGAAAACCAATATTTTGGAAATATCTGGACCAAAAGGTTCAACCGTTTATGATTCAAATGATTAAAGACATGAAATTAATTTATCCGTAATGCAAATGACATACTCATAAACAATTACCCCCCCCCCCAAAAAAAAATAAATAAATAAATAAATAAATAAAAATAAATAAATAAATAATAAAATTAAAAAAATGAACTTAACATTCTACGGGCCCTACCCATCATTTCTCCGATATTCAAATACAAACTCTCTCCCCATGATCAGTCATTTACTGATTAAATTACTGCTGTCAATCGTAAATTACTCCCAATATTTTACACACATTACGAGTGAACCAAAGGAAAGACAGGAAGAGGGCGAACAAAATGTTACTTTCTTCTTATTATTAGTTTTTAGGGGGAAAAAAGAATCGAAAAGATTAAATAGGCAAAAAAAATATCACTTGTTGTTAAGAATTAAACAGCATGGATTATCTAATAATCACTAAATAGGAGTTTCGAGTCGGCCTTTGACATGCTTGTAATTACTCGTATATATATATAGCTCGATTGTTTTTCTCTTTTTTTCCATTGCGCCTCGAGCATTCCACAGAATGGATTTGGCGCATTACAAATCATATATTATAATTATGATATTGTTATTATTATGATGATGATGATGATGATGACATCCAGGGGATCAGGCATCCGGCCAGCGCTTTTCATGCGACATCAATCCAGTATCATCGCGCGCATCATATCAGAGGCTAGTCCAGATGCTGTCCCTTCGAGATTTCCCTTCCTCCACGCAATGCGATAACCCCTCTGATCGCGCGATCCCCGAATTTGCTGAGATTTCCCTTCCTCCACGCAATGCGATAACCCCTCTGATCGCGCGATCCCCGAATTTGCTGCCACCCGAAGGTTCCAGGACAGATTGCCTGCATCTTCCAATATAATTCGCCCCGAATCTTATTCGGGGAGAAGTTGCGTTAACGCCCCCAGTTTTCAGTGCGAGAATTGAACGCCCCCGCCTGCGAGCGCGCTGGATTGAAAGAAGAGTGACAATCATTGGCCGTTTTATTGACCCGTATGACGGTATAACTTGTTTAGGCAGTCCTTTGCTCGAGGAAGTGGGGGGGGGGAGAAAAGATGACCTTTCCCTTTAAAGGCGCTTTTTGACTCCCGAAATGTGATCGTGGATTTGAAAAATCTTGCAATCCTGTTCAATCCTGTGTGGGAAATTGTCGGGCTCTGTGTTTTTTTATCGATGTTATGCTTGCCGGGCGCTTACCGGTGCTGGCGTGTTCTTGGGGGTGGGGCGGCAGCCTGAGAACAGGTGGAGGGGGCATAAGGAGCCTAGCAATTCAGACCACCCTTGTGCCAACATGGACAGACGACAGCAGAGTGGTACCGTTCCGGCCTCCCGAAAAAGGGCCCCCCGCGCCCCCCTGACGGCCGTATGTAATATTCTCCGTTTTTTTGTTTTTTCCTTTTGGGGTTGTTGGGTTTTTTTGTTTTTGTTTTAAGTAGGTTATTGCCTGGCTCTCTTAGTTTGCGTTCTCTTGCGTTTTCTCCTTTTTTTTCTTCTAAATTTCCTTGCTACATCTCTGCTCTCTCACTAGTCATCTACCCTCTGCCTGTCATTGTTTTGGTAAGTTCTTCTTTCATCCTTATGATGGCCAATAATTTTTTTTTGTCGCTTCCTTCTTTCTATCTTCTAGTGGATTCTGTATTTCATCGCTCTTAATGGCAGTTGTCTTTGTTTTAATTTCTGCTTCCTGATTTTATGCTTCTCATCAATTCTTTATGTCTTTTGCTCGATCCTTCTTTTTTCAAAGTCTCCTTGCTCTATGAATTTCCTTATATAGCGCCTGGTATTATTAATTGTCTTCATATTCTTCTTCGTTTCATTTTATTATGCTATTCTTATTCTGTATTCTTCCCTTCCCGGCCTCTTTCCCTTTCATAATTATTCGCTCTATGTATGTTTCGAATTTTGTTGTGCCTTCAATTTTCCTCGTTCTATCATTATTTATACGGCATATTTTGTTGCCGCTTTAAGTTCTCAGATCCTTCCATGTAATTAATCTGCTTGAAAATGTAATGCGACTTCTTGTATTTTAATTCTTGTCTGGTCCATTTTATCGTTGTAATAATTTCTAAAGATAGTTCTCTTTGTTCAATCCTTGTCATCCTCCTCCACCTCTATAAGAATTTCTGAAATATCTAGTTTAATATCATTTTGTTTTTAATTGTTTTAATTCTTTTGTGCTTATCGATTCCTTGTGTTAGCCGCGCTTCTTCCCCTCTTGCTCTCATTGTTGCGCGTAATCCACTCTAAACTTTCTATGTGGTGTTTTCGTCTTTTTCATCTGCTTTCAATTATATATAGGGCTCATCTGAATTTCATTTATATTAATTCTTGCTTTCGATCTAGAGATCTGGAGCTAGTTGATTTGATTCTTCTAATTGACATGCTGTGTTTAAAAATCTCTATCTTAGTCTTCCTTGTTTTTTCTCCCCTTCTTTTCCTCTTCTCTTCTAATAATTTCTGCTGTATTTCTTTGTGTTGTCCCGTATTCATTCTGATGGGAAGTGTGAAAAGTATCATAGATACGTTCATGTTAGTGCAATCGTAGGGTCTGCCCTGGGGGGGGGGCGTTGCTAGAACAAGGAGATATTAGCATGAACTGTAATAATCTCGGCTTGGTGCTAGAATAATACGAGCAAGCGAACGTGTATGCCTAACATACAGGTACGTGTGTACAACAGCAGAGAGTGCGAGCAGATTCAATTCGGATTATGTATAGTACCAGTGCCAAGGGGTCAGATTCATGACTTCTTCTCTCGCTGGGAGGTCTTGATTTGAACTTTTGAACCCGAAGGATGGCAGAGATCAGTCTGGACCCTTCGGGGGCAGCAAATTCGGATCGCAGCGCGATCAGAGGGGTTATCGCATTGCGTGGAGGGTATACCTGCGTGGAGGAAGGGAAATCTCGAAGGGACAGCATCTGGACTAATCAGAGGCATCCATCCAGTGCAGCGCTGCTACGATGGGGAACTTCGAATGGCCATGGCAGTACGAATTTCCGCCTTTTTTCTCGTAAGAGAGTGATTTCTATATTTTTTAACATTAATATTCTTCTTGAACTTTAACATTTCTTTAAATATTTCACAATCACATTATTATCGAATTATCATTTAATCCATTTAAGAGGAAAAACCTTGATATTTATGCGGGAAGCTTGTCTACAGCCCCATGTGTTTGTTTTTGTGTGGTACATGTATTATCATGATTATATTGTATGAACCTGTCAGTCAATGGACTGTACATGTCTGCTACCGCTTACTCGGTTCAGTTTCCTTACCTTTGATTGGTAGGCCGAGGAAACTGCCCCAAAATAATTGGCAAACATCAGATTATTCAGAAATAACTTTCTCGTATTACACAGTCACAGTGTTAAATAATTGAATAAAATTTCTTTGCCAGGCACGGAAAAAAGTCTACCATTCCGCTTTTATAGAAATAGAGAACAATGCATTTTGATTGTTGGGCGCTCTGATTAGCTACTGGTAGCTATCGCGAGGAGATCCGCCTCCCGGTTGCGATGACTGAAGTGCGTTGACCGTAACTGAACAACGCGATTCAGCTGTTCCCGATAAAGACCGCTTTGTCGTGCGCGCTGTCAATCATAACCAAATTGGACCCATTTCGCAAGAAAAACTGCAAGACTCGACTTCAAAAACGGTTAAGCGTAGACCCACTCTTTCAATATTTTTTAGAATAAAGAAGAGAAATATAAAAAGGAACTTCAACGAATCCATTGTCGGACTACGCCCAACATTTCAAAACGTATGAAGAAATGAGGACTTACCAAAAAAATAAATGGCGAATCTAAATTTTATCGTGACTATTGTTCATTGGAAGGCACAATGGTAGTGTATTTCATATGCTAATTCATGATCATTCGAGCGTCATGCATAAATTACTAAATTATGGAGTAAACATTTCTCTGTGCCAGGAACCTTGGCCTTTTTGGGGGGAGTTTTGATTTTGCTTTGCCTTTTTTTTGTTTGTTTGTTTGTTTGTTTGTTTTTTTTTTTGTTTGTTTTTTTTTGTTTTTTGGGGGGGGTTGAATTTATGTGGCATGCCATTCAGAGTCGGACTGTTTGATTTTATGTTTATTGACTAGGGTATGCACCTAAACGATTGCGAATTGCACAATCCTGTGCCTCAAATTTCTAAATGAGTGGTTGGTCCGCATAGCCATATAGCCTGGCTTATAGGCATACTGCCTTGCTCGCACTTGGTTTTGGATAATGTTTGTGTACAAAGCATGCAATGGAGCCTCCATTCGACAGTGGAAACGATTGCATACACACATAAGCACTCCGGCACTAAAATCTAATAAATTAAATCTGAAAAAAAAAAAATGTATTTAATACACGTATGTTGTACAACTCTATGTTCATGCTAGTGCGCTTTATAATACATCATAACATGACAAACTCAGCTACCACAAATAATAAAAACAACACATTTCACTTAGCTGGAATAAAAAGACATTTAACGGATTGCCTGTTACTTCCACATATTTTTCAACACTGGTTTTGCCCTTTTTCACAAGTTTTCTTTTTTTTTCAATTTGTGAAAAATGAGATGTTCAATTTGTATGATTTATGACTGTGTGAACTTTTTTTTTATGGGAGTGCCTACCAAGGCCTGCACATGCAATGGCATTCAAATACATGTTCCAGTATTGGTGTCATACAATTAAACACTACCAGAAATTAAGCCAGGTTTTCTGCCCTTACCACATATGATTTATTACGGCAATTTCTTCTGGAAATTATCTAGATCTAATCTTTTTAGTCATGATTTTTATTTTCATGTCCTAGATTGCAACCAAATTTGGAAACGAGGAAAAAGCAGCTGCAGGCGTGGTGCGATCTCTTCTTAGCGTTTAACAAGCACCATAAGATATACACATTAGATCTGAAGGAAGCAGCAAGTAGTGAATTATTCAACAACACCAAGCTGAACAGTATCCTTTTAATGGCAAAATTATGATAATTGATTAGAAATTAACCCTCTTTTCATTCTAAATCCCTTTTTCTCTTTCTCTTGATTTTATTGTTTGTTTTTGTTTGTTTTTTCAAAATGATGCAATTATAGATGAGTTTTTTCCTTGAAATTACTGCATGGAGAAAATTCAATGCAGAAGATAAAGCATCAGTTTGAGCTTTTATTGAAATTGTAAATAGTTTTTTTTTTTTTTTTCAATCAGTTTTCACTCCTTAACCACTTGTCTTCAGGGAAATTGTCAGGAGAAGGAATATTGTTGGTATTAGAAGAATTGAGGCAAAAAGGTAAGTACATGTATAGAGTGAGCCTGTTTATAGATTTGAAATTGGTTAGATGTTATTAAGGTTTTGAATTTTCGTTAAAAAAAATAAAAAAGAATCTCAATTCACAATGAACTCATTGATCTATGTGTAACTTGAATTTAAGTACTCACAGAATGAAATGTTGTACTATGAGCAAAAGAATGGAGTGTGTAAGACCTTGTCCTTTACGTTTTGTTGTGAAATTGTGAATTCCATATTAACATAAACGATTTGAACTATGTTTTTATTTTTTTATTTTGTTGGTAAAAACAACTTCTCTACTTATTTATAACCTACATTTCTATTTCCATTACAAGTACCCATGAAGCAACCGCGTTAAGTGTTTTCACACAAATAAAATAAAATTCAGGTTTTGTTAGCCCAGTAATTTTTTTCTTGTGATCCATTTACTATTAGGCTTTGATGCATATTGTGTGAATTCATTTTCAGATAAAGTTAACAATTTTTATTATTCTGATGATATGTCTGCAGGAAACATTGAATGGACTGATAAAGCAAAGACGAGATGTCTTGTGATGTGGAGGACGCCCGAGGAGTGGGGAAACCTCATCTACAAATGGTCAGCCATTTTAAGCCTTGATTAAAAAACAAAATCCAGAGTTTTCTCTTGCTAAACTCGGAGTTAAGCTTTTAGCTGTTTGAAAGTCAGTATGATATTTTTATGAAAGCAAGACGTAGTGTGATATGAATACTCCTGAACTTAAAAAAAAAAGTTAGAATGGGGCGGGGGGGGGGATATAAACCACCAATATACATTTGTACTGTACTTTTCAAAGGTATCCTTAAAGTATGATATATGAGTTTGATTGGGAGAATAATCTCTTGTAATAAGAGAAACATCACCTTCTTTTAGTTATTTTAGCTACTAAGGTTCTTTATTATGCTTTCATGTTTAAACAGGCAGCTTTTAACATGCTGTGAATTGTGGGGGGGTGGGGGGGATACTAATTGAATGTTTAGTTTGTGTCAATGTATCTCGAGTATATATATTTGGTACTTCATGGTTTTTTTTCAGGCATGCAATAG
Source organism: Paracentrotus lividus (assembly GCA_940671915.1). Classification (NCBI taxonomy): domain Eukaryota; kingdom Metazoa; phylum Echinodermata; class Echinoidea; order Camarodonta; family Echinidae; genus Paracentrotus; species Paracentrotus lividus. Next base: position 18,341,038 of record CALNVZ010002974.1, on the reverse strand, counting down.
TGGAATGAACAACTCTGTCTGCACTCTTTTTGAAATAGCAAATGGAGAAGACACCACAAATGAAGGTTGGTATGATTAAATATTGATCAGAAATCACCTTAACTCTTTGCCCGCCACGTTAATTTTAAGCATAAAAAAGAAGACTTTTCTCTTTAATTATTAAAAATAATATAACAATATTTGCTTAGTATGAACTTCGAGAAATTATGCCGCAGACCCGGTCCTAGCATTATCAGTGATTTTCAGATCTTTTGGCCCAGCCATTACAGAGAAAATGAATTATTATGATTGCATAGTTAATAAGTACAATTGTGACTATAGTCGAACTTGGCAGGCAAAGAGTTAACAGTATTTTAGTGAAAACAGGATTCTAAAAACAATAGAGACTTTATAGATTACCATCTACAAAACATCTGCTGTGGTACTTGCCATGGTTAATTTTCGTGGGGTAATCAAATTCTGATACGTTGCAAAAATTGTAAGATGAAATGTTTGAATTACATTTGATTATATTTAAAATGTAATTGTGTAATTCTCAAAAGCAATTTAAAGGACTATACTGAAGACAAAATAAAAAGTTGTAAGCCAATACATTACAGAAAGTATGTAATCAGGTAATGCACTTTTATAAATGAACAATGATTAATTTAACTGCCATGACCACACTCCATTTGCCTCGGTGGGTGTTACTAGTCAAGTGCAAAATAAATGTCTTGGCTTGTCCCAGTCTTGTTTGGGGGTGATTTTTAAGGATTTACAGAGAACTATTTTTTTATAGTTATAATTATCTGCTGGATCTATTTTGAATTACTCATTTGTATTAAATGTCTGACGCCTATCCTTCTTTTATGTCTTTCAGATTTCCATGGACTGGAAGACTGGTTGCTGAAGAGATCACTGAAGTGTTTAGAGCGACAAAGGAAAGCAGAAATTATAGCCTTTGATGGGAACGAAGGAGTTAAGTTCTTCTGAGCATCATATAGTCCACTCCCGTTGCACCACGGTGCTCGGGACCTAGTCACATCTTTTTATACCGAACCCAGGGACACATACATGTAGAGACATGTGCATGTGTTTAAGAACTGCATTTGTACCTTGCTATAAAGAAATCTTGTTTTATCTGTGCTCATAATAACAAGAGGGGACTGTGTTTCTGTAAATGTCCAAATACAGTCCATTCCTGTCCTGTTTTTGAAAAAAAATCAAATTAATGCCTTTGATACCTTATGTTGCGTTTGTAAGACATGAGTTAAACTCAATTTTGTGTGCAATGGCACAAACCCTTTGTTCATAGCACTCTTGAGCTCTGGTTCAATATCATGGCCTACTATGTTTGAAATCTAGACAACGCTATGATACACACGATTTGTCATGATAGTAGATAACTTATCATATCCCAAGATCTACTGCACCATGATATGAAATGGGGGAAAAAATTTCAGAAGATAGCCGCCTTTTCATGCTTTGGAAATATCAAAGATTACCATGTAATTAGTCTTCATACTATTAAAACATATATATATATATGTTTATAGTAAATAGTGGTAGTATTTTACGAGCTGTGATTGGTTGAAAGGGTGTCACGTGTCATTCACGTTTTTGTTATAGTGAACGGTTTTTGGTGTTATAATTGAACGTTTTTTGTGTATATTGAACGGTTTTATCCTGTGTTGAGAAAATGAATGGCGAAATCGATTGCTTTGTTTGCGCTAGCGCGTTAATAACAGTAAGAGAAGATATGGTGCGCAGAAACAATAGATACGCGGAGCAAATATACGTCACAATAGCTTAATATAGCACCAAAGAGTTTGTGCAATACATGGCAAAGATGAAACCAGAGTTAGAGCAAGGTCAAATTATTAACATGTAAGGGGTCTATTTACTATAATAAATAGGTGCATGCTCTATTGAATGGCAACATTTACTAACTATGTGAACTCCCAAATACCCCGAAATTATCCTCGTGTGCACATCTCGTTTCAACTCGGCCGTAGCGGCCGACGGTGAAATAAATGTGGCCCTTGGGATAATTTAGTTTGTCGTGCACATAATCTAGGGTATGGTTGGCAGTCGTAGAGCATGCACTATTTGATGAGTTATCCCGTCTTACTAATTCTTATTTGATAGCAGATTAATTTTGATACAACCCAGGTCACCATTTTGAGACTTGCTCCATTGGCTTGGTTTGAGATGTATTGTAAGGTGCTTGGCTAGTAATGTTCTAACACATTATAGACCACAGTATATTTGTAATGTAGAAAGATATTTGGTTATTTATTGGTGTGAAACTAAACTTTACAGTTGATTACAAAGTTTTGGGGCATTGTTCAGCGAGACTTAATGTTGGACCAAAGAAGACACTGCAGTGTATGAACAATGAGGATAAATAACAAATTTCTTAGGCTGCACAGATTGTGTGGTAAGAATAGAAAAGGAAAGCAGGTAATTGAGATTATTGCAGTCAAGATGATAGTATGTTATCAATTTCAGTAGGTAGATGGAAATAGTGAACTGGGAATACTCGATGATTTTGATGTACACACATTAGTTGTATTTCCTTTTTAAATAAGATTTTGGTACTCGGCATCTTGCACGAAAATGTAGTAACAAGGCAAATCTGGGTCTTCTACATATGTTCGTAGTACCTGCTCACTTGTCAATTTGAATCAAAGGCCTATTTGATTTAAAAATTGTAAACAGTGCTCTTGGTAAAAAGTGAAACCTCGTTTGGGATATTAGAAATAGGCACATATTATTGATTTTCCACAATTGAATGTTTTTGATGGAAAGTGGAAACATCATTCTTAACAACTATGTATAATATTTGTGAATATATCATTATTGTAAGTTCTGTCAAAATTTTACACGATCGAGGTTGCCGCTGCTATCTGAGTAATGTGATTGATGTGCTTAAATCAAAAATTGATTCTAGGACTAAAATAAGAGTATTAAATTTTTGAAAGAAACAGGGCTTACAGGATTAAATTGCATTTTCAGCGCCTTAAGTTGATTTTTAAATTGATTTTAATTCTCAAATGAAACAGGGCCAAACTAAACTTTTCTGTTTTTAAGGCGCACTTCAATTTGATGTTGATAATTTCAAGGCTATCATGTAATTGTCAAAATTGGATGAAAACAGCCCTTGCGATACTGATTAAAGTTAAATTTTATTTTTTGGAAGCATGTAGCTTTATTTATGCACATTTCTGCTTTACCAAGATTTTTGATTTTTTTTTTTATTTGTCTAAAAATAGCACTGTGAGGATTACTGTATGTAATGTATATGAATAAATATGTATATATAATTTTAATCTGCTGTATAATTGGTTATTTTAGTGAATTTTGCAAGTCAATCATCGCGAAAGTTTTCACTTCAATATAAGGCCATTTTGATATAGCAATGAAAAAATTATTATAAATAATGTGATAACATGTTTAAGTTTTCACTTCAATATAAGGCCATTTTGATATAGCAATGAAAAAATTATTATAAATAATGTGATAACATGTTTATTGTCTTATATTATCATGTTGCATGGCATTTCCTTGGGGTCTTTTGCTTATACAATCACTCGAAAGGGAAATTCAGTCTTTGCAGGAATGAAAGAAAGAAAACAGCAAGATAATTTTAGGGAGAGAGAGAGAAAGAAGAGAAGGAGAAAGAGAGAATGAGGAAGAGAGAGACGATATAGCTGAGAGGTGATAAGAGGAGTGAAACAATACTAATGAAAGTCTGGACAGATTTGAGAAATAAACATGCAATCAGAAACAGACACACAATATTGTATCATTACAATAAAAATACTAGAGCTTGAAATTGATATTGATAACAACAACAAAAAACAACAAAGGCAACAACTTAACAAAGAAACGACCTTGCATGGTAAACTTTTTATTTTTCATACATGTATTTTATTAAAAAACGAACAAACATTGGGTCAAAAAGAGCCTGAGCTGTTGATCGTAGCAGAATCCTCGTTTGGTTCCTGACGGAACGTTAAGGAGTACCCACGAGAAGAAGAATCTTAATCAGAGACAAAATGACAAACATATAGAGTAAACAAAAACTTGGAAAGGGAGAGAACAAAAGGGGTGATTTAAGAAGTGTAGGCCTAGGGGAGAGATGTAGGCCACATCAAAAAAGAATAAAAGAGTATTAATGATTAGCTGGGAGAAGGGGTAAGAACAGCAAAGGGATTAAAGGAGATGTAGGCCTACAGGGGCTAAAAGTAAAAGGAAAGAGAAAATCACAGATAAAACAATAAACTAATTAAAATTAAGGGAAAATATATTGAAATGAAATGTATTAACATTTCAAAATCAGGATCTGTGCATGCAAATCACAATTAAATGTAATCAATGAAAATAGGAATAAATGCACTTTACATTGTTATGGTAGGCCTACTTATAAATAGTGGGGGATCCAGGATTTCATGGGAGGGGGAGGGGGCCCAAAATAATTATTAGAATGTCAGATTTTGGTACACCAATTAGGTAAGTCATTTTTTTTTCACGTCATGATGGCCGAGTGATAAGTGGAAGGGGGGGGGGGAGGTAGGCGAATGTCATCATGTATTGGCCATAGGTGCATAGGAGGTTTTTTATTTTTTTTATTGGGGGGAGGGAGGGCGGTCAGGGCCCGCCGGGCCCCCTGGATCTGTGCCTGTATAAGAGAATAAAGAATGGTTTCGAGCACCCCAAAATTTTTCAAGTCTGAAATGCTAGTTGCAGAACTTTGAGAGAATTTTTTTTCTTCACTTTTCCATTTTCATACATTGTAGAAGACACCATATTATTATTATTTTATTGACAGAACTGCAATTCGCAATCACGGAGCCGACACCCCTGCCGAGAAAAACAGTTTTAAAAGCTAATATTTGTGCTTTTGCCTTCTGTTTTATATCCTTGGAAGTTTCATAATGCAATCTTGATACTTGACGAAACATATTTCACCTCAGAAAAGGGATTATATGCGGAAATATTAAGCGTATGACATCGATAAACAGCTCTCACTGATAGTCGCAGCCCCACCTATGAGTGACGACGATGCCCTGCCCAAGCCCTGCGCCTGAACTTTAGCGTAAGAGATTTTTAGCAAATCCGAAGAGGCCGAGGCACAGTTGTGAAGCGTGAAGTCGTATTGCCTGGACTGAGAAGTCAAATTGTTCCTTGTTCAGTCCAGTCACAGGATCACCAATCAACCAATTGATTGAAGAACATGGATCGATCGTATGTATAGTGTAGACTCATAAATAATTATGATTAATTCACATTTTTACTAAATTAAAGAGTTGCACAAAATCAAGATCAAGTCGACTCGTCTAAGACTAAGTTAAGTTTAATTAGTGTCAGTCATGAAATGTGAGTGTGAAAATTGAAAATTAAATGTAAAAATGTAATTGATTTTCAATCCTCTCTTTAGTGGGCCAGTTGAATGTTTGTAATAATTTGCATCAACAATATTGGCACGAGTAGGCCTTGCCTTGTCAGAAAAATCTAATTTACATGATTTATTAAAATTAGATCTAACGTTAGAATCTATTTAGGGTAAGAGTAAGACCCCCCCCCCTTGGTATTCGATCATAAATCAGCGCAAGTAATGAAGTATGATTGAAAACCTGCCTCCTTATCTGACGGTCAAAATTAACAATGGAATAAATCAGTTAATAGGACATTTATAAATAAACCAAAATTTAGAAATCAGCATCAAAAGTATGCAAAACTGTAAACTTGATTGTTTTCATGTTATTGATGTTTTTTTTTTTTTACTTTTGGTTTTTTCAATGTCTTTGTTAGCCGATTTATGCCACATGGCATTATTGATATTGACCCTTTTGGCGGCTAAGGTGGTAAATGAATGGTGAATTTCTGTGCAGCCTCATTTTTGTGTCTTAATTTGACAAAAGCAGGCATTGTTCACTGAAGCACGTATTATTTTCAGACTTTTTGGTGTCAAACGACAGTTGAGGATATGAGCTTTTTCTAGATAAAATCCCCTCAAGAACCAAATATTTCTTATATTCAAAAGTGTATATTTTTTATTGAGATGCAGTGTAGATCTACATGTAGTGCACAGACATGCACACCTTCAGTGACAAGCCCATCTGAAACTTGTACAAAAAAAACTTTGTTCTTGTAAATAATTTCATAAAAGTGATCATGAGAATATGAACAATAAAATAACATTGATATATTTTAAAATAGTATCATACTTTTTAATGAACTTGAGGTAAAATTTTTGGCGCGCAGACATAATTGTAGGCATTTTCTTGATATATTCTGTGAACCAGAATAACATAGTTTGTTTTAACCCAGAAGCAGCAGAATGAAAATGCTGTATGGAGCAGAGTATATAGCGGACAGATGACGCAATGAATAAATAAATAAATAAAATAATAGATGTAATTCGAAAGATTCTTTTGGTGACTTAAATTACGTTTTGTTTCAGATCATTGGGCAAGATTGTAGAATGAAAGTGAATATTTCTTTTATTGTGAATCTTAGTCAGCTATTTGCCAAACACATGTATTATAGAGTACCTATATAAGAAGAGTAGCGACAACTCGGCGATAGGCGCCATTTTGTTTCCCTCGTAGATAACGCGCGGTGCGTGCGCGTGCGCGCGCGTGCGCGCTAGCCTATACTGCCGTATACGTATAGTAACCTCCCTGGATATAAATACATCTATGCTCTTGTTTTACTCGGCCAAAGATCTTGATTTTAGTCTCAATGGGGGTTGAAAGTAGTAGAATGTTATAATGGAGAGTAAATTAGCCCGAGAACAAGACGTTTTGGGGAAATTAAGTCAGCCTATTATAGGTTATGTGAGTTCATGTAGGCTAATAATGACATGATCATTCGTCAAGTCGAGCCAATATAAAAATCAGGAGTACATACAGGCCAAGTGGGGTGTGTTAGATGTGTGTATTAGATTCATATTGAAAACAAATTCCATCTTGGGTTCAAGATAATGCCATATTAGACCTACAGTGGCGGATCCAGGCTGAGGGGGTTGGGGTGGACCGGCGCACACACTATATTTGATTATTATTTTAAGAAAAATTCTTCCTAAGTGTTAAAATGTTAGACTTTTTTTTTTTCTTGCAAAATTATTTTTGCCCCTCTTTATATTGTATCCATGGGCATTTCTTAAGATATGGGTTTTTATTTATTTGTCTTTATTTTTTTAATTTTTTGTTAAAACTGTTCAAGGATTTTTTTTTTTTTGGGGGGGGGGGCAGGCAGGGGCTATGGGGCAGCAGGGGCAGTTTAAGCTTGATGGGCCTCAATTTGATCCATGCCTGCCCGTACCCACCCCCATCTTAAGGGCAAGACTTGCAAACACACATACAAATACATTCAACAAGGAGTAGACCTCCTGATGGCGGTGGTGGTACAGTCCACTCCCTTTATAACAAAGTGCTTAGGATCAAACCAATAACCTTGTCATAACTTTATTTTTTATATCTTTTGTTAAAACTGTTCAAGTATTTTTTTTTTTAATTTGAGGGCAGGCAGGGGCAGTTTAAGCATGATGGGCCTCAATTTAATCCATGCCTGCCCGTACCCACCCCCATCTTAAGGGCAAGACTTGCAAACACACATACAAATACATTCAACAAGGAGTAGACCTCCTGATGGCGGTGGTGGTACAGTCCACTCCCGTTATAACAAGGTGCTTAGGATCAAACCAATAACCTTGTCATAACGAAATCTTTTACATGTATACCTAACATTATTATATCTTGTCACTGCTTGCTCTTTGTCACTTGAAACTTCAAATTTCTGTGTAATCGTGTCTCCCAGTACTCTTTGTAGACTTCAACAACATCCAATCACTTCATGCAAACATTCATCACTTTTTCTTTCTTTTTTTTTTTTTACCTCGCCACATTATCATCTCACCCACAACAAACAAAAACAACCAACACTGATACCTACATTTTGTGTAATACTACATATAAATTTGTAACACGCACTCCCACACACAAAAAGTGACAATGCACAAGTGATTGTATAACATTTCAAAAACATAATTGAAATGATCCTCTTAGCATGCGCAAAGATTTGTTTATTGCACAGGCCTGCTATGCAATTATTGGATAAATCTATAAAGCATGTTTATGTCATTGTCAAAATGCTTATTCTGGTAAAGTATTCAACTGGTGTCATAATCTGTGAAGAAACAGTCAATGAAAAATTGTAGTCCGGTTGACTTGCTATTTTATTTCTGTCGAGGGTGGTTCCATCAACTTGCCCAGTGAAAACAGTATAAACAAACATGATAAAAAGATGGAACAGATTTGTTCATACACTGAAGGCATTTTCAAATTTTCATGTGTATAAATAATGGTTAGTTTGTCTATTAAAGGTATTGCACAGTGTTGGTAAAAATCGAAGGGGTAAAAATATTGATTTCCTTCTTTTTGTATTTTTGGATACACATATGAAGGAAGATCACCACCCCAAAAAAGTTCACTCTGAAATACCCGCATTTTCGAGAAATCACATAAGTATTGATTTGGGGATTTATGGGTGCACCCAATAAATTATGGCTAATTCGCTTTATGATGAATATCTAATGGGTAAAGGTGTTTCTAATCTTACAATTTACAGGTAAGATTCTATTCACCTTGATACATCTCAAAATAAAGACAAAAATTGAATTTACAGAGCAGAACAGTGTTATTACAAGAGAAAACAAATTTGTCCAGGCGGACTGTAATCGCCGACTGTCGTTGTCCTTACATAGCTTCCAAGGCTATTTTGAATATTTTTTTTGACAGATTTTGCCTTAGGTCATGTAAAAATGCACCAAGGAAAACATATTTCTACCACATACATGACCTTGACCAACACTGTATATTATCTTTAAGTCACATGAATTTGATATTTATAAAGACAATTTCACATGTTTCACAATACATTGGTCAAATGTGCCGCAAGTCATTCTGAATGGTAAAACACCTATTGGTCTACAACCTATTGGTCCACTAGCCAATAGGTCTACCTCCATTCAGTCTAAACCCAATGGTCCACTAACCATTTGGTCTACACCCGATTGGTCCACTAACCATTGGTCTACATCCAATTGGTCACTCACCAGTTGGTCTACATCTCAATTGGTCACTCACAGTTGGTCTACATCCGATTGGTCCACTCACCAGTTGCGTCTACATCCAATTGGTCCACTAACCAGTTGGTCTACATCCAATTGGTCCACTCACCAGTTGGTCTACATCCAATTGGTCCATCTACCAGTTTGGTCTACATCCAATTGGTCCTCACGCGGTTGGTCTACATCCAATTGGTCCACTCACCAGTTGGTCTACATCCAATTGGTCCACTCACCAGTTGGTCTACATCCAATTGGTCCACTCAACCGGTTGGTCTACATCCAATTGGTCCACTCACCAATTGGTCTAATCCAATTGGTCCACCACAATGGTCCACTCATGGTCCACTTACCAGTTGGTCTAATCCAATTGGTCCACTCACCGGTTGGTCTACATCCAATTGGTCCACTCACCAATTGGTCCACTCACCAATTGGTCTCAACCAATAACTGATCCGCTAACCATGTGTTGTATCATTCTTCATAGGGGAGTGGCAGACATAATATTTTTATCGATCAGTAAATTTTAAGTGGGGCTACGTGAGGGAGTTGGTTCAAATATTTTTCGGAACTTCGGCCGTCATACATCAGCCGGGGTCAATCGCGGTATAAAAATATCTTTTATTCCTTTTAGGTTTTGCTCGACTTGGCAACCAATTTGGCGCCCTAAGTAAATGTTAATTGGCGGGCACCAAGCCCCCCCCCCCCCAAAGAATACGTGCATGTTTGTTTATTTACAGTTTTATCTAATAATATAATTTTGCATGCTTAAAGTGTCATAGTACAGTAAAAGGAGGCGGGCGTTTTTTTTATCGATTAACCTTGAAAACGGTGCATTTTTAAAGCGAGCTGAGAGGCGAACACTTCTCATTGACTGTGTGTTATAAAATAGCTAGTCTTAAAGTATACCTTTTGAGAAAACTCTTAACAAAACGGTGTAAAATTAACCTACAATTTTATTTGTATTGAGAATCTACAATGTTTTGAGGGGAAAGAGTAGGTGTTTTGATACTTGGCAACATAATATATATCATGGTTTGAATTCATTGAGTAGTGAAAAGGTGTGTTTCATTCAATGGGCCTGAATTAAAAGACTACACTATTTTAGGATGTTGCTTTGGGTTAGGAATCAGGCAGAATCAAGTAGTTGAGGACTTCAGGTGTGTATAAAGGCTGCTAGTTCATACCTTGGAGGAGTCTTCCTCCAAGTTCATACTGGCTTTAAAGAAAAATAAGTGCGAAGCACGAGCAAATTTTTTATGATTTAAGTCGAAAACGAAACATTTTAGTGTTTTTTTGGTTTTTTTTCTTCATCCTCATTATGAACAAATTTTCATAACCAGAAAATATTAGTGGTTAGCGCAAGCCGAAAATTGTCAATATATCCACGTGAAAACAGTCCTTTCGTGACTATAACACGTGATCCTTGTTTGTCCCCTCAAAGGTCCTAAGGTCCTATCACTCATCAAATTCGTTCCGAATTTCATAGTAAGTATCATTATTAATTATTACATCATCATCGTTATTATTATTTGTGATAATATTATTATCATCGTTATAAAAGCATTATTAAAATTTTCCTCTTGACCCATTTTTCAACTCTATTTCCTTCATTGTTTGCCAAGCTCCTTCTTATAATTCAGTTTGTTCCATGTTCATATTCCGTTTTACCTCTCTTTCCGCCGCCCCGCGCCCCCCCTATTGGAGAATGCGGGGATCCGCCCCTGCTACCCTATACGGCTGATTTATGAGTCCGTGGTTGCCGAAGGCTGGAAAATTTTGAAAACTTACCCCCCCCCCCCCCCCCCGCCCCCCCCCGCTTATTGCTCGTCCAGCGTGACGCTCCAAATTAATTTTCAAATTGAGAAAGATGAAAAAAAGGGCTAATATGATTTAAGCTGATATACCATGACCTAATGGTTGGCCGAAATTTCAACCCCCTCCCACCCACCCCCCCCCCCCCCCGGAAGGTCACCATATATGAGAGCAATAGGGGTATATAGGGTGAGGTCGCTCGATCGGCAATTACTAGTCCAATTCATGAATTAGAAGACAAGGATGCGTGCACATGCATCCAATTGGATGTGGACCAAACGCCTAGTAGACCAATTGGTTGTGGACCAAACGCCTAAGTAGCCAATTGTGGTTGTGGACCAAAATGCCTAGTAGACCAATTGGTTGTGACGCAAATGCCTAGTAGACAATTGGTCTGTGGACCAAATGCCTAGTAGACCAATTGGATGTGGGCCAATTCTGCTCTAGTAGAGACCAATTGGATGTGGACCAAACGCCTAGTAGACCAATTGGATGTGGACCAATCGCCTATAGACCAGTTGGTTGTGGAGACAAATGCCTAGCTAGACAATTGGATGTGGACCAAATGCCTAGTAGACGTCCATATTGGATGTGGACCAATCGCCTAGTAGACCAATTGGATGTGGACGCAAACGCCTAGTAGACCAATTGGATGTGGACAATTGCCTAGTAGACCAATTGGATGTGGACCAATCGCCTAGTAGACCAATTGGTGTGACCAATCGCTAGTAGACAAATTGGATGTGGACCAATCGCCTAGTAGACCAATTGGATGTGGCCAATCGCCTAGTAGACCTATTGGTCAATGGACCAAATGGTTAGTGGACCTATTGGTCAATGGACCAATGGCTGTAGACCGAATGGAAGTAGACCAACTAGTAGTAGACCAATAGGTTGTAGACCAATGGGTTACAAACCTTCTGAAGTTAACATTCGTTCGATTATAAATGAAATAGTTTGCATAATGCACATGTTTTGTTGCAAGCTAAATCAGAGTGCTTTGTCACTTCATGCACACCATTGTTACCAAAATACAGTATGCAAATGAACACACTCTATAAATAGCAAATGTGTAACAATCTCGTAATTAAATTACTGTTACAAAACTACACATTAATGTCTGTGTCCTTCACACAAATGGACGTCATATCATTCGTACCACATGTATATAATTAGCTTTGCCTTATGTAGCACCCATTACTCTATATTGTATACCTGCGTAAGTGCATATAATGTGCACATAATTTGCATATCGTCTGTTGGGAGCCATAAGGGCGTTATTGCATCTTATAGATGTTCCGTTGAGAGCCATAAGGGCGCTATTACTGTACAAAGTCAATGGTAATAGCGCCCTTCTGGCTCCAAACGGAACATCCTTGATCTGCAATAGCGCCCTTCTGGCTCCAAGCCGACGATATATAGCATCCATTACAGCTGAATTCGATATACATGTACATTTACATGCATATACTGAAACACCAATTCATATAATTTCTCATTGCTTACATCACTTATACTCTTTATTAAATCAACAAACTCTCTTGCCTTCTTGAAAATGGCTGTCTTGACCATGAAACATGTAATTTACAACAATATTTTGGAGTGAACATCCAAATTGTTGAGCTATTGCTGAGCTATTTGCTGTGTCAGGAAATTAGTAAGGCATAGATGGTGCCATAACGGAAGTCAGAAGATGCCTTTGATCAGATCAATTTAACAAATTAATAAACGATCACATTAACAATCTGGCTTGGTGTTTTTGAGTCATATTATGGTTTAAGAATGAATAGAGTACTAGTATAATAAGAAAGACTGGCAATAATACATTTTAGACCTTAAAAACTATATGAATACCTTTAAAATGTTTACAAAAATACAAGAATAACTTTGGAGATAATGGAAAGAAAAAAAAACCCAACCAAGAGTATTTGTCAGTATGTACTCGGATCATCGGAATGGTCAAAGGAGATGCATGGTTTCTTGATAGCACTAGCAGTATTTGGTGTACAGGAAAGGCGTTTTAGAGGTCTCCTGGACTTTGGCACCTTGCGATGAAAGAAAATGGTTGGTACTGCCTGCCACTTCAGTTTTTTCTTCCCATCTCCTCTCTTGTTTTCAAACTGGGACTCATCAAAGTGAACCTGCAGAAGATAAGATACATTGTGTTAATCCTAAATGGAAGTAGATCAGTGCTCATGCATTCCTACATTTGCCAATTAGTCAGCAGTATTGACCTCATAAGCACACACGCACCTGAGCCATAATGGGAATAATGGCAAGATTCAATGACATTGATTGAATGAGAAGACTTTCAGAAAGAGAAATCAAACTTAATTTTGTATTCTTGAATTAATAATTTTCACTTATCATTATTCAATGATTGGGTTTTCATGGTGTTTAGATATTCCTTTCACAGTGTTTTAAATTTTGTTTCTCTCTTCTGACTTGGATAAAATGAAATATGTCAAACTTTCTCAAAGTCTTTAGTGAAAAGTGTTCTCATTATTATGGCTTAGCATTTGTTAAATGTAGTCAAACATTTAATTAAAACACAATATAGATAGCCTAACGTTAACGTTAGAGCATTAGTTTGATTCTGATACTGATAGGCCTAATGTTAGACTCTATCATGACTGAGCATGTCTATTCTGCACCTCAACATTACATAGCCTACGCTGATATTAATACATGGGACCGACATGGCCCTTCTCTTACCTCGCCACAAACACGATGAAGAAGTAGGTTTCCATCCCACTCTGCTCACTTTTTGCTCCCATATTTGTCGTCTTTTTGGATCTGCCGGGAATCTATACAATCTTTACCCTTGTCCGATTTTTGGAGCACCCAAAGGCGCAGCAACACGTCATTTTAACTGTAATAAGTGTCACTATTCGGATTTGATGCGATGCGATGCAGTGATGTGTGAAACGGGAAACAAAATGGCACCAGGTGTCACGTGACCATCAAATTCTGGTCCCGCTATGTCGCTACTCTTCTTATACATGTATAGGTACTCTAATGTATTAATACTCAAGACTATTTTCAGTGTTCAAATGTCAAACTTAATGTCAAATTGTGGTCTTGACACAAACTTCCTGTTACGTGTTGTACAATGTTCATCTTGTACATGTACATGTAGGCTAAAAAGTATTGAATATTGAAACATTTCAAAAGTGTATGCAGAGTAGCTTCCAACATCCCAAATTTTGAACATTAAAACAATTTAAATCTCTTCTTGAGTGAGAAAAGGTTGTGAAACATTTCTACATACTTTGTACATACATGTAGTCATGTACATTGTAGCTTCAAAGTCTACCATTTTGAAATGTGCATTCTGCAATGATTTGGCTTTAATGAAGGAAAGAAATGGGTTAAACATGAGGGCAAGTTTGATAAAATGAAATCTTCTCCTCAAGATCCAAGTGTTTTAAAATTCATTTTGTAGGATTTATGATCATTTTGCTTTTGCTGTGCCCTAAAAGAAAACAAAAACCTATGGAGAGAGTTAATTTTATCTAGAGATTAATGAGAGGAGCAATTAAAAAAAATATAAATAAATAAGTCGAAGTACAATGTAAGAAAGTCATGGAAGCTTGAAAAGTTTTATTGTATTGTTTGTTAGGATCCTCAAATTGGCAAAATTGCTTTAAATTGATTGATTTTGTAGACAACACATATTTTCATATAGTTTTACATATTACATGTGGATACCTTTTATTTTCTCCTTTTGACCTTGGCAACTACAGTATACATACATGTTGTGTATATATTTTAACATGACACATATGTTGAGGTCAGAAGGAGATAAGTCAATCTTTGATACAACAAACCTTTTATATAGAGTAATAAGCAGCTCCCGTCACCCATGTTTGTCAAGTTTAATCTGAGACTTGGTGTTTCAACAACAAGAAAGGACATTTTGGAAGAGCTTGTTTTGGAAAAAAAAAAAAATCATGTTTAACCAGTTTCTGGAGTATATGAAATCTAGTAAAATATCAGTCATACTATGAGCAAACAATATGATTTCTTTCATGAGCCTCCTTTCTGTAACCAAGGGTGAGTCACTGATCATCACAGATTGACGGCAAAATTCCAATTGCGCTCTTCATAATTGAACATCAGTCTACGGGTTTATTAAAAACTTCCTGATGGGAGGCTAAAAGTATTCTACTCAATTTCAGGTTTGTCAGTTTGAAACAGCTTGTCAGTTGGCCGGAAATGTAATGACATTTTAAAAGAACATGTTGATATTTTCCTTTTTTGTTTTAAATACATGCCTCCATGTACATGTGTACTAACTTTGTACCAATTCGTGAGATCGATTTAAAGTTACAATTTTATGCAGTACATGTACATGTAGATGTGTTCTGGCAACAAAAAGAAGTTTGTTTTTATAAATTAGGGGCCTACAGCAGGATCAATACTAAATTTGATGGAAATATATCGTAATTTATTATGATATTACGATATCTGTTTCCAAGGATTGTCTTGTAGTTCATGAAAAGCTTTATATGTTTACACATGTATCTAAGAAAAAAAAACTACAAACAAACAAAAACAAGCTTGTCAAAAATCAATGTACAATGTACCGATCATTCCTGAAAAAAAAAGCATTTTACATGAATGAACACAAGTATATAACACTTTGCAATGAAGGTCATTTAAAGGTAAAATTTGTGGGTTTTCTGATTGATTACCTGTGTGCCACACAAAGAAACTCCCAACTCACACATAGTAAAGAAACTCACAAATCAACTGGTGTAATCTATAATTTTACCTTTCCATTGTTATTTTCAGGATATTAGTTTTAATGAAACCATGTACATTACATGTAAAAGTATCATTAGATCAGTTGTTATCTACTTGAGATGTAGACTTATTTAGTATGAATGTACAACATTTTTACAGTATGCCCTGTGAATTTGCTCTACATAATTTCTAAGTAATTTTTAAATCTTATATACATGTAGTATGGAATTTACTAAGTAGAATTTAAAAATGTGCAAATTATGAGAGTTTACAGGTCTATGTGTACAATACATTAAAATACACAAAGTATCACTATAGAGATGGTATACATGTAGGCCTACTCCAAGCCAGCACATTGTACATACACGTACATGTACAATGCATTTTATATTGAGAAATGGGTGTGCTCCATATGGGAGATGGGTGTGTGTGATCTCACAGGTTGCAGTGTAGAATACTCTACTTGCGTCTACACAGCACATGGACAAGACTCAATTCACACGCTCAGAGCAGACGGCACCTTGTAGTGTCATTTAATTAAATCTGTTGAGAACCATAAGGGTCTTGATATCAATTTTGGAGAATTATAATCCCTCTGGCTCTTTGCAGAAAATACAATGTTGGATATGCCTACATGTATGCATAGCTGCCAACTGTTACGAAAAATTCGTAATTATTACGAATTTTTACCCTTTATACGAAAATACGAATGCACCTTAAAAAATTACGAATATGAGCGCCATTATACATGTATTATATTATGACCACTCACGCACGTGTTATATGCATGTTCTATGTAGTTCTACTACGTACGTGCACATGAAAGCAACACACGAAAACAGCGCATTCGTAGTGAAGGCGGAAGGCCATTCAAAGTACATGCACGTTGATCTTAGTGCATACACACAGCGAAAGACGAAAACAGCGCATTCGCGTGAATATGCATGTTGATGTTAGTGCACGTGTGTATTGTGTGTGATGCAGTTGTGATGTCGCTAGCGAACGTCGACCGTAGTTTGTCTCCTCTTCTTCTCTAGTTTTGGACCATAAATGGTGGAAAATGGAGCGTAAAAAGGGACAATGTTACAACAGCAAATATGGAACAGAGTTTGACTTCATCACCAAATCGGGAAAAAGCAAACAACATGCATTTTGTACGATATGTCGAAGGGATATCTCCATCGCTCATGGCGGCCGTAGTGACATTGTTTTGCATACCAAATCAAAACTAACATCGGGAATTTTGAATCTGAATCTTCATCCACACCCAAGATAACTTCATGGATGTCAACTTCGCAGGATTTAAATAGCAAATAGGATAGGATAAAATAGGATTTTAAAAGCATCAGCTACATAGACCTCTGAACAACTGTGGTAAGGTTTTTTTTTTTTTTTTTTTTTTTTTTTTTTCTTGAATAATAATCCAAATGTATTGATACTATGTAAGTGATATTGTGAATGCTCATATTTCATTGAGTTATTCATTCATCTTCAGATTCATGAAAAAATTTTGGCAATAATTTTCTCAAACCTAAGCTCCACCCTAAAAACAACAGAAAAAAAAAAGGTTTAAATGCTCCAAAATAGGGCTCAGATTGCACCAGAGAGCGTCTAGAACCCCAGAGCTTCCAGGGCCCTTAGGCGGGCCCTGGACCCCGGCCGCAAGGGACTTCGCGCTTCGCGCTCGTGATGTGCGCTTCGCGCACATGTTGATGTGCGCTACGCGCACATTTCTGTGTTTTTTATCTGATCATTACTAATTTGATACACCGTACATGTACCTGTAGTAAAATTCTAAAAATGTGTGTATGACCATGTACATGTAGCCTGATGTAGGACCTACATGTATGTTTAGGTTGAAACTTGTGGAGACATGTGATTTCAAAATTAGGGTTCAAAATTTTTTTTTATTTTTAATAATGTCACAGGACTTACATGTAGTAATTATTTCTACATAGTAATTCTAATCTCATTACATTGATCCCTGGAATCTGCCTGTTGAAATGTAATTTTAAACTACCCTTTTCAATAAAGACATCAGTTTCATGTAAACTACATTGTACATGTACATTGTACATGTTCATGTGTACTGTCGACATTTCTGATAAAATATTTGACATAAAAAATCTTTTTGTGACATTTTTTGACAGCATGGATTGGAATTTGTAACATATTATCAGGTCATATAATATGTACCATACATTTTTGCAACCACCATACATGTATACACGCTTGTCTACATTTATGGGATCGAATGCAATTAGTCATTCACGAGGTACTTGTGCACAACATGCATACAATAAATACTACATTTCCCTGAAATTTCCCTTTATGGTGGAGATGCCTAAATTTATGAGAATACAAGAAATGCAATCTCTGTTGAATAACGTGATACGTGGCTGGATGAAAGTGTCCTCTTCCAGGAGTCTAAGATGACGTCCCTCATCATGACTCACTCTCTATCTTGGTGTGATGTGTACATGAGCATGAATGAACTCACTCACGCTATGCCATCACCATCGCCATCACATTAGTTCTACTTGGCTGGCTAAAAATGCATAATTCTGAATACTTGCTCAGGAATGGTGTTTGAATGATCCAATTAGGCCACATTAATTGCAAAAGTGCAGCAATCTTATCAATATACACAATCACCATTTGATATATGTGATACATCACATTAAAATTGAGAGACAAGTCGCCAGAAAAGAGTAAAATATATTGGCAAATTTATCCCTTTTTCATTACTTTCACTTTATCTTTTCTGCTCAATATTTTTATAGAGCACACATGAAACATTGAAGATTAAAAAAAATCCAAAATATACTTTCCCCCAAATTAGACATTTATCATTATTTTACCGATTTCCTTGACCCTTTGCTGAATTTGCTCTGCGACTTGTCTCTCATTTTGATGTGATGCATCACATATTTAATAGAATTTGAAGTCAATTTCTGTACAAATTAAGTGATGCCTTGAGCATGCTCCAAGCAATTATCTTATATTCCAACAATATTTTAATCAAACTCTTTATTCATGAATTATAAAAGGAATGCAACAAAAGACTGCCACTTTGCATTTTCATCAAATAAATCAGAATGCAGTACTTACATGTTATTATGTGCTATGGATTCTGCAAATTTTGTAGCAAAAAATACCTGAAATTTTTTATTTATTTTGGGGGGTGAAATTATACCAAAATGATACAGTTAAATACAACTTCTATCGGGAGACCTGCGTGTTGTCACTGGCTTCATAACATCCATGCGTGTATGCATACATACTTAAACACATTTCAATTTAAAGTACTTGAACATTTGCCCCTTAAATTTGGTGTAATTTGAGATGAGTTCAAATGGGAATACACCGTGTAAAGCGACATTCCTCCTCTTTTGTATTTAGGTTCTGATCAATAGCACTTTACACAAATAGTGGTGTGGGGAGGCCTGCTTATTGACCCAAGATTAATCAATAATACAGTACAACATATGTTTATATTTTGTGTGACATACTGAACATGTAATATGCAGAAATAATAATAAGTAATTTCAGTGTACGTAATAACCCATACTGTTTAAATATTAGGATTTGTAGTTTCCATAAAATCTATTTGAATCTGTCTTAGACTCTGAAATGAAACATTTTTCTTGCCAAATCAGAGATTTTTTTTTTGTATTTACGAGACAAGTTTTAGGACATGTCATGTATTTGTAAATCAGAGAATTTTTTTTTGTGTATTTATGAGACAAGTATTAGAACATATATTTGTACAATGTACACTGTCCAAACATGATGCCTTCAGAAACGGCATTTATAAAAAAAAATGCAGCAAAGTTTGTTATCCTATCAAGATTTATATTTTAACAATGTGTTTGCTGTTTGTGTACTAAATAAGCTTTGTTTTATTATTTTTCATAGGGAGAAAGATGAGAAAGGAAGGCCTGAAAAAGCCCTGCAAGGTATGCCCTACATGTGGAAGGGATTCCTCAGCAACACAACACCTTTCACACACGACATCTTTAAGACTAAGAACATCATCAAGATCTCCCTCGGTAGCAAGCATTGTGCATTCTTGACAGACCAGAGATCAGTGTACACGTTCGGGAGCGGGGAACATGGTCAGCTCGGTCATAAAAAGTTCACCGATGTTACCAAGCAGCCTCTGCTTGTACAGGAGCTCAAAAGCGAGAATGTTGCAGATGTCGTCTGCGGCAACAACCACACGGGAGTGGTGTGCGAAGACGGGATTGTCTTCTGCTGGGGGGATTCCACGAATGGACAGTGCGGGATCGGTGTTTCAGAGAAGGTCAACATTCCAACACAAGTGCACATAAGCGATGCAGACTGCGATCCTGTAATCACAAAGCTTTCCTGCGGGGACTCCCACACACTTGCAATGTCTTCGTTAGGCGAGGTCTGGTCCTGGGGTACGGGTCCACAACTCGGACTCTCCACTGGGTCCACTCCGGTGTTGTCTCCAAAGAAAGTCAGCGTGCTCATGGGACGGAAAGTTTTACAGGTAGCCTGCGGAGGCACTATGAGTGTCGTGCTTGTCCAAAGACTTAAATCGATGCGGTCGCCTGGCAACAAGTCGACTGAACCTGAAGAGGAAGGGTCGGGATCTAGTCTA
The DNA here is from genome assembly GCA_940671915.1 of Paracentrotus lividus. Classification (NCBI taxonomy): domain Eukaryota; kingdom Metazoa; phylum Echinodermata; class Echinoidea; order Camarodonta; family Echinidae; genus Paracentrotus; species Paracentrotus lividus. The sequence goes on along the minus strand of CALNVZ010002974.1, from coordinate 18,320,729 downwards.
ACCTGTCAAGATACAGTCTACACGATGCACGATGAAGGTGACACTGTCATCATATCAGACAATTCCTTACTGTGCCCTGAATCAGGGGATACCACCTCAAGGAGTATATCACCAGATAGCATTGATGTAGCAGCCATACAGGCGCAACAGGCAGAGTGGGCGGCTGCAACAGAGATAGTGGAAAAGAAAAGAAGAGATAGAGGGTCAACCTCTTCACAAGGTAGTAGTGAAGGTATGCATGATCCCTCCTTACTAACCTACTAACTTTCCTGACTTGCTAGTTGAATGACCCTTCAATGACCCAGTAGATCACAGTCCAAACAGTGTCCGTGAGCGTGAGAGTATATGTTATTACATATAGCTTCTTTTTAAAAGAGAACATTACCAAAAAATTGTAATCTTAACCTGGATTCACAAACTATTTTGGCCTTCATTATTAAATTTTAAAGATCCAGTAACTCGTATCCTGAACCCTGGTTTAATCCACACGAAAGGTCGAAACAGCAACTTTAGTTTAGAATTTTATGCAGTATCATTGCAGTTATAAACTAAAGTTATAGTGCAAGTGTTCGGCCAGATTTAAAACCTGGTTCAGAACACAGGCCACTGGGTACTCTTTTCAAGATTGTATCTCCTGCGTACACGTACATGTAGTAATAACGGAAAGTAGAGAAAATTCAAACATTTCATCTCTGACTACATGTACTGTTGTACATTACTTGTGCAATTTAGCTCGTGATAATTCAACTCGAGTATAAATTTAAGCCATTTATTAGTGTTCCCTAATTGCATTGTACACTGTAGTACATAAAATCTTTATGTCTATCCCCCCTACAAATATCCCTTGTGTGATGCTTTTTAAAAGCCATTAAATCTTCATTGTACAGGTCTCATTCCTTATTTGCGAAATTCAGTGAACAGTTTCAGTCAAATAGTGCCCATTTTTAATATGGTTGTTGACTGCAGATAAGTAAGAATACTGTTTTGCTTGTTTGAAAATAACACAGACATTGACATGAAAATTCTTTTAATTGCATGTTTTGTTGTGTTTTTTTTTTTTTTGCATTACATTTTTGTAGTTCGTTTATTTTTTGCATGAAATAAGGATTTTTTTGTTTTGTAAAAGCACAATGTGAAATACTTGTAGAACTTTTTTTTTTCTTCCAATAAACATTAAAAAAGAAAAGGACATTCAAGGTACGTGTAGAACATTTTTAAATCTCGGCATTTGATCATTGGATTAAAAAAAAGAAGAGTGTTCTTGTATTGGAAAAGTTATAGATACTCTAAAAAAATTGATAACCTGGAAGCAAATATAGATTTTATTGAAAACACTCTAAAAACATTTAAGAACACAGTCTAGAAACACATACAATGTGCATAATATTAGACAAACATTGACTTTATGATACATCTAGAGGGAAAAAACCTTTAACATCTTGTACAACATGTACATCAGTATTTTTCATGGATGCTTCTTTATGGGTTTGGTCAAGAAAGCTACTGCAAGGATGTAGGCATCGTGCAAGCATGCTGTGTTTTGTACTGAATGAGTGCTGTATAAAGTGCATGGATGTAAACCTAAGAGATAAAGACACTTAGGCACTTCAGAGTAAACACACACTGTAGAAGCAAACCAAGTCAGATATAATTACTGATTATAGTATGAAGGAATATTTTATTTTGCTCTATTTATAATTATTGTACAATTTTTTTGGGGCAACGCTTTCTTCAATATTTAGTCCCGGGGAAGGGGTAGAATTATTGACTCATTCTCACAAGGTGCATTGAAAGAGCATGCAGAGTCTATGAGTCAGACTTGTTACAAAATATATGTATGTTTTTGGTTGGGTTTTTTTTTTCTATGGGGGGGGGGGGGCTTCCCGTTATTATTATTTTTTTTACTTTGTTTTATTTGTTCATGCAGTACATTTTATCTAAAGTGAGAAAATAAGGAAAAAAGAATTTATTTTCAAGAAAAGTTTTACTTGTTGGGCATTCTGTAACCAGAACAGAGTCCTGATTTGGTTGAGTTCTTTAATACTTGCAGGCACCTACACTCTGGAAGACTCCAGTGGGAACTTGAAGAGAATCAAAGAAGAAGCAAGTGAGCAGAATAGTGGTGGCCACGCCAATGGTGTCACCAAGAATGGCATCGATGGCGGATGTGAAGAAGAGGATGAAGATGATGTCTTTGCAACCACCAAAGGAACCAAAGAATATCTCGCAGAGCAGTTGAGACCTCTCAATATACGAGGGAGTCCAGCGCAAGCCGTTGCACCACAGCAGCGCCCAGGTCCAAGCACACGGATCTTGGCCTCACTTCCGCAATCCGTAGCGCTGAGACTGGAGAAGATTATGATGCCCAGGACTAGTCTAACGGAGACTATCTCTCGGGCCAGTAGTGACAATTCCATCTGCGAGACGGAGCTGATCGTCAGAGACAAGGATGCTCAGTTGCTGGACTCTAGCTGCAGCCTACCGGACAGGAAGCTACGGACTATGTCCCCACAGATGGGTGGGCTGGATGATCTGGTCTATCAGACAGAGGTCTGGAGCTTTGGAAAAGGAACAATGGGACAGCTCGGTCAAGGGGATACACTTGACAAGTAAGTTTAATGTACTTTATTTTATGTGTGATGAAATCCAAAAATGGCACTTTTAGACAGTCTATTAAGAGATGGACAGAGAGAGAGAGAGAGAGGAAAAAAGGTGGTCCATAGACAGATCCAAAGAGCATATTGTAGATTTTTTTTTTCTTTTATTTGGTAGTAATTAGAGTGGTGTTGGTAAGTTTGTACAGTAAGTGATATGTAGTTTCTGTTCATCACTCTCAACATAACATGTCCACAACCCTGTACATGTACATGTAGCATACATGTTATATTCAGATTTACATGTATACAGTATATGTTAGTATTTTGTATGGACTAAATTACAAACATGCCATACTTTAGTTGTGCTTTGGGCACTGCTCTACTTGATATAATCTAAATGCATAAAATCCATTAACTGTTGACACCAAGACATGACAAAAAGAAATGTCCATTTTGAAAGATCTAACTAAGATGTAGAACAATTGCCCTAAAAGTAGGTAACAAGTGTCCTTTTTTTAAACAAATGTAGAAATGGTTGAATTTTTCAGAAAGCGGTCTATTTATAATATTTCCCTATTAAACAGATACATTTGTAGTTAACAATGAAGTGGGTTGTAGGACAACTACACCCTGGACAACTACCCCCACCAAAAACTCCCTAATTCTACACCTAACCCATACCCTATTTCTTGGGGGTAGTTGTCCTGGGGGTAATTGGCCAGGGGGTAGTTGTGCTGATATGAATGAAATGTTGTGTGGTTCTCTTTGAAAAAAATGGAAGAATGTTTCAATTTTTTTCAGTTCAAGCACATTATTCAACATACTTTTTAAAAATTCTTCTATAAAGTGATGTATTTTGCAATACAGATAATTCTCCTTTATATTTCCAATTGCATGCATCCAATGTTGCATTAAAGTGCATGTATATTTATAATCAACATAATACATTCATTGACATAAATTGTACAATGTATTGCATGGTTTAAAATCAAATGAAGAATAACTTGAAACACCCAGTCCCAGGGCAGGCTCGTAGTATGTAGGCAAGCATGCTATATATACATTGAGTATACAGGCGTTAGGCATGGCTAGTGTTGTAAAGGTTATGTCTGCACACCAATTTATGCTAAATTGGAAATGTCCCCAAGGACTTTACACTATTTTGTCTGGCCATTGCATAAATAAGAGCAGGGAAGAATTTGTGTATGCGACTGTGCTAACAAGTTTATGAAAATATAGAACCATTCCCTAATTTCCCATGGTGTGTCATTGACACAGTACACTGTACTTTTTCTATGTATTACATGCATGTACAATTCAAAGTTGTAAAAAGAAAGAACATGTACATGTATATCATCAATGCTAGACCCCCATATAAACACATACTTGTACAATTAACAGAAAGTTGCTTTTATAAATGTTACAATACTAAATACAATTATGTAAATTTATACATCACTTTAAAGCCAGTACAAACTAGCAACTTTGTATAGCACCACCTCAAGTCCTACTACAAGTCCTACTCAATGAATTCATACCATGATAATTATTTTGCCAAGTATAAAAACACATACTTTCCCCCTCAAAACATTTTAAATTTTCCAATACAAATTTAATGTTAGGTTAATTTATACACTATTTTGGTAATAGTTATCTCAAAAGGTATACATTAAGACTAGCTATTTATAACATACAGTCAATGAGAGTGTTGCTCAGTTCGCTCTCGCTTTAAGAAAATTATCATTTTATACACTGTAATTCTAATTCAATTGCAGGATATATTCAAGGTACCATACAAAATATGTGGAATTTTTGTGTTACAACTAAATTATAAGTGACCAACTGACTTTTGCATTTTAATGTTATTCATATTGTACATTCTTCATGTACATGTACATGTGTAAACTTTTGGGTGCGAAATTAGGTCGAAATTATATTCACATGTGGCAGGAAGAAGTGGTTAATCGGCTCAATATGTGAAACCAGAAAAAGAGTATATTTAGAGCATGCAGAGAAAAAATATCAAGTTCAAATTTAGTCATCTCATCATTTGAACAATATTATATTTTTATCATGAAATATCAGCAGGTTCCAACAGATTTTTTTTTTCTTGGGAATCAAGAATTTTATGATTTCTATCTTGATTCTAAAAATAAAAACTCTCTTTATTCCTTTGTCTTTATTATGTTGTACACATTTACCCCTTCCTCTCTCTCTCTCTCTCTCTCTTCCACTTTTTTGTGTACATCCTTCTGTTCATGTAGAATGTATCGCTTTCTATCCCTTTTTCTACGTTAATGAATGTTTTTTAAGCAGATACGTGTATATACACTTAGCCTAATGTGCATACATTTTAGACAAGCCTAACAGATGTCCCTCCTTCAATCATTACCAATGTACGTTCTCCAGTCTGTAAATAAACACATGGGATAGCACGAAGAGAGTGTTTTTCATCATAGTGGTTGTATGGGATGCATGAAGTCTGGACATACAAGACATAAATAATGAGCCTTTTAAAGGGTGTATTCAGAGGCCTGATGACTGAGTGCGTAGAGCATGGATATGGATTCAAAACCAAGTCGATGTCACTACAACATGTACCTTTTGTACGTACATCGTATTTTTACGCTTTCGTAACAATTCTACCTGATAGGCTGTAGATTCCCTGGTCAAAAGTTATGGAATCATTTATTAAATGCTATGAACCAATCAACCAACCTGCAATTTTAGTTTGTCAGATTGATATCATCTCAAACATGTACCCATGGTTTGTACTTTGTAAATACTGAGCATGTGGCCTATACATTTAGGTAAAATTTGATTTTGTCATCTCAAGCCGTTTTTGGAGCAGTGAAATGAAATTTGATCAAGGCTCTGTCAAAGATAATATCTGAGGCATATCAGATTATTTTCCATTTAAATTTGACATGCAGGAAGTGTGTTCTTGTAGTAGAGTTCTTCTATGATTAAATCTAATGGTCAAATTGGTCAAGTAAATATTGAAAATTTATATACACTGTAGCTTACATACATGTATCCCCTCCCATGTACAAAGTATAATGATGCACTCGCATTAGAGTTGCATTAACTAGAGCACAACTAGAACCTTATCTTGCGCATACGCCAAGCAGATGAGCGTTGATGATGTTACCCCCACACATACGCCCCCCCCCCCCTTTACACACACACACACATGTATGTGAAGGAAAACATTTTGAAAATGCAGATCTATGTAGGCTTTATTAAAAGTTGAATTTTTTATTTTCAATTATAAAAAATATTTTTTATTGCAATCAATATATTTAAAATGTATATTTGAAGGGGGAAAAAAAGTTAATTCAATCCAAGCTATTTTGCATTTTTTGTCCAGTGTGTTACTGACAAATAATTTACCATAAACCATCTGAGATGAATCGTTTCATACATGATTTTTGGTATTAAAAATTATTTGTCAGGACAAAGTTGCAAAATAGCTTGGACTTGCCCTACAATGTATGATTATGTACAATACAAGATGAATTAATTTCAATTCTTAACAAATATGTAATTTTTCACATTTCTTTTATTGATAATAACTAGAGCCTTCACTGTTAATAGTATTATTTTCAAGCTTATCCTCAAATGCTGTCTTTGAAAGAAGTTTATTTTGCTAATGCCAAAAGCCTAGCATCTAAACCTTGTCGTCATGAGGCATGTACGTGTAGGCAATAAAGCCTGCATATTTGTCAATATAATGCAGGCTAAATTGACGCGAGTACCTACGGGTATGAATGACCCGAATATAGCCCTTTACAATTGAGTCACAATCCCTTAATGCCATCTGGCCATCTATAGATGTCGTGAGTAATGAGTTCCTTCAGAAGCAAATGTCAAGATTACTACCTGTACAGGGTGACTTGACGGAAAAGCCTTATTTCCTCTGCCCTAAGGCCAGGCATTGATTTAACCTTCAAGGAATATTTTCACGATTTGTCAGTTAATCTGGTATTGACCTGGATGAACAATTTCAAATAAATGTATTTTGAGAGCCAAATTAAATCAAGGACTTATTCAAAATTAGCAGGAAAGATATATTAATTTGAAGTGATTGTCTCACAGCCATATCTGTCAGGGTATTGAGATGTACATGTAGGAAGCAATTTCCTGAAGAAGAATAAAGTGAAGATTTCATCGACCATGAAAGAGATTAAGTTGTGATCTTGCAACAAATCTTACCGTATTTTATATGTTTTAATACAGTACTGTCTACAGAGGTGGTTAGTACAATACAATTAATGAAATAATAAATTAATTGAACAAAATTTAATATTTGAACAAATACTATTTCATCTTCGCTCATGTGAGTATTAACTGTGAAAAAGTTTTTCTCAATTTGTTAATAAATCACCTTTTGCCACTCACCTCCAAAGACAATTAAGGATTGTTTGCATTTGATTTATTGTGAATACATGTTTTCTTTCCCTGTGTTAAAACAGAATGGAAACTGTAATTTTGATTATGATTCTAATTAATTCTGACAAATTCTTGAACATTACAGGCACACGCCGTGTGCAATCAAACAACTCAGCAGTAAGAATATCGTCCGCATTGTGGCTGGTGCCTCCCACTGTGTAGCCATCTCTAGCAACGGTCAAGTCTACACCTGGGGCTGTAACTCAGATGGTCAGCTAGGACACACTGGTCAGCTGGTTCCAAAGAGAATTAAGGTAATTATGATAATTTATGCATATATGTATGAGGAGGAGTAGGAGGGGGAAAAGAGAATTGAGTGATTGGGTTGGGCTGCAGGAGGAGAAGGAAGATGCAGGCAAAAATAGTGAAAAGATGATCACATTTGGGAGTTGGAGGGTAAAGGTGGAAGAAGATGATTAATGTAGGAAGGGATAAAAATGGCTGGAGGGTGGGGGATGTGGAAAAGGACAAACAAATACTGGAAGGGTTCAAATAGAGATGAAGGGAAAGGAGGAAGAAGAATATAAACAAAGAAATGAAGGATCATAGGCATGGTGAGAAAAATGAGACGGATATGCCAATCCGTCTCATTTTTGTTTCCGCGACAGAGGAGACAGATCTGGTACAATGTCATGCTGGCAAATCCGTCTCATTTTTGTTTCCGCGAAGTGAGATACCACCCGAAGGAGGTACATTCACATTTGTAGAAGATAAAAGAAGAAATGAACATTGAATGGGAAGGAGAAAGAAGCAAAAAAAATAATAAATAAAATTACATAAGGAGTGACTGAATGGGGAAAAAGCGGAAAAATAATGAAGATAAAATGATGAAATACATTTGAGGATGAATTGTTACAGGGAAGACCTGTGGGAGATGTGAGAAAAATGTAAAATGGGAGAATGAGGGAGGAGAGAGGTACATATAGTAAAGAAATACGTTACATTGGGTAGAAGGACGCAAATATTGAGGAGTACAGGGAAAAGAAAGAATGAGACTAACAAATATTTTGAAGAAATTAAATAATAAGCATCTGAAAAACAAGCAGAAAACTGCAAGTCAAATATTGTTTGCCTTTGATGAAAGTGATCACTGCATGAATCACTGCCATATAGGATCAATACATGTACATGTACAGGCTAATTACATTAATGAGCCAAAAAGGGATTAGGGGGAACTCCCCAGTGTGTCATCCCTAGTGATGTTGCTGTGACAAATGCTTCCCTTTAAAAGAGTGTTTGTTAGCAATATTTCCAAATAAAGTAATAGGTCATGGAACATTAATGAAAACTCTCTGATGCATGTACATGTGCAATGTACATTTTGCAGGGGTTTTTTTTTCCATCACTCTCACATAATATGAATATGAAAAGTTCATGATGTGTTTGAGCATACATGAGTAGGGGAGACTGGGGTAATTATGGCCCCTTTGTCTTTTAGAGCTTATAAATTTTTACACATGCCTAGCTAAACTCTTCCTACTATCATAGGAGAAAAAAGCCATTTATTTTAAATTTTGTGCTTAGGGGAGCCTAAAATGTACGGCAATCACAATTCTGTTCGTTGGAAAGTGGCAAGTCTGCTTTTTTATTTGGGGTGTGGTATCATTAGTTAAAATGATTTAAGGCGCGGTCCCACTGGCTTTTTAGGATGATTTGCGTATGAATTGCGGATTGTTTGTTTTGTCTTTGTTTTTTGTTGCGGATGAACGAAATTTGTATACGCAGCTCATGCGCAATTAATCCTCCCGCCAGTGGGACCGGGCCTTTAAGATGAAATTTTGATTGAAACAGAAACAAAAGGAACTAACAAACACAACCGAAAAACTTCCACTTGAATATCTTCAATAGTAGAGCTGTAAAGAGGGATAAAATTGAAAATGTCACTCGGGGTAATTATGGCCCCCAATGCATAAAAGTGTATAAGCGCGGATGGGGACATTTAACTTGTATGATTATGTACATAAATATATGTATTGCTATGACTACAAAATTTCAACATTTTGGCTGAACCAATTATTGATTAAATCATTGTTGGTGGTTGACAAGTGTATTAGGAATACCCAACAACATTTATTATACATTACCATAATTAATTAGCATAATACCTTTTAATTCATACAGTCATGGCGACGATAGGGGCCATAAAAACCCCAACCCGTGGGGGTAATTATGGCCCCACAAAGTTGTTAACATAATGGTAATTAATATGCAAATGAGAAGTCACAGGTTATACTTTCCTTTGTATATTATAGGTATATAGACTACCTGTATTTTTACATAATTAGAATATTATTGGACTTTTCATTTAATGGTAGTAATAGGAAATGTGAAAAAGGGGGCCATAATTACCCCAGTCTCCCCTACATGTATGTATATTGTAAAGTGTATTGGGGTATCCCTGTGTTTTGGTTTAATTCTCTACAGGAAGCCATAATTACATTCTTAGATTTCACAATCATTCAGAGGAACAACCTTCTCTATGTGTACTATTACGCATACGACTGTTGCTATGGAAACTCATGAATAAGCTCTTTTCGAGGCAAGATGTTAAATTCTTCCTAATTGAAATGTTGAACGAAATAAAATTGAACATTAGGGCTTCATTTTTCAATTAATTTTTTTTCACTGAAGAGAAAAAAAAGAAGAAAAATTAAAGTTCCAAGAGCCTGTTTTTGTTGTAAATGGGCAGTTCCAAGCAAAACAGGACATGACCCCCAAAATTTCAAATTCATCATTCTATGACAAATTTGGTATCAAGTGAGAGCTAAAAGTCCAAATTTTCAATATCCGTGGATGGTTTGGCCTTTTAAGGGCATTTTGGGTTTTAAAATGGCATTAATATTCAATTTTACTAAAATTGTCAAAATTTTATCTTTTTTATTTAAATTTCATGTCAAGAGCAATGTACCTAGAAAATGAAAATATACTTTGATTATATTCTATAATGATAGCAGGATATATAAAAAATAAAGTTTACACATAATATTTTGCTTCACGATCTATGTTCCACATCAGTGAGCACAAACATGAAGTAACCTCAAAATGTCACTCCGTAACCATAAATACACGTGGGCAATTCCACGGTAACTGACGTTACACACAACCAGAATTTTCTACATTGTTTGTACTGCAGTTACTTAAATCAGAATACGTGGGTCTTCAAATTAATATACCTAAATAAGTAAGTGTAAAGGAAGAAGTTTTGTCTAAAAATTCCACTTAAACATTATTTCCATTGAAACGCCAAGCAAAAACGTGTCGGTAACTGACGTTACAGAAAACGGACATGCAAAATCATGGTGTTTGATCAAATCTCAATATCTCATGTCCATGACATGTCATAACGATAAGTCTTATATGACATCGTACCTAGGTCCTTATGAACAGATTTGCAAAATAAAGAGAGATTTTCATAATTTTTGTTTATGCTGGGGAAACTTTTTGAGACATGCTCGGTAACGACGTTACGATAACTGACGTTACCTTACATCTTCTATAGACTTCACACATGTAAAATCCCCAATTTGAATCGGATCAAAATATTTTTGTGTTCCGGGCTTCTGAGGATTAGTGGTTTGATATGATTATCAACCTAATATGTTCTAGGTAAAAGATTGGCAAAATAAGAAGTGATAAGATCATTTTCCTCTTATTCAGTTAAAACAATACTGTGACCATGACAGTCTAACGGCATATATTTCCTATAGGGTTTGTACATAATATTTTGAAAATTTCATTTCTTACTACTTTTAAGAACTAAATTCCATCACATATATTATAAACAACTGAGGAATATCTTTAGTATTATAAGGACATTAGAAACCATAGAATAGTATCTTTGATTTGATAATGACGACGTGTCATGGCATGTGCCCAACATGATATTTGTGTGCTGTGTGCATGGTGAATCTTGGAAGATGATGTAAAAAAGGTAGGTGCCTTTATTATAATTTGTCGATTCTAAATCCTCACTTGCACACAACAGTTCTTGCGTGGAATTGATTTTTAAAATCCACTTTTAAACTGTTTCTTCCTCAATCAAACTTTAACTGCAACAGTAATTTTCCGTTTAACTCATTTTGTAACAGGTTGTGAATCCCGCAGTCATAAAATGCGGGAATTTCCAAAGCTAGGGTATATGAAATTTACTGAAAAATACATGTTCGTCTTGGCATCAAAATGGAATTCCTGTTAAGTGAAGTTGTTTTCTGTGGCTTTGTTCTACCACAAGTCATGCTTACATCTTAGCAAATGCACAGACATATGGAGCTAATGATCATACTTTCTTTCTTTTCTTTTTTTTTTCTCTTCATTTGTTTTACAGAGAGAAGTTTTTAAATACAACTAATAATTTTATTTAGATTTAATCTATAACAGTTTCAAATGATAGGCTCATATTCCGAATCAGAATATATATAGCAATGGAACTTGATCACACAATCAGATAAAATCAATCTGAAAAATCTAAAGCAGATTTGGAGGGCTACATGTACATGTAATTTGCCATGCGTTTCAAACTCTTAAATCTAAAAAAGAAGCTACCATGGCACTGCAGTCTTTTTATTGCCTAGGATGGTTTAGTTTAAGCCAGTGGGTATTTAGTTTCAGATGCATACAGGAGTCCAAATTATAATTGTTTCTCTTTGAAACGATACATGGCATCATGGTAACTGACGTATACACTAGGTCATGGTAACTGACGTTACAACAAATTGGTTTCAATTTGGACTTGATTGTATGTTGAATATCTGAAGCTTAGCTATTGATAATAATGAGATGCAGTCATACATTAGAAATCTTAATTGGCATAGTTGATAGTGTCTCTGTTGTGGAAAAAAAAATTACAAGTTCATGTTTTCGGTAACTGACGTTACACTGCAAATGAGGGTTGATTAAATCTAAATTTTGGACCAAAGTCACAATTGAACCAATTTTTTTAAAATACAGTTTGATAAAGTGTCCCTCTAACAACTTTATCCATGTGAAAGATTATCGTGAACAGAAACGGTTTAGTTGAGAAAATGAAAATGAGTTTCTAGTTAATTTACCTTTTCTATACAAAAAAATTATTGGAATACTTCAGCGTATGATTAGAAAGTGAAAATGGCCGCCATCGGGGAAATTTTTATCGATTCTCAAAACTTCAACTCATGTATTTTTTGAAAATCAAAATAATTTTAACCAAATATCATTTTGAATTTCCAGCACCCTTGTCCAGATTTCTGTGGAATTGCCCACATATTTTTTGAATATTTTTAGAATAATTGGGTTTAATGTAACAAAAGTTTATTTGCAAATCTGGAACACCCGTACCTATCAATTACATCAATTTTTTTATTTGAATGCATTTTGTTTGAGAAATATGGCTTCATAAAATGTGTCACTCCGTAACCATTATGGTTACGGAGTGACATCCCATTGAATAACATGTACAATGTATGTTAGATTTGATCAAAGCTCACTCTACACTAGAATGTTTTAGGTTTAGAATTCTTTTAGTGAAGTGCCCAAGAGAGACATCGGAGTGTAATGCTTCGAGGGTATGAGATCATAATTATGCAAATGAGCCCTTTGTCAGCAATTAATTGCACAAGTCAGGCATTGTGAGAGGTCTGATATGAGCTCCTTTGAGGACTTTGTTGCAGATTATTTTGGAAGGAAGTGGATGTGAACTCAATCATTTGGTTACATGTATGTTGTACAATTTATATAGTTTAAATAATAGTTTAAAGAAGACACTGACCTGTACATATGAATAAAAGTAAGACAATGGATTTGAAAATTTAGCATAAATTAGCATATAGATTATTTTCTAGTCAAAATTTCAAAATTCTGTGTAGAAGTTTAGTGAACATCATGGAGCTTTACCAGATTAAACAAAAAAATCTGTCAAAAATTATAAAAAAAAAAAAAATAATAATAATAATAATAATTGTTTGTGAATTTTGACAAATTTGCATAAATTAGCATACTTAATGAGTTTCAAAATTCTTTGTAACATTTTCGTATCCCCCACCTAGTGTTATCATATAAAACAAATGGAATTGAAAATGATCGACAAATAAAGGAGAAGAAGCATTTATTGTTATTTTTGAAGAATTTTGCATAAATTAGCATAGATATAGAAAATGTAGCTCTACTAGATGAGAAAAAAAGAAAAAAAAATCAAATTGGTCGAAAAATAAAGAAGATTCATTATTTGTGTATTTTGAATATGCGCATAAATTAGCATACTTAATGAGTTTCAAAAGTTCTGTGTAGAAGTTTTGCATCCCTCACCTAGAACTATCATATAGAGCAAAAAGAATTTAAATTGAAACAATCAAGAGTGATTGTTTTCATTTAGCAAGGGAGACATAGTCTTTTTACATTGCCATTGTGTGGATGATTCAGAGGTCACTCCGTAACCTTCACTCCGTAACCAGACATGGGTTCAAGTTTTAAGTCATAATTAACAAAATATTCAACCAATTTTCTTATGCAAGGCAGCATATTATACCTAGTATAACATAGAATCCAATCAATTAGTCAAAATTGTGATAGCCATTTAAAGTTCACAGAGTTTAAGCAAAATGTTTTTTGCTCAAATATGCATGTCCATTTTGCATCACTCCGTAACCATGATTATGAATATTCATATCTCATTAATTATGCAGATCACCATAACAAATGTTATCATTTTGAAAAGAGGGTACCATCAGCTATTGTCATGAACCATTTCTTTATAAATAAAGATTAAAGTATGGATGATAAATTTGTTTGAATGCTGAAATGTTGCTTCTGAATGTCACTCCGTTACCTTGGAACTGCCCAAATATAAACATCTGAGGTGGTTCTCTTTCTTTTCAAATTATTTAAGGGTTATCTGTTATCAATTTTAAAGTAAAATGACACATTAATTGTAAGATCAGTACCTGTACATGCAGTTGCTTTAATTTTGTGGTTTCTAATCACTTTCATTTTGAAATTTTACCTTTAAAAATCTTTTTCACTTCTTTATTAAAGTCAATTTAATATCTCTCTCTCTCTCTATCTCTCTGGCTGTCTGCTACATTGGGTTTGCATTTTTTTCCCTCATTGAATGTACATGTAGATGTAATTGACAGGACCACTTTGGGCCTGAATCCATCATTTTTGCATCTGTAGAGTATCTAAACCATTCAAATATTGTTTTAATAGATGCTTACCATAGTCTGTTCTTGATATTATGTTTTGTTTCACATCCTCTACAGATGCCTAACAGTACTCACTGTATTAATTAGTTATGAGTTTCCTCGACACTGCTTTAATTTGCTTGGCGACTTGTGTCTGATTTTGATGTGATGCATCACATATACACATCCAAAAAGTTTGTAACCTGTGACAGTTTCGACTACTGGCTGTCATCTTCTTCAAACGGCAACTGAATGGCGTCTGATCTATGATGGCACTATTACCCGGGTTTCACACCTGGGTGATTTCTAATTGGCGCCAAATTTTCAGACGCCAATCAGTCGCCGTTTGAAGAAGATGACAGCCAGTCGTCGAAACTGTCACAGGTAACAAGCTTTTTGAATGTGTATATAGAACTAATAACTATAGATTGTTTAATACCATCCTGATGAACTTATTCCATGAAGTACTCCTGTCTGTTTTAATAGATGCTTACCATAGTCTGTTCTTGATATTATGTTTTCTTCCACATCCTATGCAGATGCCTAACAGTACTCCTGTGTGGGATGCAGCAGTAGGGGGCACACACACCCTTCTATTAGCAGATGGAACCAACTGTATGCCAGATGTCTACTACCTAGGAAAACAACCAAGGTATTAACTTTACAATGCAATGGATTTTCCCCCCTTTTTTTCAATTGCTCTAGGGCCTATCGCTGAATATTTATGGTAACGCCAAGTTTTTTTAAAGTTTTGCAGGGCTGTATAAACCACTGTTTCTACCTATTTTTAAAATACAGTCACAACTTTGTATTCCTCTTGTGTATTTACATGCAGGGGCATAAGCTATTTGTTACTGTGATGTAGATTTTTGTTTAGATATGTTTTATGAATTAGTACTCCAGGTAAATACATTGTAAGAGATGAATACAACATTGTATACATTTTTCTTTTTACTTGCTTAATTAGCTTCAAGAAGGATACAAATGCGATTGTGTTTTGGATTAGCATGTGTATGCCACAAAGCAAAAAGCTCATCTTGATTTTATTTGATTCAATATAAAATTTTAAAAAACTAACAAAACAACAAACATACAGCTAGAATACTCTCTAGAGAGAGAGTGTCCACTAAATTTGGAGTCAAAATTGAGTCCAGTGACTGGTGAAAATGAAATACTGTTAGCGCTAAGCATCAGTTATGTGTAAAGCTCTTATTAACAAAGTTGTATGATTATAAATATTATTAATGACTTTCCCATTTGGCTTGCTTATTAGCCTCCAAGAATTGAGGAACTCTAACAGTACTCCGACTCCAGAGAGCCCTCTACGTGATGGAAGTGATAAGTCCAAGAAGAGACCAATGTCATCATCAATCTCCAAGTCACCCACCGTTAAGTATGCAGCAAGAGCCAAGCAACCGGAGAAACTCACTTTCCTCAAAAAGGTAGTTATGTAGATCAATGAATAATTTTCAAAGGCATTATATCTGAACACCCAGTGATCTTTATAACAGAGTTTGGGTTTGAGTAGGTACAAACATGGCATGTGTTGCTTTGTTAGGCAAATGCAATACAAAAGAAAATGTGTGAGTTATAAATGTAGCCTACTTACCCAGGTTTACAGACAAAGAAATAACTTATGGAGTAACATACTGTTACATATATTTTCAGTTTTCAAAGGTAAAACAATATTTTAGGCTAATTTACTGAAATACGTACATTGTATATTATTGTCAGTCACTTTGAAATAAAAAACAGTATTTATGAAGAATAACCTTCGGCACACAGCCTGCTCAGGAGCAGCTTTTACCTGCTAAGTCTAGAGTGGAATGGCAATATTGGAATACAATTGCAGAACATGATAGAACTATTATAGTGTTTTTGAAAAAGAAAGAAAATTTAGAATGGATGGTTTCATCTTGCGGAATATCATTTTCTCCTATCCCCTCATATCTTCCCTGTAAATTGTTAATCTTTTCCCTTTAATTGTAGAACGGCTGGCTGCAGGGTGTTGCAGCTTCTGTTGACCAGTGTGCCTGTATTGCTGATAAGAGTAGCAGTGGATTTGTAGCTATCACCCATGAGTTTTCGGCGACAGAGAGGCTCCTGTACAGTCAGCTCGCTTCCGTCAAATCCTCGATCATTAAGACGTTACAAAGCTCAGGTACATTTGTACATCCACAAGCCCAAGGATGCATTCAGCTTGGGACATATTTATTAGACCACTTTCCTTGTAAGCTCCAATATGGTTTGGTCTAATAATTATTTTTCAAGCTGTATAGGTATCTGTAGCATTTTTAAACTAAAGTCATGCATACACGAGTTTATAAGGACACCTCAAGAACTAACAGAAACGTAGCAGTTGGCCTTTATACAATGTAGGCAGGTTTTACTACAATCCTTTTCATAGGAGGGGGGATACACTAAAGGTGACTGTTTCATTAAATAGCTAGTCTTAAAATATACCTTATGAGAAAACTATTAATATTACAGTGAATACTGTATTTCAAGGAATAATTTAGTTTACTAAATAACAATTTAGTAAACATGGGTCTAGAGGGTCAAATGTGCATTGATGTCTTGGCTACGGACATCAGTGAAATGTCAGGGATTGAAATAATGACCTTTCCATCAACAATCAAGTGTTAGAACTCAACCACAGCACCTTAATTCCTATTTGTTTAACTGTTGTACATTTGACCCAATTTAGTCTGTTGGCTGCAATTTTTTTATTAAAATTTTGTTTTTTTCCATTTTGATATCAAAAGTTATTAATTTTATCATAAATACCATTATGACATAACAGAAGTTCAGAAGTCTGTGGAAGGGACCATCTACAGTGGCCCACTAAGACTCGTCCTGGATCTGTACGGGTCTATCTGCGGCCTTGTTGCACAGAACTGCCTTCACCTGACAGGTCTGGTCCAGCGCAACAAGGACTTATGGGATGTGATGATGCTAAAGGACATTGGACGCTACATCCAAATCTTCCAAGAATATGCCAACGCTGTGTGTGATTTCATCACAATCACAGGCTTCACCCACCTAGGAAAAATTGCCAAGTGAGCAACCAAAGTCAACTATATTTTCAACTAGAGGGGCCGTCAAAGGCGGCATACCCACGCCTTGGTGGCGCTACAGAGTAGTTGTAATACTATGGGGTCAAAACTGAATTCTACATTATGTGTACTAACCCCGGATGATTTTGTCTTAACGCATGGCTTTACACAACTCGAAATTTATGTACTGAAAAAACATGACCCCTATGTCAGCGAATGTTAGCGAACGACCCAATCGTCTCCACGCTGACCTGTCCCCGGCCGCCCCGGCCTATGTGTGACCGCACGTTCGTTAACCCTGCTCAAGGCCGGCCAGGTCACCGGCATTGTCCGTGAGCTTCCTAAAAAATCGCTTGGGATCCGTGCCGCACTGGTAGCGTGTCCCAGCAGTTAAGGAAGATGAATATTAATGTACTGATCATAAAAATAGTCTGCAAAACCTCCTACCTTATGACCTGGCGAGAAGATGTTCTTTATAGCCTACACCTTGTTTCGAAATTTGTGTTACGTTTGTGCACATGCATGGGATATGGGCTAGCTGGGTACTGCGCTTTACCTTTGGAAAAGACCAATTTAAGAGCTACTGCGCACTTGGACTTTTGGTTGGTTTGTTTGCGCTATCTCCACTGAGGCGGATACGTGCGAAACGGTGATCGATCGGGCCAGAGTAAAAACAAAAAGGTCACACAGAATCTGCAGGGATCAACCAATCATCACCTAAATCTAATCGATTCTTTCCTTTCACTATCCAAACAATCTCTGAAAATTTGGTGCAAATCCGTTCACCCGTTCTCTAGTTATCTTGTACACAAACAAACAAACAAACAAACAAACAAACACACAAACAAACAAACAAACAAACAAACAAACAAACAAACAAACAAACAAACAAACAAACAAACAAACATACGGAACCCTTTACAATACCCTGCCGATTTCATCGGCGTGGGTAATAAATAGTATTGCTTGACAGATTGTCATGCTGTATGGTGCATCCCAAATAAAACTATACTTTTTAAATGGCTGCCAAATTTTTTTTAAATGAATGATTTTCGGAAAAGGAATATGGGAATATAAAGCTCATATCCTAAACTTCCATATGACACCAAAAATTCTGAAAATAATTCATGCTTGATAAAGCACTGTCAACTTTTGTAAAAGACACAGAGATGACTTTGCACAAGAATTCACCATCCATTTTGGCTAAAAAATCACTCAAATATGAAATCGAAGACAGGATGCAGGAACACAAGCTGGTCAACATGAGATCCTTGAAGCAAGAATTGGCTGCAATGACACAAGAGATGAAACCCTTATGAAAAAGAGCGAGGTCTCATTTTTTTCCTGAGCTGTATGAGTTTCTTTGCAGTCCCAGTGGTTTAAACCCACTGGCACCCCTCTTTCTTGTTATTCCTTTAATATTTCTCAAACTTTCACTATAAGTGTGATTCTTTTATGTCTCTCCTTGTCAGTAAGCCACCATTAAATAAATGTTTTATTCCTGTTTCATGTTTTTTTAATTATAGTGATGCCTTGGCTAAGCATGATACTGTGTTTGCTGATGTACTGAATGATGAGAAACCCACCGTGTATGGAGCACCTCTGAGAATGGCTATGAAGCTGCCCCTTGATCGGATCAAGACCTACTCCTATCTACTCGCCAAACTAAGAGACTACTATCCTGAGGTAAACCATCCATTATGACCTTCATCTAATAATAATAATACTGAGTTATTTATATAGTGCTTTTCCAGTTTACAAAGCGCTTTACATCTCTATATCAGAAGAAGCAGATCAAACTGACCCATAATAATCCTTCACCAAGGCTGGACCTTTACAAGTGAATGCTACACATTGGTTCCCAAATTTGAACTGTGTATCCCCAATTTTTTGTAAATATTGAAACAGGTGTCCTACATGTATGCACACAAATCCTCAAATAGGTTTTTGAATGTCTCTTTTAAAAGAGTTTTTGTGGAGCCGTGCTTAAATATATTACTAGCAATAAAAATGATTGCAGCAGATGCTACAATTTACAGATGCACTACATGTAGGCCATTAATTGTCGATCCAACAATGCAAAAATAAAAGCCTGTCCAATTCTGCAAATTGAAGCAGAAATAAGTTTGCCTGTGAATCCTGCATATTGATAAAGATTAAATGAAAAAAACACCTTCTCACATCACCCCAATGGCTTTTTTTTTAAACTTTGAAATTGTACATGTGGAGTTATTCAATTTGATTTCAGTTATTGTCCCCGCCGAACGAGTTCGAGCAGGGGACTATGAAACGGGCTCCGTACGTATGTGTGTGTGTCCGTCCGTCCATCCGTCCGTCCGCTCCGTCCATCCGGATCCGTCCGTCCCATGTCGTCCGCCTGCGTCCGTAGTGAGTTCAATTTGCTACTCCTTCGCCAATTTTTCATCCGATTTCGATTCCGTTTGCTTATATGATGCACTAGGTGATGGCTACCAAACTTCTCACAGAATTTTGACCTTTGACCTTTGACCCTGATTTTTGACCTATATTGTTAATTGGCTACAAAATGCTACTCCTTCGCCATTTTTCATCCGATTTCAATTCTGTTTGCTTTATATGATAGCACTAGTGAGGGCTACAAACTTCTTCACGGAATTTTGACTTTTGACCCCTTTGACCTTTGACCTTCATTTTTGACCTATATTGTTAATTGGCTACAAAATGCTACTCCTTCGCCATTTTTCATCCGTATTTCGAATCCGTTTGCTTTATATGATAGCACTAGGTGAGGGCTACAAAACTTCTTCACGGAATTTTGACTTTTGACCCTCTTGACCTTTGACCTTGATTTATAGTTATATTGTACATAGGCTACAAAATGCTGCTCCTTCACCATTTTTCTTCCGATTTCGATTCCGTTTGCTTTATGTGATAGCACTAGGTGATGGCTACAAAATTTCTTCACCGAATTTTGACCTTTGAACTTTGACCTTTATTTTTGACCTATATTGTTAATTGGCTACAAAATGCTACTCCTTCGCCATTTTTCATCCGATTTCGATTCCGTTTGCTTTATGTGATAGCACTAGGTGAGGACTACAAAACTTCGTCACGGAATTTTGAATTTTGACCCTTTGACCTTTGACCTTCAATTTTACTTATATTGTTACATTGGCTACAAAATGCTACTCCTTCACCAATTTTATCCAATTTCGATTCCGTTTGCTTTATGTGATAGACACTAGGTTGAAGGACTACAAAACTTCTTCACAGAATTTTGACTTTTGACCCCTTTGACCTTTGACACCTTGATTTTCGACCTTTAATTGTACATTGGCTACAAAATGCTACTTCTTCGCCATTTTTTACCGATTTCGATTCCTGTTTAGCCCTTATTGTGATAGCACTGATCGTGATATAATGGGAATTTTACATTATCGGCGGGGACATATATTACGCATCGCGTAATTTACTAATCCACTTGTTTTAATTACTGGGCCAATTTAAGATACAAACTTCTTTGTTTGAGGGAACTTTAGTGGGATCTCATTTTTGTCTTCTTTTGAGCATTTACAAAATATGTTTTTTGCATCTGACTAGGACTCTGGTGAGTATAATCTCCTGAATGAGAGCAGTGCATCATGGGAAGAATTGAAGAAGATTGTGGAAAAGAAGCAGTCTGATGCTGATGACACAAGGGCATTCTGGGAGTCTTGCCCAGCAAAGTTAGCGGTAGGTTGAGAAAATATTATCACAAAGTTTCAAGTTTAAAAAAAAAAAACCTGCAAGTGAGAGCTTGACATTAAATATGACTAATGATACTGTCAAAATAGAGCAATTTTTCAAACAAAATTTACCTTTTCAGAAATTCATGTGTACTCAAATTAATGGACTAAGAATGTTGATACCAAATAACGAATGCCCAAGATACAAATGATTATAATTCAATAGGTACTTTGCATTCAAAGATTTGTTGACATGTAGGATAAAATCCTGCACTAGTACATGTAATAGGAGTATGGCTCATCCCTGTTTAACCCTAAAAAGACTGGGCTATTTTGACACACGTAAAGACTGGGGGGGGGGCTCATTCAGCCCCCCCCCCTAAGATCTCGGCCGTTGAGTGCGCGATCGCGCCAAAAATTGGCACGCGCGTTACCCGCGGCATCCTCTCCAAAACTGAAGAGTCATATTCTCCGAAAAATTTCATCACTAATTAATTATGCTAATTTATGCATAAAATCTAAGATTTGCTCTAATTAATTAGATAAAGCTCTAAAAGTGCTAATTTTTAGTTTACAGGCTCTTTGTAGGCTTCTGGTGAAATGTGTGTAAACAAAAAATTTGTATCAAGATTTTTTTCTTATGTATTCTATTGTTTTTAAAATTTCTTATGTATTTCTTTGTTTTTTGACTTTTTGTTTTTTATTGTTTTTTCGATGGAAATCATTGGTGACACTATTTTAAGCATAAACAACCTTTAATTAATTGATTTTAATCAGTTAAATAAAAAATAATGATACATTTATGAATTTTGGCTAAAAACACAATTTGCATTGGATTTGTACACAAAATCACGTATTGGAGCAACTTGGGGTCTGACGCACGGTTACAAAATGTTACGTAATTTCGGAACCGCGTACCCGGGCATCGCAAATTTGGTCTCAAAAGTTGCGCGAGATTTGAAAGAAAATAGTCATGGAGTCTCGGCGAATTTTTTTTCCGCGTCGCGAATTTATCGCGAAAAATGTCGAGGGGGGGCTGAATGAGCCCCCCCCCCAGTCTTTTTAGGGTTAACCAACGTTACAGTTTGAAGCAATCAACAGGTCTTCAAGAGTTTAAGCTTTCATTTTCACTTCTTTTATTATGCTGCCATCTTGTAGAGTTTAAGAACAATGAAAATGAATTTTTTATAAAAGTAGAACATGAATAAAATTGATTTTTATTATTCACAAATAAACATGTATTCTTAAATGATTAAATTTTAAAGGCAATTTTTGATGCATCAAGAATTCCTTTTAAAAACTCTACTACATGTACGTGCACATTTATTTAGTTTATATGATGTGCTTGATACATGCTTCATGTTTTATGAAGAAATAACCAACTCCTGTCTATTATTACTATTCAGGAGTCTATCAAATCTCCGGACAGACGTCTGATTCGTGACAGTCGTACCAAGCCTCTGCAACTCGCCAATGCCAAACGACTCTCCACTCACTGGTTTCTACTCTTCAACGATATCTTGGTTCATGCATATGTAAGTTTTTGCTGTTGTTGAAATTTGATTTTAACAGACGTGTATCAATTAGAAAAGGCTATTTGCATGTTCTTCTGGGGATCAACTTTTGATGTCGCCATATAAAAGACACAACTTGGTTTTTATTCGGGTTCTTATCAGAATCGATTTGCTTTAGAAGTCCAGAGAACTGACCACTAGACAGGCTCATATTTAAATATATTTCCCAAGATAGGGAAAGTTTATCAGCCTCTAAAGTACCGAGTACCTTTGCGGTTTGATGCAAGACGATCATGAAAAAAGATTACTTGATTAAAAATAGTGGAGTCAAAGTATGTAATTGAATAAAATGCTAAACAAACTCGCTTCTTTTAAAATGTTATGTTAAATGTGTTAATTTCAAATACATGTATATTGTTTTATTCTGAGCAAGCGCTTATTTAGTATCCAATGAAACTTGATGTTTCATTTAGGTTATAAAAACACCCTTAATTTAGTATTTCCCTTGTCAGAACTGAACATTGGGAATTTACATTTTGAAATATAAATGATTGATAGAAAAATACTCACGTCTTTAGATAAAAACAGCATATTGTAGTGTTGACCTTTTTTAATAACTTCTAAAGTTTACAAAAAATTAATGAGTGTCAGTACATTGTTTAAATACCATAACATTTTTTTAAAATGTAATATCTGTTCTTTTTGTTGCTATTATTGAATGATTTGACCAAAAGGAGGATACAAAAATAGCCCTACCTTCAATACAAAAAGCACCCGAACCAGAGAAGGTAGTTGAGAATGCTTAGTAGGCTCAGTGTCGTGTAAATAAATATATATCATAAAATCACAATGACATTATTTATGTGTATCTTGATTCAAACGATGTTACCTTGTGTGTAAATGTTACAGCTAGAATCTACTTGCATGAGATTTCTTTATTGATTTCAATTTTCTCACAGTTTCTTTTAAGGTGGATGTCTGGTAATTACCATAATTTTTAAATGGTAAAATATTTTGTGATGAAATTAGCATATGGGTGTTTAGCGTTTTGAATAATGCTAATTGAATGTACAATTAATTAATTTATGTGCATAATTAATTAGGCATCAATGAATAAATATGCATAAATTAGCGTTTTTTGCGCGAAGCTCTCATGAAAAATATTAGGGCTATTGTATTGAGTGATACGTCAATTTAAAGCTATTTACATATGCAATGGGACTACAGTCTCTAAAATTCAAATAAGAATAGTTTTGCTTGTTAAAAATAAGGAAACCATGATTTCATAGAAAATTTAACCTAATTACATGTATGTATGCAAGGTGGCTAATTAGTACACTTCCTTAGAAATTTTTACCAAACCTAAAACGTCATCCTATGCTCTAATGTACATGTACATGTATACTTCATACATGTGCAATTTCATTAATAAACGTGATGAACTGAACAGAGGAGGACTGTTCAAGACTAATAGATCATTCAAAAAGTGAAAGTACTTTAAAATGCCTGTAAAGTTTCTTGAATAATGATACATCAATTGCATGGCTCGTCAAAACTGCTTAATTAAAGTGACTTTCAATAAGAATTAGGTCATTTTCTCTTTATATCATGAAAATATATACTTCAGGCTAATCATTAATAAAAATTTAAAAAAAAAACATTCCCCAATTTTTAGGTATATACAATGTAATTACCAGACATCCACCTTAAAGGCACAAGAGTGACATTGGTTATTGCAATCAAATTTGAATTGTCAGTGAACAAGTTAGCAAAACCCTGTACCAGAATAGTTGCACAACAACGGCATGCTAATCCTCCTGTGGTGATATCAGTTTTTTTATTCCTCTTTTTAAAATGATAGCGCAATCTTCAGCTTGTTTTGAAAATGCCGATCAATTGAATTTCCATTTTACTTTATCCTCAAATTCGTAAAAATAAAATGACCAGCAATTTCTTGAAACAAAATTTCATGCCAGCAATAATCAATTACAAAAGTCTTAATACAAATTTTCTTAATATTGAAACAAAATCAATGTTTTCAAAAAGTGTTCCAATTGAGATATAGTACATGTAGCTCTTTTTGAAACCTTGTTCATTTGAAGTATATTCACAAATAATTTTTATTAATTGGTCGTATTTGTGTTAAGGATTTCATATCAATTTAAACATTTTGGAAAGATGCAGACCAAGTTGAATGAAAAGAGTACATGTATATACAAATGCATTTTTTCGAAGGGTTCTAAATTGTACAAATTTTTCACCCAAATTTCAAATGCACTCAGGGTGTTGGAGTGGTAATGCCTTATTTCTTGATTTTGTATGCCAAATTTAATTTTGTTGTTACTATAACTATAGGAATGTCCAGATGAAGTCAGTTGCATGAAACCTGATTAAATACTTAGATATGGGATCATTATGTCAGGATCAAATAAGAAAGCTATAGAGCAAATTACTAGCCTGGTTAATCATAAATATGATTTCTTATGTACACTGGGAATATTGAAAACCAACAATACTGCTTTCCTTTTAAACCTATCATGTTACCTTATTATTATACTTGTGAGGTCATCTTTTCATCAGGAAAATAAAGGAGCTACTTGTTTCTTTTTTTTTTCAAAGATGATCAGTAAATTAATGCTGTGATGATCTGTCAACTAACAATGTATCTTAAATCCTCTGAGAAAGAAATGACACATTTCAGCAATTTTGTATAGACATACAACTTAAGAGGTTTTGGGGAATCAGAGTTAAGTAGACTTAAAGTCGCACTTAACTTCTATGCGCATCCTGTTTTATAACGCGCAATCTAATTGATAGAGTTCTTAATAGTGCGCATCCCCTGGGCATGATGTGACCAATGAAGTGAAGCTTAATATACCGCGCGCAACTAGGGATTTAAGAGCGACTTTTAAGTCTACTTAACTCTTTGTGAAACACCCCACAGGTTCTTACTGAACTTAATACATGTAGCTTGGTTGCATTTAGTCTGGACATTCCTACAATGTACATGTACATTACAAGTATTTAAAGCAAGATTTGATGTAGTTACATGTATCCGTCTTAATAATGTTTCAGTGTATGCATGATGTCTTTGTCAATACACTTGTCGCTTACATGTGAATTTGGTAATGTTATATTTTTATTTGGGTATCTGCATCCATGTTCTATCTGCAGTATATGCCTTGTACAAAGTTTAGGTGTTGTGTTTTTGAAAGGTAAAATAAAAGGGAATTTATATTACATGTGTGAAAGTGTCAAGGAAATACTTCATTACTATGCTTATTTGTATGGGACTCGGCATCTATGAATTCAACTCTATTTTGACCCCCATTGTTTTGTATTTCAATCACTACATGCATTTTGGTGGCGCAGGGGAATGACATGAATTTCACACCACTGAAATGAAGTAACATGCAATATTGACATAAGTTAACCTTTTTACTGGCAGCTTGAATTATATTTTGATTTATATCCATACTTCTTCTACTTATCTTCTTCCAGTGTTTTTGTGACATCATACAAAGTTTTTAAACATGAATCAAATTTGCCAAATGAAATTCTGTATGTACATGTATCTTTGAAGAATTGGTTATACCAGGGAATGCATATCCCTGGTTATACTACTTTTTGTCATTAAAACCTTCTTGTGTTGTGTTTTTCCTTACAGTTCTCTAATCATCAAATCTTTAGCTTGGCTTTAGTATGGGCGGAACCCATTCCTGATACGGACCAAGTCTCGTAAGTACTCTCCATATACAGTCTGTGTAAAAAAAAAAATGGTACAGTCGGGGAAAAAATAATTTAGGTGTGAAATATTCCAAATAATGTGTTTATGTAGTACCAAATTGAAGGAAAATAGTTTTCCTTGCTGATGCGTTTTCTTCTGTAGAATTTGCTTTTGTAAAACAAAAGTTATACTAAATTTTGTGTGACGAGGAACAAATCGAAATTGCACACTTCTATTGTTCTGGAGCGCTGAATTCATTGCCATTACGCAAAACCTACACAAAGGCATGGGACGGCGTGCGAAAAATGGATTTTTCTTAATTGTAGAAAACTAGTCATATCTCAAAAAGTACAGCACCAAATGTGATGAAAAAAAATTGCAGAAGAATGTCTCATTTTCCTGCTTTATGAAAATACCAAACAATACCAGGTTGTGATTAATCTTCATACTATAAAAAAATGTTTTCCACTTGTACCATTTTATTTGACACAGACTGTATATTTCTCTTACTTTCTATTTATTTCTTTCTCTGTGTCTCTTGCTCCAGTTCTCTCTTTGTCTTCCTCTTTCGGTTTCACACTTTTTTTCCCTCTCTGTCTCTCTGTTTTTCTTTCTCTTTATCTCTTTGTATCTCTCTGTACCTTATATAGTCCCATTATTTTTACACTAACCATTTTTACTACATTTCTTTCATGTAATGGTACTTTATAATGCACACAATAAAATTGTCGAATGGTGTACATTGTATATTTCAGACTACAAATTTGTTATTGATCTCACAATGTGTAATATACATGTACATGTCCACATCCATTTGTTGCAACTGAAATGTAGATGATGTACGCAATTTGATAATTTATATTGAGATTCATGAAGAACCATTTTGAATGGACAAGAATGGAAGCAAATTGTGATGGTGTAACTTTATTATTTACATACATGCACTTGATCTTACTTATTATCTCCAGTAATGCGATACAGCTGAACATGCCCGAGGAGTCTATGGTGCTGCAGGCGCCCTCTCCTGGTGAAAAAGCGGAATGGTTATGGTCTATCAATCAGGCTATCGATGCTATTCTTACTGCCAGTCATAAGAGCTCTAGTCCTGATATTATCACACAGAAAGATGGAGCATTCCAGAAAGTAAGCAGAATTATTGATTTGGTTTGATTTGTGAATGCTATTCTTACTGCTAGTCATAAGAGCGCTAGTCCTTATACTATCACACAGAAAGATGGAGCCTTCCAGAAAGTAAGCAGATTGATTGATTGAATTGATTTTTGAATTGAATCTATTCAACACCAGCAAGTAAAAGTGCAGGATAAAATACAAAAATTAATTGATTATTTGTATTTCCATTAAAATGTTTTCTGTGTCAAGTGTGTGATTTTATAATTTTATTATTTGAAAATAAATCTGGTTTACTGCTATCTATCTTTTCACAGCCAATAAAACAAATCTATAAGGTATGAACTGTGACCCTTTATAACAATCAATCGGCTTTGTATCCGTGTCAATCAACCACTGGCATAGGGCATCCCCCCCCCCCACTATCAAAAGAATTGCGTCATGCTCTACCTATTATGAATACTTCATCCCCCCCACTTACGAAGAAAGGAAAGGATTTTGTGTCTACGCCCGTGCAATCAACCTGCGCCTACTACATGTACATGTAACTTCAATATGTGAAAAGTATCCTCAATTGACCCTGTTCACCTACAAAAAATGTATGCAATTAAATGAATATGTCTAATACACTATTAAACAAGAGTATATAATCAGAATATTTTCAAGAATTGATTCACTTCTCTTCGTTCTGAAAATTATTTAATGTTTCTTCCATTGCTTTCCAATATTTTTTTTTCATGAAAAAATCATGCATTGCACCAAACAAATTTCATTCTCTAAATCACAATAAAATGTTTTTATCATGAAATTATCATGGGTTTGATCCAAATCTTTAATTAACAACTATCAAATGCTATCCAATCTCTTTACCATAAAATAATTGAGCTTCAATACAAATCATTGATCAAAAGCTCTTGATTTTAATACTGAATTGCTATCCAACAGTTTATTCTCAAATATAATTCTGCATCCAAATCAACACTGTAAAGTCACGTCTTTGATACCTTGATTCTGTGATGATTCCTTCTTTATATTTCATTAAAAACCAAAAGTGTGGCTATTTTCTTCATGTGATCGATCAGTCTTTTCTGTTCATCTGTCTATATGACTTGTAATAACCTTGCACCTAAGTAGTCTAAACAACAATCATAATCATAATCATTATCGTGGTCATCACAATTTCTGAAATAGGTTTGAATATCAAAGATTCAATTGTGCACTCCACTGGCGTAAAATCCCCTTGCACTTTATAATCATCAGGGGGGATGACGCTTTGTATT
Source organism: Paracentrotus lividus (assembly GCA_940671915.1). Taxonomy (NCBI): domain Eukaryota; kingdom Metazoa; phylum Echinodermata; class Echinoidea; order Camarodonta; family Echinidae; genus Paracentrotus; species Paracentrotus lividus. Next base: position 18,292,117 of record CALNVZ010002974.1, on the reverse strand, counting down.
ATTATGCAATATCCCCCCCCCCCCTCAAATGAATAGCATTCTTTACAAATTTACACCAGTGGCATTCTCTGTTGAGGTATAAAGACAGAGAATATATCTTTATTTAAATGTCTCTAACGGTAGTAACACACACAACTGCAGTGTGAAATGGGGACCACCAGGCTGCTGTGAAAGAATATGATGTACAACCTAGATGGGATTTGAACCCCATCACCTCTGGATCTTTAGACTAGTGTCACAACCACTAGACCACCATAGTGCCCAAGCGATCCAGGTTAAAACTATCCAATGAATTGAATATCAAGGTTCAATTGTTTTATCCACTGCGATATTATGAAGGCAGAAAATATATTATTATTCACTTGTTTGTTTACAATTACAATCATCAATATCATTTTCACCTGTAAAAGTGAGGCAGCTCCTGTCTTTATCCAATTTCACTATAAAGCCCATTTACACATTTATCATCAACACTTGTACTGCAACATCGTTGAGTTTTTATCTATGCTTGAAAAGTGTGTTCATTCTATAAATTAAAAAAAAAACCTAAAGCAATTTTGTATTTCTACCAAGTGTTTCCAGAGTTAAACTAAATTCAAATTCTTCATCAAAATACTCTTCAAATATAATGCACTTTGATTTCCCAAAATTCCATCCTTCAAAAAGCGAGTTATTCGGGAGTTATGCCCCATCCTTCTTGTACTGTGCCATTTATTAATTTCAAACATACATTTACCAATGTACAAATATTGTATTGAAAATTTATCATCAATGTCTATCAACATTTAAGGCCAATAAGAGTTTTGGGTAAATCTCCTATCATTTATACATCATACATGTACATTCATGTATGGATTTACCATGCTGTAAAATTATGTTATACATGTACTTCCCACTTACAATGTAGATATCTCTTTTTGAAATTGGTAGAAATTATGTAAAATCTGTCTAAATAATTGTGTTTCATACACAGTACATTTGTATCTTGCAATTTCAGACATATTTATTGTTTGAAAATTCATTTCTGCTCATTGTGTTTGGTTTGTGTTTAGGTCCCACCAAAGCGAACAAGACAAGGGCGACATGCATTCAGTTCTACAGGGGTGCATAAAGATGCAGTCTATGAGGGAACTTGGCTGAATGGGAAATGCAATGGAAAGTAAGATGCAGCAATGTACTTAGAATTTCACATTGAATTTTGAACAGATGCAATAATCTTTCCTCCATAATCAAAGTGTAACTTTAACCCTAGTTCAACACTATTATACTTTACCCCACCCCACCCAAACTTTGTTAAACCCAAGCCCTAAACCTATTTCTCTTCTTCTATATATCATGAAATCTGGTGTAAATCCTTGGACTCTTCCCCCCCCCCCCCCAATTCAAATTCATTCACTCATTTGCTATTTCCTTAGATTTAAGAATCTATGAGTTTCTTGTTGTATTTTCAGAATAATCAGTGAATACTGGATAAAACTACTTCACCTTGATGACATACTTTTTTCCTGTTTTTAGGGGAATTTTAAGGTGGCCAGATGGGAAGAAATACTGTGGAACTTTTGTTCAGGGTGTGCAACATGGGTAAGTACCATAGGGCACTGTCATTGTCAGTTGTACTTATAATTGCAGTATAGGTTCCTTGATTAACACAAGACAGTAAGCAACTATGTGTACATTTATGTGTTTATGATTGTACATTACAGTTGTAAAGGCGCATTTATGCATTTAAAAAAACAAAAACAATAATAATAATGAGCATTCGTCAATCATATAAATTTCACATACAGTCAACCTACATTGTAAGTCAAATCTGCTGAGAATGAAGAAATAGATTTTGACTATTGAAAGGTTAGGTAAATATTTTATTTATATGAAATTTAGACCTGTAGGCAAGGTTGACTGTACGTGAAGATGAGCCCCATATTGAAAGTCTGTTTATACAATGTAAATGTCCGTGATTCATACAATTCCTGTCAGGGTGTTATTGGGATGGTCACATCTAGACACTCTCACAAGTTGTAATCCTTAATATTTCTACCAAAAGTCTTTGAAATTCAACATCTTTTAAAGTTTCAGTACCTTATTACATTTGTAAGTTATCTGGGCTAAAACTGGAGATATCAAGATTCATATTGTTTGTTTTTTTGTTTCTTTTGTTTTTTCATGGAACAGACACGGAATACTTACAGTGCCTGGACCCAGCCCAAACAAGCAAGAGATATTTGAAGGACAGTGGCTAGAAGGCAAGATGCATGGAGTAGGGATTCTCAGGTAATAAAGTATACACATTTACAATAAGAACAAAATAGTTGTGAGCTATATGTATTTACCTGTAGACAGAAAATATTTCCAAAGGTCTAAATAAATTGCTCTTTGATCATCAAATTGGCAACAATTATATCTTTATTTCACTCCTAGAAGCTGGTAAGATCGAAATTGATACTTCTTGACACTTTCGTGATGAAGAGTAGACTAGTCAACACACCAAAAATTGTATGTCCCAATTAAATATCATGTTTTTGATTCAAGTTTTTATCTATCTGTACTAGTCATTGTCACTAGGCACACATCAGTCTTATTGGTGTAAGATTTATGAATACAGTGTTCCAGGAGGAACCTATCAATTGTGATTGGTATACTCTGCACTCAATATAGATATGAAAATGGAGATGTCTATGAAGGTGAATTCCAAGATGGTGTCAAACATGGTCATGGGACCCTTCAAATTGGCAACTCAGCCGTGCAGGACATCTACATCGGTAACTGGCGCCACGGGAAGCGACATGGCTTCGGAGTGATGGATGATAACTCAAGAGGAGAGAAGTACATGGGCATGTGGCAAGATGATCATCGCCATGGCAACGGACTTGTGATTACATTAAGTGGGGTTTATTACGAGGCTCTCTTTGCTCATAACAAACTGACTGTGAGTTTTTCTCCCTTGCCTTTCATGTGTGTGTGTGTGTGTGTGTGTGTGTGTGTGTGTGTTATATTCCGCATGTTTGAGACAAAATGTTTTGCCTTCCTCTCACTTGTGTTCTAAAAGTTTATATGATACAAATGTCCTTTAAAAGTATCCCTTCACATCAGTGCTTCAAAGATTTATGACTATTTACATGTATCTCTAAGTAAGTATCTTTGACTATGTATCCCTGATTGTGATCTCTGCCTAAGAATCTGTGACTAAATTACATATATATATGCAGAGGCAATTTTTATATACATTGTATATATATATACACACATACAGTGCACATCACCAAGTATCCCTGTCTATGTATCTCTGATGTACAGTAAGTTAGTAATAATAAGTATTATCACTGACTAAATGTACATGAAAGTATCTCTGACGTCTTATCTGACTTTCTGTCCAAGACTATGTATTTCTAACTACATGTACCTGTTTCTTTTCTCTCTTGACTGACAGGGGGCAGGTGTGTTAGTCACCGAAGATGGAACTTGCTATGAAGGAGAGTTAGCTACAGGACCCACACTCAATGGCAAGGTAATACACTTGAACATTCTATCAGAAAAGACAGAAAGCTTTCCTTTGCAGAATGGAAATGATCATGACCCTTAGATATGTCAGCTTATAAATTAATGACAATTCATAACCAGACTAGAGGTATTCTCCCTGTTATCAAGACAATATCAATTATTATGATATCATAAGATATGTATACTGGTATGTACATACATGTAGATGTAAATGATGCTTTTGTTCATACATGTATTCAGCCATGATTTTGATTATATTTAAATTTGATTTTCAAGGGTACCTTAACTCTACCAAATGGGGATGTTTTGGAGGGAACCTTCAACGGTATCTGGGGCGATGGAGTCAAGATAAACGGTACCTTCAGCAAGGGCATGATGGATCAACAAGTGAAAAGACCATGGTAAGATTTGCATACTGTATAAATGGGTTTACTGTAATATTAAAACGTAGAACAATGAACATTATTACTTTAAAAAAAGTATATTACATGTTATGTCAATATCAGTATCAGTTGTCCATTTTGTGCTTTGATTCAACATGCCACTCTGTTGCACTAGGGCTGTGTTTCACCAAGTCGTTTGTAAGTTACGAATGACTTTATGAACGATTGATGATCATTTCTTGTGCTAAATGATTATGCATGTGATTAGTATAGCACCTGAGGACATGGTCCAGTTATTCGTCATTCTTAATTTTAAAGACCGTTGACGGAGTAAATACAACCTTACATCGATTGAAAGCTAAGTAGGCGTATAACATAAATACCCCCAAAATAAATTAAATTTTCATAACAGTATTCATAAAAAGATGATCGAACCTCAACCAGGCCATCCCTCCCAAATACTCTAAAAGTTACCCCTATTTTAATGGGGCAGTTGATGACGTCAAAAAAGTTTAAGGGAATGCTACTGCCAGGCATGATTGGGTTTCGCCTTTAGAAAACCCGTTTGTATTGCTATGTCAGAACAATAGATCCCATGTGTGCTAGAATTCTATTGTTATGAAATGAAAGGGCAAATTCATTCAGCATTTAGCATGTAGCATTCCGTTAACATTTTTTGACGTCATCAGCCGCGCCACTATAATAGGGGTACTTTTTCGAGTACTTGGGATCACCTTTTTAATGAAATACTTTTTAGATGGAAGATAAAAATGCTTAAATTGGGAATTGTTGTATTATGAAGAAATATTAGCTTTCGTTTTATATGTAATTTTGGTTTTCATTTCTCGGTCCGGTCTGGGACTTTAAGAATGACTTAGTGAAACACCCCCAGGACTCCTAAGACATCTTCTCTCTCCATTTGTCCTTCAGTGCTATAGGCAAGCATACTGTACCTCCAGATCACAAGTGGGAAGACATCTTTGGGCAATGTAGAACACTCCTAGGGTTTGTGGAAGACAATCCTCCTGACTCTCATAAGGCGTGGGAGGGAGTTGCCGTAGCGCTATCCAGTGGACAAAGGCAGCAGGATACCAAGGACGGGTAAATAAATAAAAATTGATGCTTCTTTATACTTCTTCATACTTCTCAGACACTATCTAGTTGTTATAAAGATGAGGGTTCACCAGCTGGATCTGCTATTAAGACTGAAGATGCTGAAATAAAATGCTTGTAACCTACACTAATTTTGCTAAGAGTTAAAAGGTAAAGGCAGTAATATATTGCAGTGATGCCAAGCGTTAATGGTAAAACATTTTGCTCTTTTTTCAGGAAATGTCTCCTTTATTTAACTTGCTTCCCTTTGTCAAAATAGAGCAGAATAGTGTTACTTACTGTAAGAAATCTTGCAGCTAATTTTTTTGCACTTTGTCCATGTATATGAAGCTTGGACAGAAGGATATCCATTGAAGGTCTTGAGAGAATACCAACTCATAACAGAGGAAAGATCACCCAAGATGACTATACGTCCATACAAGAGTACTTAGACAAGGTGAGAAACATTATGACCTTGATATTACTGTTGAAGTGATTATTTTTCAGGTCGTTTTCTTTTCGCAAAGTTTGTGACTTTATCCTATTGGAAATTTCCACTTCAATTTAAGGCTACTTATAGTGATGAAAAAATAAAAAAAATTGCAAAATTATCCAATCATAAACAATAATGGTGTGTTGGCAAGTACAGATTGTGTAATTGTTATCATAACGGGCCAGTTCATCTGGCTTTTGCATTTTCATTACCTGACTTCAAAATTAACTTTGTTTGAATGTGATATAAATAAGTTAGCCAGTAATAATAAGCATCACTTGAAATAATTTACTTGATTTATATTCTTTTCTATTCATTGACAGGCATTTGACCACCCTCTGCACCCCCTAGGCAGATTGGTGAATAATCTTGTGAATGTCTACCGGGCTACTTACATTGGTGTAGGAGCACATCATTGGTTGCTCCCATATGCTGTCACTGAGATCCATTCTTATGTCAAGAGACTCTACAATCTTTTGAGGTCAGTTTCAATTTTTGAATTGAGTGGAATGGAATGGAATTGAATTAAATTTACTTGAATAAAATTGCTTCTACTCCTAATGCTGTAAATGAGATCCATTCTTATGTCAAGAGACTCTACAACCTTTTGAGGACATTTGTAATTATTGAATTGAGTGGAAGTGGGATGGAATTGAATTGGATTTAATTGAATTGCATTGAAACAACTATTACTTCCCTGTCACTGAGATCCATCCTTATGTCAAGAGACCTTTTTACAGTCAGGGAAAATTATTTGAATGGAATTGCATTGCAATAAATTTAATTAAGATCAATTGAAATGTATTGAATGTGATAGCACTGCAGGTTAGTATAAATTATTGAATTGAGTAGAATGGAAAGGAAAAGAAAAGGAATTGAATCGCTTTGAAATAAATTTAATTAATTTGAATTGAACTGAATTGGAATTAAATTGAATTCAAATATTTATACCATATTAATTCATCATCATGAAATGAATCATGAAATCATCTTCTAATTTCTTTCAGAGTTCTCTTCCCTGACCTACCAAGCGAAGAACCGAGAGTGAAGACCCCTGTGATGGAACAAGCACCTGCCTTTCATTACTACTATGACTATGGGGAAGGACAAGCTACACAATCACAGAATGCAGTGCAAATTACGTCAAGGCAGAAGGACGAGGATGACATGTAAGCCAGTAACTGGAACTAAAATGGAAAAATTGAGTCTAAGACACACTGAATAGTGTGTGATTTCCCCCCCCCCCCCAAAAAAAAAGAAGAAAATGCTTACACAGAAAAGAGTGTAAAGAATTTGAAAAATGGTATATGAAGAGAATAAAGGAAAAAATGCCCTATTATTGCTGTCATACATGTAGCAATGATACATACACTCATGGATGAGATAAGTGGCAGTCATGAGCACTGCAAGTAAATATACTTTCACAAGATACACTGTAATAAAAGTATTCACAAGATCTTTATATTGCTTTTCTAGATATTGTAACTGCTCTCAAATCGATTCACAGCATATTTTTACATAGACTTGTTTAAAATTGATTCAACACTTTTAAGTGCTTCTTAGCCAATCCCTAGGGAGGCAAAAGTTCAGGCAAGGCAAAAATGTATGCCTGACTATGGTCACATTCTTCTGATACTGACTTTAAAATTGGGTGGAGAGAAGCAACGCACATGTAATTTGCATATGAACATAAGTGCCATGACAGAGATGGACCACAATCTTCGCATTCCAGGTCAATTGATAATACCACTTGACTATAACAACTCTGTTCAAGCCCACTACTGTTGAGCATAATTTAAAATATTTTGATTTCTAATTTAATTTCAGAGCTCATCAGATAACAAGTGAGGGACTCCTTCACCCGACCCTCTTACCACGTCTCTACCCTGTCATCTTCACCTTGTATGCGCTTCGTAATGAGAAAGAGGATGAACATTATAGGGACAGACTGACTAGACTCAACAAACAGTCTGATCTAGGTCTCATGGCATATCTTGGAGTAGATCAGTAAGTATCCATGTTCATTGTTTGACAGATTCCTTGTCACATACTCATTGTTCTCTTGTTAATTCATTTATTTTTTTCTCAACTCTTCACTCATATGCTTAGTTTGATTTATTTCTGACTTCTGAGTAAAGCTAACAGTCTTTAACCAAAAGACTTTGAAATTTATCTTCCTCTTTTAGAATGTAGAATTGTCAAAGAAGCTATTTTCCATGGTTTACATTGTGATTTTTTCATTAATTAGCATGGATGTATATGTTCAGGTATTGTAAATCAATTTATTGCCAATTTATCTTTGTCTACAGGAAATTCTGGAAAGTTGATGAGACCACACTGGCCAATCCTGGCAAGGTAATTCTTTCTTTGTATATCTGTACATACTACAAACATAGTACAAGGTTACATTTTCCCCTCAAGTGCATGTGATAAAGCACTTTAGTATCCTACAGTACATGTACCTTCATTGTTTGACATTCTAATCTGACGTTACATGTAAAAGCAGCTGGTTTTTATAAGAAAATTTAACTTCCTCGTTTAAGTTCTTTCCTGTTTTGTTTCCTATCTGATTTAAGAGTTACCATATGGCAATTGCACCACATATTTATCAAAGGAACAAGACTCAGACTGAATGGTACAAAGAAAACCATCTATATATATTTTTTTTAAAGGAGACCTATCACGTAATATTTGTTTTTTTAATGTAAGACTAATACGCCTACTTTTTTTTATAGGGTACCATGGTAAACAGCTGGCGATTTTAAACTCTGATCTCAATACATTGCCTCATATGAAACATTTTTAATTTTTCATGGCTTACATCTACTGCATGTAGCTTTGTGAAATCAGGCCTTTGTAAATGTGACCTTTGCCTCAAAAACACCAATAAGTCGCAAATAGAATAACAGAGTAAACAAGAGGTGATATGTACATTCGTTCATACCACCTAATAATTGGAGAAGAAGGATTTCTGCATAGGAAAGCATTGAAAGCTCTTCTTCTCACATGATATTTAGATAAGTCTTCTTTAGTAAACTACAATTTTGGGGGATATCTAAGGATTGTTTGGAATTTCTAATTTTAGATAAAATATGAAACCCTAAAATAAATTCTGCCAACTTCTTGGTTGTTTTGAGCAGGAGGGTCACATTTAAAACTGTAGCTGGTGCACATATTTAATCACCTTTTCATTCCATCTTTCCTTTCACTCCTTCAGCTGAAAGAGACAAAGGATTCATCTTTCCTTGAGGCCGTTGACAGCCTTCAGAACATCAGCACTACTTTCTGTCCCATAGACAAACTACATGTGATTGAAGCATCCTTTGAGGGTATCAACAACGTAGTCAATGACCAACATAATGAAGGCCATGTCTGGTCAATGGATGATCTCTTTCCTGTCTTCCAGTATGTGGTTGTCAGAGCAAGGTAATGCCGTTTTAAAGTTTTTTTTTTCAAAACTATTTTTTGGGGGGAGGGGGGGGGGAGGGAAGGGGGCTCCTGCATATTTGTTTTACAGTCAAATCGATTTGCTAGGAAACCTGTATGTTTTTGCTTGTATTGGCCCACTCGGGATGGGGATGGGGGGGGGTCATCCTAGCCAACACTGCTGCATTTTTTTAGTCTTCTTCTTTCGTGTCCACCATTTACAACATTAAGTATAACATGAATATATGTACATGTTATATAACACAAACAAAATTATATATTTGGCCATGACTTTGAGCATAGTATATCCTTCTCATTTGCAGCCATCAGATCATCCTGGTTGCAATGTTCTCTATTTGGACATTGAAGGAGGTGTCCCATCGTTTGCGGCATGCCACAATTTTTTTAGTGGGCTTTTTAGTCGCACAGATCTAGGTCACTCTGTGGATGTGTCTTTTATCCATTTTATTTTCATGTTTAAATTCTTTTTATATGTCTTGATCTATTCAGGGCTGGTTTTTATACTAATATACCAAATTTCTTTACAGTCTTGTTGAATGAATCATTTCACGATTAATCATAATGATATTATTTTTTCTTGTATGTGTTTTGACAGGATTCCTCATCTTGGTTCTGAGATTCAGTTTATAGATGACATGATGGACCCTAACCTGTCACATGGCAAGCTTGGTATCATGTTTACGACCCTCAAAGCGTGCTATATGCACACCAAGAATGATAACCTGAAGACATTGTAGACGGTAGCTCCTAACTTTGCCCAGTTTACAACCCCAAGGCTTTGCGCACAACTAAATGACATCCTCAAAACATTGCAAATGAATATGATGGATGCTCAAAACCCATATACAAAAATAACATGTGAGGAAAATATTTGTGCAACAAGCATTTTATCAGCATCAGCACTAAACTAATAGATACAATAATATGGTCAAAGAAAATCTCAGTTAGTACTTACATGTCATTATGTAGTTTTATGTAAGAAAATAAATATAATTTATTATAGATATACATAATGCTAATGAATACATGAATAAAATGGAAAATAAAATGGAATTGCACACAAATCTGTAGTTATGTATGACGTCTAAAGTAAAACATCCTAATTTTGTTGGAAAGGATTAAATGAAAAGTCAAATACTTAACTGAATTAGATGAGATTAAATTTGTGCCTTTGTAATTGTAATGAAACAAAGGAAAAATTGGGGGAGGTTGGTCATCATTAATGATGTTTTACACTTCTTTGCCACATAGAGAATAGTACTGTTTTCTACTTTTTGTTGGGATGGCATTAGATGGAAATTGTAGCATAAAAAAGTGTAATTTAAATATGTCGTTTTCATTTCAGAATTAACCTGTTAAAGGTTACCTATATCAACATTTTAAAGGGAATGATTATCCTAAGATTTGTGTTTTGTAATTTTCTTTTGCATATGTACTTAATCTATCTGAAATTGTATCAATTCAACTGTAAACTGCTCACTGTATCTATGTATATAAATTCCTCATACTTATGTGTAAATTTGTATGTTTTCGTGTTTGTAAATTGTGTATATAACTATTTATCATTTCCTTTGAGGAAAATTCCATGAACGTATTTATCATGATTCTCTGAAAAGTTTAGATCGTAAATAAATGGTATGGTAGATAGCAATTGTACGGTACATGTTGTGGTGATAACTGTTGCAAATTTCAATGAAGAATCCTAATCGAATTTCCAATATAATCCCTGGAGTAATCATTCACCCTAAATCTTTTACAAAATAAAGCAAGTTTGGACTAGAATATGCCGGATTATTTCCATAGCATGTCAGTGAGTTGAATGAAGTCTGATCTTATCTTTCATTGATAATTTATGAAATGGAATAGTTCTATCGATAATTTATGAAATGATATAGTTCTATTAGTGCTACATATGTATTATCAATTTTGTCAGGCCTAATTTTATTCCATTAATAACAAAAGCTGTCAAATTATATCTCTGAAATCTTATGAACTTTTCCAATCCAAATCAAATTAAAAATGTGACATAAATGTATGGTACTGATTGTTTTTGATTGACACACTGTGTACAGTTAGAAGAAGTTGCATGTAATAGTGGTTCTAAAACCTACTCTAAAAGTGACTTGGTCTCGAAAATGTCATGAGTTTGGGGATAATATCTTCTCCTATTGAAAGCTCTGAACCGTTTTTAATCGAATTGTGTTGATGGGTTTTTTTGTATTTGTGTGCTGTGCAATTATTTTGTCATATGCTCAATCTAACGGATAATGTGCTAATATCCAATAGATGCAAGGATATTATATTTAGTTTTGACAAAGAACACTTTATAAGTAAGTTTAAATACAATTTCTTATAATAATGGAATATTCTTTTTCACAGAAGTTACACTGAACGCTCAAAACTACTTATACAAAAGTAGCTACATTATGTTGTACAAGCTTTACTTTATTCGTCTAAAACCCAGAGTGGGTTCTTCTAATAAACAAAAAGACATGAACAGCGTTGTTACACTCTAAAAAATTGCATTTATGAAAATTCAGGATATGTTTGTTTTATAGTCATATAGTTTGTATTTGTGTTCTATTAAATTGCTTTGATTACTGGGACTTTAAGGTTGTTGAAAAGAGCATTCCTCTTTGTAGCTCTATGTAATATATTTGTTTTCATTCCATTTCTGATTCTACTTTACATGTATGCAGTCCATGATTGTGCAATATGTTTTCCAACAAATTAACAACGAATTTTGAGTTTGTTTTATTTTCGTCAAATATTTGAATATGTGTGACAGTATTTGAGATCAGATTGTTTTCTCCGTTCATCTGCTTTGTACATTTTCCCATTTCATTTGTCACTATTTTCTTTATATTTTCCAGCTACATCTACATTTATATCTTCGATTAACCCATAGACTCCAGCCTAGTTTGTGAGATCACTAGACTAGGCTAGAGTCTATGGGCAATGTGTGCTTTACCATAACCAAATAGTATCCACGGGTTAAGGACATTATGAATACTTAACTCATCATCAACCTCATACTCACATAATATGGTGGCTTTCATTGATATGTATTCTCAAGTAAATATTTAAATGTTTAATTTAAAATTATATCAAATTGATATGACTGCTGAATTAAATATAACACTATATATATCTGTTATAATTTATAATCATTTTCTGCCAGAAAAATATATGATTGGGTAACATTTAAGGCTGATTACAAAGGAAAATTATAATACGTGGTATATAAGAAGGTAATATATTAAAGTATTGTTGAAATCAATTACAGTGCAATATGCTGTCAGAATGTATACATGTATTAACAATTGGTGAACTGGTACTTTAAAGCTTTGTGATGAACAATTAAACAATTGTTTGCCTCTTCATATCTGACTTCTGTGCCTCTCTTGTCTAATATCTGCATGAACCAAATTGTTATGTTTCAAATCATTATTATGTCAACAATATCTCTTATTTAGGATATTGAGAAACGAAGTTGAAATAGGAAACGTGGATAAGAAACAAATATATATACCAAAGAATAGAATTACCATAATTCATATAAAGGCCAGTGTAAATTATGAGTTAGAGATAATTCTTTACATCTCGCAAAATGCTATTTCATACCATTTCTTCAGAATATATCACAAGGAATATTAAAAGATCAACAAATGTATTTGATCTCTCAGCAGGAATGTTCAAATTTTAGAGAGACAGAGAGAGACAGAGAGAGAGAGAGAGAGACAGAGAGAGAGAGAGAGAAAGAAAGAAAGAGAGAGAGAGAAAGAAAGAAAGAGAGAGAGAGAAAGAAAGAAAGAGAGAGAGAGAAAGAAAGAGAGAGAGAGAGTGAGAGAGAGATAGATAGAGAGAAAGAAAGAGAGAAAGAAAGAGAGAGAGAAAGAGAGAGAGAGTAGATGTGTGATGGAGGGAGAATTCTTGAGGAGAATGTCTATTTGTGTGTGATTGATGATTATTACACTAGAAGAGGGTGAGGGATGATAAAGCGTGGGAGGGAAGAAGAAAGTGCACAAATGTGGGCAGAGACTATAGCAAGAGTTTAGGTTGTAAAACAGAACAAGAGATAAATACAGAGAAAGATCAGGCAAAAGAGGATGGTAGGTGTATGTTGTGTAAATAAGTGAATCAAAATGATCTTCTTTTAAAAGTCTCTCCAACTACCATTCATAAGATTAATATTTATTTTCTTGATTTTTTAATGTATTTTAATTTTCTAGAATATATATAGATTTTTTTTTAAATATATATATTTAGCCAAAAACATGACTACACCTACTTCCTCACAGCCGATAAAATAAAATATATATATATATTTGTCAAATATAACTGTGATGTGTATTAAAGGAAAACTTTACCAAATAATTAAAACTGTTGTAAAATAAAAAGAAATAGAAAAGAAAAAAAATACTAGTGAAGGTTTGAAGATAATCCACCAAAGAATAAAGAAGTAATAAGGGTTTAAAATATTAATTTTGTGACATAACTTTCCAGCTACTCTGCCTTAATTTTGTGTACATAGGATTACTTATTTGTGATTTTCCATGGTTTTTGATAAAGGAATTTAGGTTTGGTGATCGACAGTATAAAATGCAGTTATGGAATTTACACTATATGGGAGAGCAATGCACAAGTTACATCACAAAATCAACGTCATTCATAACTTCTTTTTTTAAAGATTTATTTTTCTTTTATTTTTTCTATTTTATTTTGTTTTTTAATCAAATTCCAGGGTGAACGTTCCCTGTAAGAGTAGGCTTGTATACCCTACTCGCAGGTTTGGATCCCCCCCCCTTTTTTTTTTATCCTGGTGCTGTCGCTTCTACAACTAGCATCCACATTCGATGCGCGCTGGGCCAAACAAAATGATTGGCGTCATTCAGTATCAGAGCATTAAATTAAACTGAATTTCTTTTTCTTTCGGACCTTATTCATTGTAAATTGCTAATTGTTCACCCACTTGTTTGAAGAGTAGGACATTTGTCACTCTAGTGCAAATATCCTCCATTGAATATATGGCTCCCATTATGTTTCTGCTCTAATAAACCTTGGAGGAAGAAGAAATTTCTTCCAAGAATAAACTGCTATATAAATAGTTTTAAAAAAGGGGGAAAAAAAAAAGAATCTTACACTGCAGTGGCCGATTCAGGATTTGAAAATATGGGGGAGAGGGGCGCCGATGATATTTTCCGATGGAGACAATGTAAAGTCAATAAGTGTTTTTCGAATTATAGGGGCGTCCCTTGCGCCCCTGCCTTGAGTTAATAAATCGCAAAAATATATTTTCATATTAGAAGAGTAATAGTTGTTGTTATTGGATGTTACTTCATCCATACTTCATCCATGGAGTAAGAAGAGAAACTTAATTACTCCATGCTTCATCAAATAATCTGCTACCTATTTATTGGGGCCCCACCGGCTCGCTCCACCCTTAACATTTTTCTTTGGAAAAAGTACTGTAAATATCGAAACAAACATAATTGGGGAAAATATGAAACAGCATATAATCCCCACTTGAAATAATGCAATTTTAGGAGGCTTTTTTTTCTTTTGTCCTCACCTTTGGTAAGAAAAAAGTGATCATCATCTGCTCTCAGGAATGAAAAGTGACAAGCTTCGGCTTTCACATATAGTATACAAAAATGATCAATAACACCTTAGCTCAACATTAGCATGTGCCCCTTTGCCCGGGGCAACCAGATTTGACCCTCGGGCAACCAAATTTGGAAGAAATTATCAAAGTAGTTGCCCGAACTGGGCAACCACATTTTTTTCTCGAGACTAATGTAAGGGCTTACATATGACGGACTAAATGTATTGGACTTTTGACCCTGTAAGGTTACATTCGAGTTCATTGTAAATCACATTTTATGTAATTTTTTTTTACATAAAAATCAAATCTTCAATATTGTCTTCATTTTTGTTTATTTGGCAGGGCAACCAGATTTTTCATTCGGGCAACCATTTTTGAGGAAAATTGAAAATTTGGTTGCCCATCAGGGCAACTCCTAAAAAATGTTAGTGTTGAGCGCTGAGCGGCTAATAGCAACATATAGGCCTACAGAGAGGCTTGTAATTTTTAAGTTTAGGAGGTGGCCAATTAATTATGTTGAGATATGTTTACGTCCCCATTCTTGAAAATCATTATTCGTCCTATTTGTACTGCAAAGCCTATATACATAGAGGCGTCCCCCCCTTTCCCTGGATCCCCACCCCCCCCCCCCTGCAACAGCCTCTAATTCTGTGCACCCCACACCAACTGTCGCTCTTGCGGGTGTCCGTGTGTCCGTAGCTCGATCGCGCGCGCCGTACGTTGTTTATTATGGATCGTACTGTGCTATGGCTAAAAGTTTCTGTGAAACTTGTAGAAACTTTGCTAAAAGTTTATTATTTGAACTCCTTGGGCATAATACGTGAGTTTATTACATCCTAGTCATATTCAACTATAAATTTCTGTAAGTAGTATTATTCCATATGGTTGTTTATAATGAATGTTGTAAGGGTGCTTGTATATGTTTCACTCAATATCAAGATTCATTCATTCTCTCTCGGCTCGTCTCGTGACCATGACTTGACGTTGGATCGCCCCCGGTGTTTCCCGCGGTAGTCACAGCGTTCCGTGTCCGCCCGCTAGGCCGCTGGAGCTGGGACTGGTTCTGTGTGGAAACATTGGACATCGTAGTCTGTTGTGGCTTGTCCCGGTGGCTTGTGTATGTGAATTATTTCTTATGCTTAACTATCAAATGTTACAACAAGAGATGACAATTTCAGTCATGTTGACAAAGATGTTGTAAGAGAAAGACAGAGAGAGAGAGAGACAGAGAGAGACAGATATCGATCTGACTGAAGAGTGTTGCCGTTGGAGAGAGAGAGAGAGGGAAAAAAGTGAGGCATTTGATACAAAAACAGAACTTGACAAGCAAGGTGTTAATCAAGATTTAAAATGCAATGATAATCATCTTCTTGCGGGCGCCATCCCTGACCTATCATCCCAAATGAGAGCCATCATTAAGTCATCTTTGGTGCGCTTCATTTCCAACATCAACCTCTACCCACCAGCACACATAATATTGAGAGAACACTTCAGAAACTATTGGTTGTGGAAAAGACCCACAAGGAACAACAACAACATGGGCATCACTGGAAAAGCAAGACCAACGAACGTTGAGGGCGTCAACAGCTTCGCCAGTTGCTCTAAGGAAGGCCAACTCCGCTGATTTTTTGTGACCAAGAAAAAACTTTGGGCGGCCGTGACAGTATTTGTAGATTTGACGAAGGACAAGAATACTGATTTTTGTAATTTATCTATTTATTTGATAATTATATCCAATCCTATTTTATGTAGTAATTTATTTAAACTACCACTATATATTTTTTTAATGTGAAAAAATATAAAAAATTAAGATGCATTTTGTATTTAAAAAACAAAAATAAAGCTAATGGCAAGGACAGCACATCAACTGAGCTAGTGGTCAAAGCGTCTTAGCTGCACTGCCGCCTTTAGCAAGCAAGCTATACGCGCTGGCTACGCGACCAGTACAAGTTGAGCACAGCGAACAGCTGAGCTAGACTTTGGGCGGCCTGGGACAATCCTGAAATGCAACGCGAGGGTCACAAAAACGTCTTGGAAAAAACCATCTGAAAGTAGCAACCTGGTAAAATCGCTGATAACAACAAAGTATTACTTGATAAAGATTGGAGATTGTTAAAATGTCATTTATAAGTTTTAAAATTTAAATTTATTTTGTTTATAATCAGATCTCACATAATCTATTTTTTTAATGACTAATTTGCTTCACAACTTGCTATAATGATTAATTTTGTCTTCAAATTGCGTTCAATTTGTCATAGTATTGAATCTGCGTTTGGTTTTGTTGGCATGCCTACAAAACTGTGCGCGAATGTCAGCTGAATGCGCGTAGGCAGTTGGCCTTCCTTAGAGCAACACGCGAAGCTGTTGTCGCCCTCTACGTTCGTTGGGCAAGACTAGACAATGTGTGTAGAGAGAGAGAGAGATAAAGAGAGAGAGAGAGAAAGAGATGTTGAAGGGGTTGGTTTTTTTTTCAACTGTAAAATATATGCAGAAATTTATTATAGTGGGTGCAATATTACTCAACAAATGGCTGGTACTATAAAAATATATTAAATCCGGGTAATTAAGGTACATGAATTCTTGAAGAAGTTGAAGTACAACAGAAAAAGATCTAAAATCTTTATTATTGGAGGTTGTGTTCGGTGGAAAATATTTGAACTCTTAGAAGCGATCCACCTCCCGGGGGGGGTCGTGGGCGCGGCGCGCGGAGAGAGAGAGACGTGGGTGTGGGGGGGGGGGGGGCTAGAGCATTCAGAAGTGTTTAGTGGTATATTATAGTATAAATATTGTTTTTTCTTCAGTACAATTTTTGGTCGAGCCAATGAATGATTTTATCACATGCGGGTCAGATGATCTCTGATTTGAAGCGGAGGGATGAGAAGAGAGAGAGGTGTGTACATGTATAGTGCATAAAAGACAGAGGAAATCCTTTAATTTCACATCAATACATATATAGGCCTACACGTTATTTGGATATTATACGTTGTGGTTTCTAACTTCCTTCCTAGTCTGTGTACAATGTGTGTATGATTACTTAAAGGGAATGCAGAGTTCTTGTAAGCAGGGAAAATATGGTTATATAGTGACCTATGTTCTTCTTAATATTAAAAAAGTGAAACAACCTGTCATATACATTCAAGTCATGTTTAACCCATTGAGTACTGAGCCTGAATATATTCGGGCTGACTTCTATGGGAAATGTGTGACATGTAGCTGAATCAGTTTGTCTCCAGGTTATTAAGCTCATCCCAAGATCTTATTCTTCTACACAATGTAAACATGATCCTTCAAGGATCATCTTGATTCATGACTTAAGAATTATGTAAACCAGAATGTAAATTATATGTCAATATTTCTCATGCGTTATGTAAGATTGACATGTACAATGGACATTGAAAAATACTGGAAGGAAACATCAAATATTTATTGACCCCTCCCCCCACCCCTGTATATGCTCTAATTATAGGCAAAAGTCCTCTACGGGGAACTAGCGTTGAAGGCGGGGAGGGGGGGGGGGGGTAAGCCTAACTTTGGGGAGGGGCCGAAACAAACGGTAAGCGGTAAACAAGAATTACTTTCTGACTGTGAATCTTTAGCATGTGTGTGATAACATCAATGTGTTCCTAGATGTATAAAGTACATACTGCCTGCTGTTTAAAATGCCTGAACCTGTGCCAGAAATAAATGATGAATATTGGATAAATGTATGTACTGGTTTGTTTTGTCTCAATCCCTCAAAGCCCATTGATATGTACTATATTTACGCTTGAAATACATGTATCTTTTGAAAGATACTTTAAAAAGTAAACAATATTATATGGCAATGATGTCTCTCAAAATATGTACACCTACACATTATTTACTTACTCTTCAAACACTGTATATGTGGACACAATATTCTAGTTTTATATTAAATGCACATATTTGTACTTGGCTGCACAATTTGATGATTTCCATTTCTCATTGATTTGCAACAAAAAAATGAATAAATATGTAGGCCTAAAATGTAAATAATAGAACGAAAAAAAAAGAAGAAAAAAAAAGAGAAGAAATTACTCCTTTTAATTCTGGGTATGTGGAGAATTCCAAATATACAATCTGTTCATGTAAATGAAGTATCAGTTTTGTTTTTGATCTTGAACTGAGTAGCTGATAAATAGCTAATACAAGTAACTACCATGTAATAATGATAATAATCATAGTTCAGTAATAAAAAATACATACATGTACATACATTTTCCCAGTAACTATGTTTTCCAACATTTACGCTCCATGACATTGGAATTATTTAAGTGTCATTATGTTTTTCAAAATAATTGACCAAATACAAAGAGAATAAATGATGATAGTTAAAATGATTAATGAATTACTCTTTATTATAGCTGTATTACAGTACAAAAGCTCCATGACATTGGAAAAGATTAATTGACCACAAGCAGAGCCTTCAAAACTGATCCTCCTATAATTAACTATCCAGCGGTACTGTACATGTAAATTCATGCTTCTCCCATTTAATTTATATTTTGATTACATGTAAGTAAGCTTTTAGAATTCCTATTTACTGATTGGTGCTAATTGAGCACTAAATTAGCTTTCAGTATACTCCCCTGGGAATAGATTCATGCATGTATGAAGTTTGACTGACTTTTTTTCTGGGAAAAGGTGAGCTTTTAAAATATCAACATTGCATATTTTGCAAATTAAGTGCTCGTTGAGCTACAGCATTGTAAATAAGAGCTTTAGATGGATATTTCATACACATGCACTCCCTAGTTTATGATTTGATTTGTAAGTTTTTATTCATGTAACTTTCAAATACTCTATCACCCTAAAGTGCTGTCCCCTAAAGACAGCAAGCATCCAAAACTATTAAGGCTGATTTAAATTTAACTTTCATAGCCTGATGATAGCTTTAATAATAAAATTCCCTCTTTCAAAAGAAATATATGTATTTTTGACTGACTTCTGTAGTAAAAAAAAATATATTACATTGTATATCCATATTTTTTATGAATACCAAGCTTGATATCTTCTTACTAAAATAGGCAGATTATAATTCCACAAGTACATGTACATTATCTAAAGATACAAAGACTGTAAGTTGACATAACTCTTGTTTGCTCATGCATGCAAACAACAAACACAGTAGCCTAATCAGAACTGTATGACATTGGATGATCATCCTTTTCACAATATTCATGGTCTTTATTCATTGTAGTATAGTGGGAGAGGCTGTTATCAAATCTGTCACCCATGAATTTATGCTGGGTCAGTATTTTTAAACCCCCTATTTGTAGAGCCCCTCTTCTTAAATAAATCTTGAATCCAAACTTTAATAGTCAGTTCCACTTTTTCTCATTAAGAAATAAACAAACAAACTTGTATCATACAAGGATGTAGCCTACATTGTGGTACTGTTTAGACAATGTGTAAATGTAAATTTTTTTCCAAATACCGGTATTATTCTTTGGAAAAAAAAACCTCTATAAAATTATATTTCCACTTGAATGACAAATTAAAGCCATGAAACCTACATCAATAAACAATTCTGAATTTACTCTAATACAATTGAAATTTCAGAGCACCTCCTGTAATGATGAGTCTCAATGTCATAACAGCAAAAGGGCACTGTGTCCTGAATTAATTTTTGATACACAGTAAACTTTTTGTCGCGATTTGTCAAAAGATGAACACCCATGAAATATTGACTGCATACAGACAGAAAAAGGGGAAAATGGAGCTAGGGGTTTAGAAAAAAGGGAGAAATACAGCTTGGGTGTGAGAAATTCAAACTCAAGCGGGAGAGTAGGAGATTTTTTCAAAAGTGTCGTTTCGGCATGAGATATCCCAATAAAAGCGGGAAAGTTGGAATTTCTGTGCATGTATAATTGAAAACATATTTGGAGCTTCAGGTGACTGCCTGAGCGTGACAGTTTGTCAAAATCTGTACAACAAGAATGCAAGATTGGGATTCCATTGTTGTGTTTTGGAATATCCACACCCAATCAAAGTCCGTCCAATACAATTTGTCCCTTTTTTGCTCTTTCTCAGCCCAATTGTGTGTACCCTAGTTCGGAGATAATGTTTATTTATTCAGTTCAGAAACATTTTCGCCCCAGCTTTTCGTGACTAAAGTGTTATAAATAAACAATAGTTTCATTTGTAACACATAGACGCATACATGTAAATGTGTACATGTACAGCTGTACATGCCCTTTGGGAAGCCTTTACTGCTTAAAGTCCACTGGATAGGATTCCAAAAGCTAGACCCACTAGCTATTTAATTATTTACTCTATTATTATACACTGTATTAGTTGATGAAATATTTACCATCTTCTCAATCACTCTATTCAATATGGACTTTGTGCAGCCTACACAATTAGAAATAATTTCAATTTCAGGTAGTCACTTCTTGGATAATTATCTAGGTTATGAGTTCTGTTTGGACATTCACTCAAGAACGTGTCGGGGCTTTATGACCCAGTACAAATACATATGAGGTGATCAGCTGCCAAAAGTAGCGCTCATGCATTGATGGCAGTCATAAGATCAATGTCTCTGTCTGTGTTTTACAGCTGAAATTTAATTGTTATCGCTTCATGTGTAGCTTTATTGGCCTTTCGGGAGAGGATTTAAAATTTTTTAATTTTAAGGGTTATTTGGCTTTGCTTTAAAAAAAAAATCCAGAACTCTTTTACACTCTAGACTGTGCTACAAGGGTACTATCTTCTCATCATTTTCCTTTCTATAGCCTGGAGTACGTAAACATGTAGGCTATTTCACTCCTTGGCCCATACAGGCTGTTTTATACTTGCTGTATGAGCCCTGCAGTGTATACATTGTAGATCCAGACTTGTACATTTTAGACCTTTCTTTTTTCAAGAAATGTATTTGAGGTTTACATGTAGTTCACCTTTTTTTGTTAAATATTTGCTCTCCTTTTTTGAGGTTATTTTACTTGTTGTGTGACGTCAGTAATATGAGGTTGACTGATCATTCTTCCCAATTTGTACACAATATTAAAAAAATTACTGAACTGTGTAATTCTTTTTAAATTCCATTAGTACATGTGAAACTAATGTTAGAAAATCAAAAGAAGTTAAATCAGTGTCTTATAAAATAGACTACATGTACATCACCTTGAGTCTTGAAATTGTCAGGGACCGTAGGGCCGCATTTCGTAAAAAAAAAGAAAAAAAGGTAAAGCTGCGTAGTATGTACCATACGGGTGGGAAGACGAATTCCATTTGTGGCGGTAGTTCCGTTTATGAGCCCTTGATGCCCCGTGACAAACTTGATACTTTGAGGGTTAGAGTTAGGCTATGGTTAGTGTCAGGGTTAGAGTTATATAGGGCAAAGGTTAATTTTAGGTTTAGGGTTGGGTTAACTATAACCATTGTCCGATTTTTAACATTTCAGGGGTATCAATTGGGGGGGGGGGGAGTCAAAGACCCATAAATGGAATTTACCGCTCAAATGGAGTTTGTCTTCACACCTGTATACTTCACATTTTTATGTTTTTGCACTACAGGGTCTACATGTACGTAGTTTCATATTTTCTTTCAAGAAATCTAAGAATTCCCTCATATATCAATAGAGTTTTTTGTAACTTGCATACTTTTATATTTTAATACATACATTGTACTGTAGGCCTACTGTATGCCAAATTTCAAATAGTTTAGGTTTTTTTTTTTTTAGGTTATACAGGTACATGTAGGCCTCTTTGTTATGAGGATCGCATATCCTGAAGGGCTTTACCTTTATGAGCAATTTGCTGATTCTTCTAAATGAAAAGCCAGAGTCTTGCAAATGTTATTTGGTTATAGGATTAAGCTACTTCTTAGTGACCAGTAAATTATCAGTTTGTTTTTGTAAGTAATATTGACTCCATGGAAATATAAAAAAGGTGACCTTACTGGCAATATTTTCAACCTTTGGTTTTTCCAAACCCTTCATATTTTTGATGATTTTTATACATTCTACATACACTGTACATGTAGAGGAGTTATGGAAAAGCACTTCAAATATGTCTCAATATAATTTTGTTCAATAAAAAGACATAGAAGTGTCTTCATGTACCAGTGTGGTACAAAGAATTCATTCAGATTATAACACAATTTGAAATTAATTGTTAAATTTTAATTAATCTTAGTTTCTTTACTTTGAAGTTAAACCATACATTTTAGGGTACCTTTCTCATTTCGAATGACTCAAGATGAACTGGTAATTACAGTAGATATATGTACAGTATATGTTACAAATTGTATCATGCTTTTAACATTTGCTCACTGTCTTATGTGTACATGTAGTTCCAGAACACATATAGTCAGGCAGCTAGCTCATGATTGGTTAGCTGAACGAGGTACCACTAGTAAAGTATTGGAATATATGGGGAAGAATCCCACATTACTAAACCCAACGTCTGGCAGTGCATCTCTGCTGCATTAGGTCCCTACAGCCGGGGGCGTCCAAAATGAGTGCCCATTTTACAAAAATTCTATTTTGAATAAAAATAGCAGAATTCATTTTCTAAACACCACTAACTTTGATGTCAAAATAAAGAGTATTACATTGTCTTAACGCTTGTGTCATTTTGAAATCAGACTGAAATCGAAAACAGTGAAAGTTTTGATGAAGAAATGTTTTTTTCTCACTTTTTTTACGCAAATATTTTTGTTCCTTTTTTCAATAATTTTTATAAATAGTTGTATAAAACATTGATGTTTGTAACTTTTCTAAAAACTACCTACATGCATGTGAATGATGCTGTAAAAAGAGGGAGTTATATCTTATTCCGAAAGAATTATGATGAGCTAAAGTCAGGAACGCAATATAGACAAAAATCAACAATTTGCCCCGTATCGAAGAAGAATCCCATACCCGTACGTGTATAAGGAAAGGCCGATAACATGCGATAGCTTTTAGCAGACAAAACAAGTATCGAAATGTTCCGCATTTTTGGCACTTTTGTTTGCCTACTCACAGCCATCGCATACAATCAGTTTTCATAATACACGTGCGGGTATTGTGTGATTCTCGGTCACGGGGCAAATTGTTGATTTTTGTCTATTATGCGTTCCTGACTTTAACTCATCATAATTCTTTATCGGAATAAGATATAACTCCCTTCTTTTACAGCATCATTCACATGCACGTAGGTAGTTTTTAGAAAAGTTACAAACATCAATGTTTTATACAACTATTTATTAAAAATTATTGAAAAAAGGAACAAAAAATATTTGCGTAAAAAAAGTGAGAAAAAAACATTTCTTCATCAAAACTTTCACTGTTTTCGATTTCAGTCTGATTTCAAATGACACAAGCGTTAAGACAATGTAATCTCTTATTTTTGACATCAAAGTTAGTGTGTTTAGAAAATGAATTCTGCTATTTTTATTCAAAATAGAATTTTTTGTAAAATGGGCACTCATTTTGGACGCCCCCGGCTGTAGGACCTAATGCAGCAGAGATGCACTGCCAGACGTTGGGTTAGTAAATGTGGATTCTTCCCATATATTCCAATACTTTACTAGTGGTACCTCGTTCAGCTAACCAATCATGAGCTAGCTGCCTGACTAATAGCTGTATATTGCCAGAAGTCTAGAAACATCTGTTGAGTCATTCTGAAGTTCCCCGAAGATCGACATGTACAGTTTTTTAGATAAACTTTAGAGTTTATGCAAAACCTGGGGTTCCTGAACTCTCATGGCTTCTTCTTGTATAGGAAAACTCAACGGAAAGCGTAAAGGGGGTACAATCTTTGATATCGTGTTTGAGGAGTAATGGTCTGTTTAGACACAGGCAAATTCATGTGGAAACTCTGAAGAGGTTTGTATTTAAAGAATCTTTGAAAAATGTTCAGGGCATACGATGTGCGGGCACATTTCTTGTAAAATCATGTAGAAACTACATGTATCAGTGCTGTTAAAAAAACTTTAACAAATAAACAGAAAATACTATTGTACTCATAGGGCCTAGAGAACTTTACATTTTGGCCTACACAATGTAGTGGATACATTCACACAAAAGGGTCCTCTTTCTTACCCATATGTAGGCCTACATCCTGTTTTTTTAGTTCGTACACCACATTTACATTTCATTTTTATACAAGTGCGTTTGTGCAGGTTTCACTATAAAATCGTCATTAGTAATACTGTTTCAGTTTTTCAGTTGTATACTGTCTTGGTATCGTATCAGGACAACTACCCCCCCCCCCCCCCCCATTCAATTACCCCCCACCCCCCGGAGGCAACCACCCACAGAAATAGGGTTAGAGTTAGGTGAAGAGTTTAAGGAATTAGATTTTTGGCAGGGGAAGTTGTCATGGGGAACCTAATTGTCGGGGAATAGTTTTCCTAGAACCCTTGGTATCTATTTTGTGTGTGAAAGTGTATGTACAATGTAGCTATTTTTTTTGTGTGAAAGTGGACTTGCGAACCACTCATAGTGGTTGAGGGAATGGAATGATGCCAACAATTGGTGAATGCTTTGTGAGCTCTCTTCCTGTTGCTGACATACAGCCTTCCTGTAGACCCTGACTCCAGCCACCCTGTTTCCACTGATGGAATTTCAGTGGGGCCCGAACTGTTCCCTAATGTACAAGTACACAATGTACACAATGTACTTGCACAGACACTACTGTACATGTACAATACTCTATGCAGTGGGGAAAGGGGCAGGGAAAGGGGGGGGGGGGTGGGGGGAGTTGAAATCCCATTATTCTACTGGGTTCTCTTCCCCTTTTAACCCTGGTAAATGTTCAACTTCTATTAATTTCTGGAATTTAGCAGATTTTGGTGTACAATTTACATAAGTACTTTCACACTTTTCCATTTAATAGGCCTACTAACCAGTTAAAGGAAACCAATACCCAAGGATATAACCACTTTTATAAGAAAGAGCACAAGTAGAGGAGCAATTTAAAACAAGTTTCGTCAAAATCGGTTATAAAATAAGAGAGTTATGGAAGTTTGAAAAGTCTCTTGTACCTTCTACGGTGATCCTCAAATTGGCAACATCGGCCTCAAAATGGCCGATTTTATGGACAACTCTCCATTTGTTTTGAACACACCATTTTTTTCAGATTTGCCCCTATTTTCTTTCAAAATATATATGACCCTTCTTCTGAGCTCAACATAATTATGTTGAGTGAAATATGTTTTCCCATGATATATTTTGAGCTCAGAAGTACTGTAAATAAGAAATATTTTGAAAGAAAATGGGGAAAAATTTGAAAAATTGTGTACAAAACAATTGAAGAGTTGTCCATTTTGAAGCCGATGTTGCCCTTTTGAGGATCCCCATAGAAGGTACAAAGAGACTTTTCAAACTTCCATAATTCTCTTAGTTGATATTACCGATTATGATGAAACTTTTCTTAAATTGCTCGTTTAATTTTGCTCTTTAAAAGTGATTATTTCCTTGGGTATTGGTCCCTTTTAAATAGTTGTGGGCAATCCTGAATTAGTGGACAAAATTAATTTCTAGAGAACTCTCTCTTTACTTTGTTGGTCGATTTTTCAAAGCTAATTTTTTTAAAGTAACATCAATATTCATATCTGGTGATGCTGAATTAATGGTGGAAAGATTGGCTTTTGTCAAGGGCAGCTTTAACCCTAATTGGACTGGGGGGGGGGAGCCTAAAAGGCCCCCCCTCAACATTTTTTGCGATAAATTTTTAACGTGGGAAGCTGTGGCCGCGATTTTTTATGACTTTTTTTCTTGAAGTCTCGCGCATCTTTTAGCCCAAATTTGCGACGCCTGGGTACTCAGTTCGCGAGTTACGCATAATTTTGTACCCGTGCGTCAGACCCAAAATTGCTCTAAAACGTGATTTCATGTACAAAGTCAATGCAAATTGTCTGAGTGATTAATTTTGCTTTTATCTAAAACAGTCATTTGATTTGCTGCTATTTATGACCAAAATAATGTCGCTGACAATTTCCAACGAAAAAAACAATGAAAATAAAAAGGTTGAAAAAACAAAGAAATACATAAGAAATTAAAAAACAATAAAATACATAAGAAATTGATTTGGATTCCAGATTTTTTTCAAGTACAATTAACAGGAATGCTATAAAGAACATTCACACCAAATATGAGCATTCTAGGAGCTATATTGAGTGAATTAGAGCAAAAAGTATGATTCCATGCATAAATCAGCATAATTATTTAATTAAAAATAAAGTTGAACAATTTTTGAACAATCAAATATACGATTCTGTTTATTACTCATGGGTGACATGTGTGTCGATTTTCATCGCATTCGCGATGAATTAGGGTTAACAGGCTCTTTCTGAAATCTCTCCCTCATGAACCTTTGTATAAGCTCAGCATTTTGTGTAACCTGTGAAAACGGGTGCTTATTTCGCAGGTCATTTTAAGGGCAAGATCAGGGTAAACGATACACAGACCTTTTTTTTTAGAGTGTGCATGAGGGCAATTGGCCTCTGTTTAAATTTCTAAATTTTGGGTACCTGGAGCTCAAACTTAGAGGGCCTTTCCGGGTGCTAATGTAGTTTTGTATCCTGTGCAAGAAGGGATAGGGTTTACGCCAACATGAAGGGATAGGGTTTACGGAGACCAACAAGGTCTAGGGTTAGGGTAGGGTAGGTTGGAGTGTAGGGGACATGAGATTGCATTATTAGCGCCTCTTTCTGTGTCCAACCCAACCCTGCTTTTGATACAAATCTGTTAGTCAGCTGTTTTGTTACACAGATACTTCTTGGAAAACAAAATACGGTCATGGTTGGTGTCTGGAACAAACTTGGCAACCCAAATCAAGATGTCGCAACGAACATGTAGACATCATAAACGTGAACGCATACATGTATCTTACCAAGTTACATGTAGGCTATACACATGTACAATGTGGAATATTGCTTGGACTACTGTATTCTTGGAAATATTCGCGGTACATTCATTTTCGCGGATCTCGCGCAGAGAGCGGCAGGCGCGAATTTAAACATCCGCGAATATGTAGCCATGACTTCTCATGCATGTACATGTATTGTGTTCAGTTGCGACCTTACGAACGTGCAGCCCGAATTTAAGAACCTGTGAACATATTTTGAGGCCGCACAGCGCGAAAAATTAATCGCACAAAAATAACAGTGAATACAGTAACTGTACGTTTAGCATCTGTGGTTTTGGAAATTGATATGGGGGAGAGAGACATCTTAATTTTGATATCAAATGTATGCCTATCTTTTTCATTTAATGCTGATCTCAGTGGATTGCTTTGTCTGATAATTATACATACAATGTAGACCTATCTGTAAATAACCATCCTGATTTAGATAGATTTTTCTCATATGTTCACGACTTCTTTCTTGATTTTTCGTATCAATTTTTTGCTTATTCAAGTAACTCCACTAGTATTGCATCTTCTACAAAAATGTGTGGCAATTATCAATTATGTAGATCTATTTATTTTATGTCTAATTCAGATTCTGATTCAGTTTCTGTTTGTAATTCCACTTTGAAACATAAATACATGACCTTCCAAATGTAAACAGATGATAATAAAATCAAACAGATTCATGAGAGAAAGGACTCAAGAAGAAGAGGAGATTATTTTGGGCTCATTAAGCTGTTATTTTGTTGTTGTCATATAGTCATTATTTATAATAGGTTATATTCAAACTAAGTGGGACATTTAGCTGCAATTTTAAAGTGGCGCTGTGCCTTTGAAAATGCAAATTAGGATCTGAAATCAACACAAAGGCTTCTTTACAATACAACCAATCATTTAAGTTCAAACATTATGTGATCCAGTTTTTGTACGCTGAATGATTGATCGAACAGTAATTTGCACATATGGGACTATGGTGCTTTAAATGCATCTTATTCTTATATCTAGTCACTCTTTTCAGATCTTCTTTGCTTAAAGTAATTATCATGGACTACTCTAACATGGCATATACACACAGGTAATTTCGATCTAGTTATTTACTTGAATTGTTGCATAAGGCACTGGTCGTGTCACTCACGTTTTTGATGTCGTGTCACTCACGACACATGTAGAGGTGGACCATTTTCCACAGATAGGGAATGATTGATAAGGACAATAAATGTCAGAGAGGTACACTGTTCATGTACATATACCAGCACTTATGGTACCCTTAGCGATCTACTTGGGCACAAATCCAATCATAACCAATGATGGTCAGAAACCCATGATGGTCAGAAACCCATGTCTGTTTTTCTGTTGTGTCACTCATGCACTGTTTTTTAATCATAATTTCCAGGACCAATTGCAAAATTCAAATCCAACTGGTAGTGACACATGCCTCTCCTTCATTAACCTACAAGTGCAAAGATATGCACCCTTCTATCAGTCCAAATTTCGTGTCACTCACATTTGAATATGACCAATAGAATGTATTTCTAGTTTTAAATGTTCACTGGGAGATTATTTTAACCCGTTGTATACTAAGCCCGCATATAAGCGGGCTGAAGAAATATAGAACATCCCTCTTGTTGACAGTTTATTTCACTCATGATTGCATAAACATATAAAGACCTTATATAATTCAAATTATCTGACATCCATATATTCAAAACTGTCTTTGTTTCACTTTTAAATGAAAATAATTTCTTGCAAGCATGATTGACAACCACGATTCATTTGGCTTTGTAAAAAGTTCTCAGTATACAACGGGTTAAAAGCTATCTCAGTCATTACCAGAACTCAGGTTTGTTTTTTAATATGACCTGAAAAGAGACACACTGATGGATTAAAAACAAAAATACTGCAAACACATACACACTGTAAAATTGGCAGCTCTGAACCTTTTTAGCAACACTCAATTTATTTTCCACCTTTTTACAACCATTATGTGATGCAAAATGTCTTAATTAGTTGATCATCCGTGTATATTCACGCTGCTTCATCACTTGAACACCGCTACTAGAAGGTAATAAATACAGACAGGATTTAATTAAACCCACCTAATGCTCTCCATTAGTGTTAAGAGCAGCTAAGTAAAATCCATCCATTGAATCAGAGGCGATGGCGTATGGGAGTAGTTTAGTGTGTTTAGGTGTTGCCTAGCAACGGGGGAGAGTCATCCATCAGGTAGAGACGAAGGAGGAGATGCGGGGAGCAGTTAAGGAGAAATGGAGTTGAACAACTTTATTGTTTACTCGCCGATGATGCAGATGGCTAGGATTGCGCGAGCGGTATTAAATTGGCTTCCTGTTTTTTTGATGGGAGGTATAAAGATCACAAGCAGGTGAAGGCTAGTGTTACCGTTGGATGGATCTTTTTGTCTATTGAAGGAAGCGAGAAGTAGAGCATTGCTAATTTTGATAGTTAAAGCGACAAGTTCGTGGAGAGGAAGGATAATGCATTAATAGTGAATGACAATTTACACTATTAATGATGCTCAAGGCCTTCTTTTCATACAAATGAATCATTTTAGACACCTGACCGTTTGCATTTAATAAGTACTGTATAGAATACCAAATAACAAGTGAAGCCTCTGAAAAAGAAGAAGATTTAACTAAAAGCTAAATTTGAGCTACATCTCGATTGTTATTTGTACTCCTTTATAAACGGTCCATTTTACTTGATTCTTGAAACGTAATTATCTTGAAAACAATACTTGATGTTGTCTTTGTGCTTTGGATCTTTGGATACACTTTCAGGACAAATATTTAATTATTTATTATATCAATCTATCTGTCAAAACTTGGAAAATGTGTAAAAACCCAGTAAAAGTAAAGGAATTTTTAGACAACTGAGTTACATTTTGTATTCTACATACATGTACCACCTAGACATCATGCATTCAGTGAAGTGATATTTTTGTCTATGTCTTATATTTTTTTGAGGGGGTGTGAACAATTGGAATAATTTTCCCTAAAACTAAATAAAAACCCCCTAAGTTACAGTTTTTACAGTTTTAAGTATTTTTAGCAAATAAAACGTGCACGTTTTCTCAGAAGGAAAGAAGTGGAGATAATGTGTTTTCCTCTTGCCATGATCTGTCTACATCAAACAAAATATAAAATCATGTAGACTTCTGTCTAGATGACTCAGGTTGAAAGTCCTTTGAGACCAATAGCGGTATGATTGCATTTCCGCAGGCTCTGTGCCGTTTATGGTAGGGTTGGTTTACAGTATTTTGGAAAAAGAATCATTCAGGATCAATTTGCACAAATGGCTGTGGATGTCTCCACACCTTTGGGAACGTTACATGATTCCAAGTTCCTGATTTTGGTTCGAGATTTGTGTGTAATATATCCAGGCACAACAATTCTTGGTCATTCATAGTAATGGAATTTTGTGTTCAGTCTGATCTTGTCGTGTCTGTGTGACTGGGGTGATGCTCCAAAACCTGTTTATATCCACTTAGTCTAATGGCAGTTGGTCCTCATCTCTGATTGTCTAATGGGCTATTTACCCATTTCAGGCCTTAAATTTCGTCAGTTTTAATAGTGCAAGGCCATTTTCCCCGTAGGGCACTTTTTCCCAAGTACAGCACTAATGCAAATGTCTGGAAAAGGGCATTAAAATCTCCAAGGCCAAACAAGGGATTTTGGAAGAGGCATTACGGCCAGTAAGGGCGGCATCCAATCGATTAATTTAAGCCCTGCCATTTGGTCTTCTAACAATCTATGTCGTCTTGGTCTTATACAAATTTGGTCTGAGTCTTACTTGTTCTAATGACCACTTGGTCTAATTGCAAATTTGTGTAATGGCCAAATTGTCTAAAATCTTGCTTTGTCTTTAGAGCAACTGAAAAGCAATACATTGGACAATAAAAAAAAAGTGATGGAAAAATGGATTTAACACCTTTTTCAAATGAGCTCTTCATATAGAGTATGAATGTAACAATTTTGTTTTTAATAAACATTAAAAACAACAAATAAATGATGAGAAAAAGTAAGAATAAAAAAGAAAAGATACCAAGGAATATTTTAAGAAAACCTGTCCTGTACAGTAAGCCCCAGGAGTTGATGATTTAAACATGGTAGAATTCATTACTACATGTTTGCAGGTGATTCGTTTATACAGTATAATAGTTTTCGACAAACTCTTCACTAAGCGCTTGATGTACATGAAGGTGTTGTGTGGCATTCATGCATGTTAAAACGTGGAGGCAACTTCTGAAACCATACCCAAGTGTCATGTAATATGAAGATGTCCGGAGGTGGTTTCCTCCCTATATATTATTCTAAAGAGTATCAACAGAATTGTCTCTTCAGTAGGTGTCTTCATCAGCCTTGAAGTTGAGAAATTGCTCCAGACTCTCATTAAGCAATCTCATCTTTACTCTAGTGCACTACCAACGTCGCTGTGCCACCTGCCCGGTTGGCTCCTGCATGGGGCGTTAGGCAGCACCAACGAGGGAGAAGGAGAATTAAGCTTGCTTCAAAGTGTATTGGGGGAATAAGCCTGAAGTTCGTCGAAGCTTACATTTGCCTTCATCAGCCAATTCAAGGACAACTGCCCCCTGGACAATTACCACCCCTAGACAACTACATGTACCCCATCAAAAATCTACCCCTAACCCTACACCTAACCCTAATCCTAATTCTGGGGGTGGTTGTCCTGGGGGATAATTGTCCAGGGGTAATTGTCCTGAAGCATCATTAGTTCATTTTTAATTTTTACATCTTGCTCTGAGCATGATTCTCATGTTGATGCACATACAAACACTTTCATAATAAAAAGTAGGCCTTTTTAAGGCACTGCTCAGCTGTGGGCTGACAAAGAGAAGCGTAAGCGTTTTCAGCTCTTTTGCAAAAGAGCCAGCTATTCTGAAAATATGTCCAAAATGATATGGGTTGGCTTTCCGCACAGAATATAATGCTACGAAATGTAATTCTCAGAAAGAACCTCATATTTTCTGATTGGTGTTTTACTGTAATTCATGGAATCAGGAAAAGTGGGCTGTGTTTCATCCTCCGGCTGATGTGAAAACGCAATTCCAAGCAGTGGTTTCTCAGTGACAGGCAATCAGAAGGATGAGCATATCACTTACTCGCAACTTGATTAGACCGACAGCGTCAAAAAGTCAACAAGCAATTAGCAGCTCAACGTTCTGATTTCCACTGACATGCTATCCCACATGGTTTAATGTCAATCATTGAGTAAACACTTCTGTAAATTTATCCGTTCTGTTTCTTACAAGTTTTAACATCATTAATATTGAGAATATTTGGCTATTACATTGAACTATGTGACAATGGGATAAATCTTATTAATTTGAATGTAAGGGTATACAGAGAAAAATAAATGAGAAGCAAAAAGATGTCATAACACATTCGTAAGCTTTCAGTTACATGGACACTTTAGAATGTTCAGAAAAGAGTACAAATTTTAAAACATTCCTTTTTATAAAGATTTTAGAGTTCAGAATTTATGTGTGTTGGTACAAAAAACAATGGCCTCATAACGGATTTCTAGATCTAATGATTCAATCATCAGGAACTTGTGTCATTCTTTCACTTTCAGCCATATAATTTATAGATCCAGATGAAGCCTACGTACCTGAAGTAAATTTATACTTGACATAATTCGCACTGCAAAAAAATTGCGTGATTCTGATTATTATCCCCTCTGCTTTGTACATACATGTACGTACATGAAAGTGACATTTGATTAAAGATGTGATTCAAACTAAGTATTGACCAAGCTGTGCTCCTCGAGCGAAATTGCCTTTTGTGTGAAAACAACCAATTTTGGAGTAGATGAGGTGTAGTCCAAAACAAATGTAGATCTCATTCACCATCAATCGTTTTAATGAAACTGCTGGATCAGAGAGACATGGTAGATGTTTAACTTGTATTACTAGGGCTTTTGGGAACATGATTGCAGGGTTTAATTTATAGAAGAGAAGATGAAAGAAAGACAGGGGAAAAAATACATACTGTATGTAAGAAATTATCAAAGAGAAGATGAAATGATAAAACAAAATAAAAGATAGAAGTAGATGTAATGAAATATATAAAATATTTAAAAAAAATGATAAGAGAGAAGGAGAAAAACAAGGAATACATTAATAGCAATGAATAGAACAGAAGATGACAGAAGAATTGAACAAAGAAATATATACAAAATTAATGATGATAGAAGGGAAAATCAAAGAATTACAGAAATAAACGAACTAGAAAGAAAAAAAAAAAATAATAATAAATACATGTAGTAAATGACAGGGGAGAAGATAAAAACATTAACAAAGAAGATGAAAGAAAGAGAAAACATTTAGGAATACTGTAGGAATTATAAGAAGATAATATAAAAGAAGGAAAAAAACGCAGAATCACCATTTTCCTTTGACATTCGCGTACTGGGAAAGAGTCACTCACAACAGTATGATGAGTGCATGGCTTAGTAGTCACAGGTTATTCTTTCGTTTTCCCAGAAAGCCTCATATTGTAGGTTTTGAGGATGGTAACCTTCCAGAAGTAAACCAAAGAATATCCAGCAATGTAGTTAAATAAATTTCTCTTTTCTTTTCCTTTTTCTCCCCGAACTTACCAATGTTTCAGCAAGGGTCTCGTAAACAAACATGTTTTAATTGAAATTCAAACACATTTTAAATGCAGACTGTCCTAATTGACTATGTACAGCACTGGACGTTGTACTATTTGCTGAATTTTGATGCTGGCACAGGACTTAAATATTTGTATGTTTTCTCAACCTTCCTACGTGTTGTATGGATTGTTTCTCTATTCTGCCTCCCTCGCCTCAGTTTATAACTTTGAAATACATTGGAAAGAGTAAATGAACCCTGTGTACTAAATTGCCAACTTTTTCAAGGTCCATGTATTGGCATTGACCTTAAAGTGACATTGAAACCACAATCATCCTATTTCACCCACATGTGGAAGTACACATTCATTTCAAGAAGTTTTAGGCAAAGAGATGTTATCTCATCCAGTCGATTACTCCAATTTTCCCACTCTTTGTGACTCATTTGAAATCATGATCTCTCTTCCCTTTCTCTTTAGTATCTTACATCACCCCACACCCCCCCCCTCTCTGTCTCCTTTGATACCTCACTCTCCTTTCCTTTCTCTTACTCCCACCCTTCCTTCCACTCACATCTTTCTTTCCCTCCCTCCCTCCACCCCTCCCTCTCTCCACCCCTCTTGATCTTTCTTTATATTCCCATTTTAAAAGTCTTGACCAATCCCCTCTTTTGATTGTTTGAAAGTGCAGTCATGTTCTGATTGATGTCCGCTGTAATGAAATTAAAAAAATCATAGTTTATTGTAGCCCATCCTATATTTTTTATAGTGTTTTTTTTTTTTGCCAGTCCAATAGTCATTTTGCCATTTTGCATTGTTATTTTGCTGCAATCCTCATTGTGTTTGGTCTCCCCATGCCTGCAATTGATTTATGATTTTTAGTTGTTCCTCATGTGACTAAATTTCGTCCTTCTTTTTTATTTGATTTCAGGTGGCGGACATCAAGATATTCATGAGAGGCAAGTGAAAATCGCAATGGAAACATGTCGTCCCTATGGTGAGGATATTTTACACACTTACTTTGGAAAGTTCTGCATTGGCATAAAAACACTATAAATCAGCAGGAAAATAGTCTAAATGAAAGCACTATCACTTGAAACAAGTTAATAAATCACTTGTCACTATAAATACTAGCCTATTGTGCATTCTGTAAATAATAAATCATTGCTCTGTGATCTTGACCTACTACATGTACAGTATATACATTGTAAACTATGTACATGCAATATTTTACATGTGCACTATCCAATGCTTACATTGTATATTCTTTGTGTGTTTGTTATGTAGAGTGTTATTTTTATTATGACCTGTTTCCTGGTTATTACTTCAACCCTCATCAGTCATGATGCAATATGGTGAAAGGTATCTGTGAAGTTTGGTAATGAATCAGATCATAATGACGTTCTTCATGAAAGAAAAACCCACCCCAAAAAACCACAGAACAAATTGGGTGGGTGGATTTAATTGAAAGTACATTAACATCGCATGTTTTACATTTATTTTGTATAATTGGTCCCTTTTCCATGAAAGTGGTTTTTTTAGCAGTTTTTGTGCTATTTTTTGCCTTCAATAACTTTGATTGCTCCTAAGAGCTCATCATTTTTATTCTTTTTCTACACTCGTACTTGTACATTTAGGCAGAACTGGAAGCACCACAGGCACAAATGGAGACAATGACGCAAACAATTACCATGACAACATGACCCAGAATGGACGATACAGGAACCGCATCAGCAGCAGCATGGAGGAGGAGCGGAGACCGGGTGAAAGTCTTGAAGAATATCTCGAGAGGCAAGAGGCATTGAACGGTAATCGTTGTCCTAGTGGTTCCAGGTCTACATTCCGTAGTGGGTCTGAGCTGACCAGTGATTCAGACTTTATAGAGGAGAGACGCAACTCCAATCAATCCGACATTGATGTATTCTTGCCTTCCTCCGTCGAACCCGACAACAACAGCATCCAGGAACAGAAGCGGATCTTGGACCAGAAGCGACGGGAGCTACCACCCAGTCATCGCTCCTGGAAACGGGTGGCTGATTATGTTAATGGACTGCCGATCATTCCGGAGCCTTCTTTGGTTGAAGGAGGGGTGCAGAATAAGAACAGTGGACAGGCCAAGAGACAACGGATCTGGTCCGAGGGGCATGAGAAGCGAAGAGTGTTTGCAGAATCAAGTAGCCTCAGCTTTGCAGAAGGGATGACACCGCACAAACAAATAACAAGTACTTCAAGTAAGTCAAAATTTTATTGCAGATGAAAAACTTTGGCAACCCTTCTGATTCTGATCTGAAGGGTAAAATTATCAGAGCTGCCAGTTTTCAGGGTATTGCCTGATATCAGTCCCTGACTTATTCCCATTTCTTATAACAAGGCTCTGTCTAGCGGTTATGACGGTGGTCTAGTAATCCACAGGTCGTGGGTTCGAATCCCACCCGGGCAGCCTATGATTTTTTTCATAGCTGTCTGGTTCCAATATATATCACACAGCAGTTGCGTGTGTTTCTACCAATTTGCATGGTATCTACCGTTGGAGACAAATTAATAAATTAATTGTCTAAGGCTCTGACATGTTTAAAGGCTTCATTTGAGGCCCAATGGCACTCTTTATTTGTGTTTTCCAATAACTTTTGTGTCTTGGAACACAGGTAGAGTTGTAACACTTAATGCCAATAGAATTAAAATATTGAAAAGAAAAATCCTCACAAAACACAGGTACCAAATATGTACATGTGTGCAAGTTGGACGTATGTAGTTTGGTTGTAGGCTTAAATATTAACAAACTTTTCCAACTCACAATGAATCTAGATGTCTGTTTAGAGTCTAGATTATGGAAGCAAGCTGTACTTTGTGATAGCCTGTCGTCAGCATGAGACTACCCTCATCTTTGTAAAAACAATGAATCATATTACAGCTACCCACCCATCTCAATAGGTGAAGCTTCACCAGCTGTAAGTTGAGAGAGAGCCTGTTATTTCTGATCCTGTGAATTAGTGAGGACAAAGAATATCAAACTTTTGTACTGTCAATTAGCATGATAAATTGTGTGTAATGTTGGCCCACATCCTCTTGGACTTACATTTTGTATTTGCCAAATAGCCAGCTACTTTTCGGTTCAGCTTGTTAAACTGCAGCCCGAAGATGCAGTCCATGCGGCATTGTCACCTATGTACACACTTAACATGAAAGATAGTAAAAACTTGTAAATGAACTTAGCTTGAGCTGGTGAAGCAGCAAATTCAGCTGACTTCAGGATTTTCCCTAATGATCCACCTTGGAGCAGGCTATTTCCTTATATCAGGCTAGTGAGGTAATGTCTATTCTGTCCTTCTAGGAAATGGGACAGATGGTAAAGACAAGACTCTCAGTGCTAAAATAGGATAGTTCAATAGGCAGTAGAAGTATTTCTTTAAAAATGTGCATATCTTTTTGGTATTCATATTGAATTGCCAAAAAACAAAACAAAACAAATTATTAGGAAACAGTTGGGAGGCAAATTTATTTTGAAGAATACTTCTATGTACATGTATTGATCTTTTACAAAATGATTGAATTACATGTAGTATTAGAAAGAATAATATGGGGGAAAAATTAGTAGAAAGTAACAATTCATTTAATTTCAGCATCTGTACTAAATACAGATTTGAATATACATACATGTACAATGTACATAGTTGTACATACTGTACTCACGGCCCCGTGTTCTCAAAAGCCGCCTATTAAACTTAAAGCCTAGCTTAAATCTGTGGTTTAACTATGGCCTGCTAACAGGGAATCAATCTGTCTATGTTGCATGTTCCTATCACCTTCACTGAATTCTGGAATCATGTTTTAATTGTGAGGGAAACTTTTGTACTTATCATTCCCAAGCAGTTTTTAAAAGTTTCACTACCAAAAATTATGATTAATTGAACATTTACTTTTTGAGATTGATTCCCTTTTAGCAAGCCATAGTCAAACCACAGATTTAAGCTAGGCTTAAAGTTAGGCGGCTTTTGAGAATACGGGCCATGGAGTTGTTATTAAAAAAAAATCAAGAAAGTTTCTTTCCCCAAAGAAATGAAAAAAAATGTAGCTCTTCATTTGTTGCAATCCCTGTAACTGTTACGGGGAGTCTGTTCTTATCTACAGTTCCATGGCTGAATGTATGAATCATCAATTAGCCTTATAGTCCCATGATTTTCAACCCACTTTGTAGTTTGGCAACTTTTCAAAATCAGCTTGGCCAGGTTTACGTGCTGAATTCATCCCCATTTGGATCAACTAATAACCTCAACACAAGTTTCTGAAATTTAAAGGGCATTCCAATTTTTAAAATTTATTTGGTCAATTCGTGAACCGCCAATTGGGAAAGAGGGAGACATAACATTCAGTCATTTTATTTCTTGATTATCTTTCGATGTGATAGTCCTCCTCTCAGGGGCAGTACCAGGAAACCGTCAAACAAAAGTCTAGGTTCTTGGACAACCCATAGGGACACATGTTGTAGAATTAACACACTTTTCAATGGGTTGTCCAAGAACTTAAACTTACATGACGGTTCATGGTACGGCCCCCAGATCTCCATATCTAGTTTATTTTCATACGGGGAAGAGGAGGGTCCAGATTAAAGTTATGACAGTACACTATGCCCCTGTTTAACCTTCACAATTTGTGAGGGAGTGGGCATAGAGTTCATTTGTTGGGACCATGTGTCCTTGGGGTTGTAAGTGTCACATGCCCTTCTCTAGAAAGAATATCTATTTTCAAGAGGAAGGCAGTGTATGCCTCAAAACCAGTTCATAAAGTCTTTCCAGCAAGAAAAACTTTTATATCTTCAGTCTTTTGAGGTAAGTACTTGATCAAATCCTTTTCAATAAACACAACCAAATTTTCTGTTGCTTAATGCAATTTTTTTCACAACACAAGTGCTAAAATGAGGATGGTACATGACTTACTTAACAGTTTCCAGGCAATGTTTTTCTCTAGGCATTTCAAACTTCAAAAATGAAATAATGTTTGCCACTTTCGATCAAAAAGTAATTCATTAAGACTGCTAGAAATCTTGGACGTCTATGGGTTTAGAAAAGATGATGATGATGTAACAATCAAAGGTCTGCTTCAATTTGTCTTCCCAATACCAGGTTCCAACTTGTCCATGTTATCTAGTCTGTCCAGCCTATCCAGCAGCTATGCTTGGTGCGAGTCGGCAGAGGACTTTGATAAGACATTGGTGCTACCAGAGGACCAACCCTCACCACTCTCACCTCCTCCTAATCTTAGTAAGGAGCAAGCAGCACACATCAAACAGGGTTGGAATGACAATCAGCAAACCTCACTGGCTGTAAAACTACCACTCAATTCCCAAGGTAAGGGTTACCATTCTTAGGGAATAATTTTACTTCTTAAATTTGATTAGTAGTTTTAGCTGTTGAGGGAAGTATTTCAAAAATAAAGTGTGTACAGTCCTACATGTATGATAAAAAAAAGTTGCTACCCAAAAGAAAGCAATCATACAAAACTGCATATAAATTGTCATGCGATACCAGGAAAATTATTGCATGATTCTTTAGGCGGCTTACCATAAGGTAATGCCGTTAAGTCAGCTACGAGCGGACAACATTTCGGGTTTATATACGGATGTAATTTTCCCCTCCATTTACTCAATTGGAGAGAATTAGTGCATTAGTTATACATGTATAATCCCTTCTACATGCAGATGACTGCACACTTTTTGGTATGCCACATTACACCAAATTTTTTTTATTTCAGGGGAAAGTCCTTCCTTGGTTCTTAACAAAAAGGTTTGCAATCAATCCAAAAGTGGCATTATCCAATCACAATCAGCGTTGCATGCGCTTTATGTTAAGAAAACTGACCAGTAACCAATTATAATCGTTCTTTCAAATTTGCAATTAATCGCAAACCTTTGTATTAGGGGCCCACATGTAGGTTTTCCCGGCCATTTTCACCTTTGCAGTATTTCAAATTTTGATTAAGATTTAGTTCTTATGTAACTAACTTATTCAACTTCATGACATTTACATTTGATTTCATTTTGGGACATGTGCATCCAAAAAGATCCAGTCACATACATGTAGTAAAGCCACAAATGGAGCATTTCAATGTCATGAAAAGGAAATTGGAGCTAAATTTACTGTTGCATGTGCATATAGAAATTAGCACTATTTATAATAAGATTCTGAATAATCAAATTGCACCCTCATTTACTCATTTCACATTGGAGAATGAAATTCCAGCCTAAGCACATAAGGAAAAATTTGTTAAACTGAATGCTTCTCACTTAGAATTAGGGAAAGAAATGATGGTTACTGCTGGGAAATCTAATTTATTGTTTTAAAACTCAGACAGCAAGAGAATGAATTGAATGAAACATCTCAATCCGAGTAAGAATTTGAGAAAGTCTTGAATTTATAAATTTGTAATCGATCCAGCTTAAATTGCCAACCTTTTGATGCCCCAGTCTATCAAGAAACTGCTTTGCACAATTATAGGCCAAGCTTAATTGAATTTAATATATCTATTGTCCATTTGGAAATCATTTTTACATCAGATTCACATTGATCATGCTATCACTTTATGAGATACCAGCGATAAATAAAAATGATCCCTCTGGTGGTTTAAAATAATATTCCTTTTAAAGGAAGGTTTCAATCACTTCAATAAGAAAAATTTGTGAGCACCCTCTATGGTGAGGTTGAGTGCAATTTTTGTGATGAGATCCTTTCGTTTATATTTTATGTGTACTCTACTCAGTATATTAAGGAGCATTTTGGCATGTTTTATACATCGTTGTTAACGTTAGAACTAACAAAAAAAAAGTTTTCAATAATGAATGTGAATTAAGTTCACAAAGGCGATCAGTTGTACATGTAGTAATATTCAAAATACAAAAGTTAATAGATTTGTTCTTGTCCTTTATTTCAATTATGTATACATTGGGCCCTGCAGTCCTGAAAAATTAATTCCTAGATCATTTTTTTTCTATGATACTTAACTTCCCATATACATATACATACATGTATAGTTTGGTCTTAATAATTATTTCCAGGGCTATATCAACATAAAAGCAGAGATGATTTCTCTCTGCTCTCCATCTCTCTTTCTCTCCATCTCTCTCTCTCTCTCTCTCTTGCTCATCCAATCTGCAGTACCTGTATCTTCTTGATCTACTTTTATTATTCATCGAGTCTAGAGTTTCAATATGAGGTGCAACTGCCTACACGTATGGCTGCACGTCATTTGTTCAGTGAAAGTTAATGCTGATCATATTTGAAGAGTCTTCTGTGGCAGATTCACACCTGCCTGATCAGAAAAAATACACCTTATTTATGAGAGCTTTTTCAAGCCCTAAAATACACACAATTTGTTTCAAACCTCCCTGAACTACTTATTGAAAGGTTGTTATTTTCGTCAGTGATTAAAATAAAGAAGAGTAAAATTAGAGAAGAGTTCTAATAAGGGTATATATGCAGTAAGAATGGTATCTGCTTACAAGAAATAGAAGAAAATAAAAATATATATATATATATAATGAAGATAAATAGAAGAAGATTAAAGGAAGGTGAAACAAATACAAGAAAAAGAGAAGGAAAAAACTTTAAAATACTGAACAAAAGAGAAAGAGAATACATCACCAAAGAGGAAAAACAAAGAAATGCATAAGGAAACAAGAGAAAAAAGGAAAAGAAAAAGAAATGCATAAGGCAAGAGAAGAGACAACAAAAGACATGAAATACAAAGAATAGAGAAGCAAAAAACAAAAATGTAAAGAAAGAGAAGAGAGAGGAAAATAAAATCCATGTAATGGAAAATGAAGAAAGAAAGAAAAATATTGGTAAGGAAAGAGAAGAAATTTGTACGTAAATGAAGAGAGGGAGAATATTAATGAATAAAGGAAAGTGAGGAAAACCATAGAAGGAAGTATATAATGAAAGAGAAGAAGGAAGGAAAAGACAAAAGAAATACATATACAATGTAGAAAGAGGAGGAAAAAAGGAAAAACAAAAGGAATAGTAAGGAAAGAGATAGAAGTACAGGAAAAAGTTAAGAAAGAATGATACACAAAAGAATGTACATGTTAAAGTAGAGAAGAAAAAAGAAAGAAACAAATTAAATTTTTTTTTTTTTTTTTAATTTTTAATTTTTTTGTTAGAAATGAAGAAAAATGGATATAAAGTTCTCATGAATTGCTTTCACACTACAAAAATACCTGCAACCTTGGCAAAACTTTAGGTAGTTTTGAGGAAAAAAGTGTATTCTTCAATCATTAAAGAATAGTTTTTAGAATTTGCGATTAAAACAGCTTGAAATGTAATAGATTGATAAATAATTGAAGTGTAATAGGAAATGGGCAGATTCATTTAGGGACAACTCCTAGCTTTAAACTTGCAAAAAATAAATTTACATGACTCTTTGTATATAACTTGATTAAGATTAGGATTGAACAAAGTCTTCATGACAGGTTAGTTGAAACTGTTATTTTTTTTATATATATATTGTTGGGAGACTCTTGTTTTGAATTGACATTAACTCTAATGGGGGTTTTTCTGCTGATTAAATGACACTTGAAGCTACCTGTATATTGTATTTGAAATCAATACTCTATATTATTGCATGTACAATCCCTTTTCAAGACGGGGAAATACAATCGGGGTTTTAGTGGTGCTGTTATGATTGACAAAATACATGTAAGCATAAAATGGGAAGAACCTGTTCTGCAAAATAATAGCATACCATTTAGCGTTGCCAGGTTCAAGAAGTCAGAATATCGTACCAAAGCCTCAAAATTAGTTTTTAACAAAAATTATCGTACATGCAAGATTCAATGGCAAGTTGCAAAAAATCCATCCCTATTTGAGTAATGAGCCCGAACTCCAAGTTGGGCAATTGCCAAAAGACCCCTGGAAGTTTGAGTTTAAAAAAAAATATGTTTTAACATTTGCGGATCAGGGCAACCCCCCCCCCCCCTCATAAATTTAAGGTATTTTGTGGTTTTATAGGCCAGTTTTAACTGATTTTTCTACAGATAAGGGTTATCTGATCAAATGTGCAAAATTGTCTGCATTATTTGCCATTTTTGGAAATTATTGATCGTACAGAGTGTCAAATTATCATACAAATACTATAATTATCGTACGGCTGGCAATGCTGATACCATATAATCTTGTACATGTAAAGTATGTCATTTACATTTATTACAAATAGTGTACATGGTATGAACAGGAGTAATGTGTACCCTTTAAGGAGTCTGAGTATGTTTTATTCTCAATTTTTTTCTGTTTACCTCAACACCTGCACATGAAAATCTTTGTTTCATTTTTTTTCTCTTTCTTATAGAATTGATTCTTTTCTTTTAAAGCCTCATGGTCCTCAACTGATAATATAATGTCAAGCCCCTTTCATGCTATCTTCATAAGATACATGAGCTCCCTTCTTGTTCTTGTACATTGAATTGCAATGTACAATGGAAGTAAGTTTAGTTGTCACAAATTGAATGATTACATCTAGTTCTAGATTTTCTCCTTTCATGTTATCTTAGTGAGATATTAGTCCCCAGTAGTCCTTTTGCACTAAATTACAGAAGAAAGTGTTTAATATTCATACATGTACATTGTTTGGTTAGATCAAGAGGGCTTTAACTCCATATATTTATCTTTGACACTTTTCTGCCTCACAATATACATGTACATGTACATCTATTTTTAGTGCTATCTTAGTGAGATACGAGCTTATTTCTAATCCTGTTGCAATCTTCTGAGAAACTACATTGTATTTTCACATGTACATGTATTGCTTGACCCGTTGTGTACTAAGCCCGCATATATGCGGGCTGACAAAATAGAGAACATTCTTCGTGTCAATTGTTTATTTCACTAATCATTGCATGAAATATGTGAAAACTTTATATAATTCAAATTATTAGACATGGATATATTAATATGTGCTTTTGTTTCACCTTTAAATGAAAACAATTTGATGCAACCATGCTAGACAACCACGATTCATTCGACTTTGTAAAAAGTTCTCAGTATGCAATGAGTTAAAAAAAATCATACTCGTGTACTTGCCAGTTGATCTCTCTTTACATGCATTCAACAGATGATCCACCTTTGTGTTATCTAAGTAAGATATGAGCTCCCCTCTTCTCCTGCTGACTGTAAAACTTGTTTTTACATAATCATACACAGTTCTGTGTGCATAAATCCAGAAGGACGTTAACCTACATGTACAGTTGATGCTGTTCTTGCTCTAACGGCTATAATGTCTACATCTTACTTAGATCACTGCTTGTCAAATTCAATAAGAGACATACATGTGAGACATTCTTTACTACTGTCAATAGACAGTGTGATCATGTTTTCCATTTAAGTGCAGATGACATTTCCCTCTATAGAACATGACTGAAGTTTCCATCAATAGATTCTTGTGATATCACAGAGGAGGAGAGGATACTCTTGAAAATAAGCTCTGAAGGAATAATAACAGGGAAAGAGAGAGTGCCTTGTTTGTAATGTGATGATAGCCTAGGATTATTGATTACCGACAGCACAGATTCTCATCTTTTCAAAGTTACTGCATCACAGGACAGGAAGGAAGGATTGTTTGTAATGTGTGTGAGAGGAACAATTTCTTTTTACAACATTTCTTGAGGAAGATGGCGAAAATATGGAAACTTTCAAGGGAATCGTGATTTAGAAAAAGAAGGAGGGGGTATTGTTAGTCACTTACGTGACCATGAGGACCTGCTTTCTCATAGGGCATACTTGTCGAAGGTCAAACATCATCATCTATGGCGATAAATAAGTTTTAATGTTTTCTTTATTTGC
Source organism: Paracentrotus lividus (assembly GCA_940671915.1). Classification (NCBI taxonomy): domain Eukaryota; kingdom Metazoa; phylum Echinodermata; class Echinoidea; order Camarodonta; family Echinidae; genus Paracentrotus; species Paracentrotus lividus. The sequence continues at coordinate 18,247,287 of CALNVZ010002974.1, read as the reverse complement.
CGCTGTCTTTACGTAATTATCCTTCATGGCCTAACTGCCAGGAGATATTATCTAATTATTTAATTAGTTTTATTATTACTAAGACGTTTACTAGGATGGTATAGTGTATCATTCTGCTGCAGAGACCTTACTCTGTGTGCATTGTCTCATGATTTGTCTTTGAGCGTGATCGTGCAAGGTACGTCTCTTAGTTCTATCTTGAATAGCAATGGAGCAAGTTCTGCAATGTTTTGGATATCTTCTCTCTTTTTTGAGCACTTCTCAAGTTTTGATGAGGAAATGTGTGATGTTATTGTCCTCTTTGACATACGGCTGTACAAAATCTCTTTTGAATTAGCAATGATCTGCTGTTTGAGATTGCTTCATCCTTCTGTGTTTTAATGTGGAAATATCATACTGTGCCTACTATCTCAAGTTTTTAGCATGATTCTTTTGTCTTGATGAATATGTATACCTTGTGCTTGTATTCATCTGGAAATTGGATATATTTGGATGACCATATTGTTTGCTGATACGAAGTGGATAAATTACAGTTTTTAACAGATGCCATTTGGACCTAGATTGATAAATGTCTGAAAATGTCTGATTTTTTCAAGTTTTGAGGATAAAACAGCGAATTTAATTGTGAAAAATTAAGACATTCTGCTGCTCTAAGGTTACACAGATGATCAAATAAAGGCTAGTTCTAAGTTTTGCAAATCAACTTTGAAATATTATCATTCTCATAATAGGGCCAAAAATTGTAAGGAACAGTTCTCTATTGTTCTTTTCTGTCCTACATGTATATTTCAATGCAAGTCAAAGTCTTGTTTAGCACCATTTGTTTAGAAATCTGATTTCAGTTTCAAAATAGTTCAAATTAGTGTCATACATGTAGATTGTATACTGTACAAGTATAGTCATACATTAATAATAATAAGGAAGAAAAGATTACAACATGGATTTGACACTCTCGAATCTCTTGGTAGTTTTGATAAAATCAGTACTGTGGCAGCGTAAAATGTCCTCACCCTGATGCACATACAGTATGATGAGCCATGTTAAATTATGAGATGCTGTTTATTTTGACAATTTTTTTTCTTCTATGAATCCTATTAAATCGTATTAAATCCTGTTAAATGACTTATCATTTATTAACATACAATATAAAGTTCTTAATAATTTTAGATTTAAATAATAGAGGGATTTGGATTAGACCATTTCATTCATAACAGAACTATTCAGTGTAATTTTCAATAACTTTCAAGAATCATGATAAACAAAATAATGTAGTAATGCCAAATCGAACTATTAGCAAAATATCTGTGCGGAATCAGAGAAAAAAGAACGAAGGGGTTATGACTGGGTGAGGATTACATTCTTTCATTTGGTAAGCCAGTTTTGGAGAGAGAGCAACACTATTCCAGTCCTCAAATCTGCAGGCTACTTATCCCAAATGCGGGGATATGTGTTTACCGTGGATCCATGTCGCTGTGTCCGAGCTTTGAGGTGTGTGTCTTTGGTTGACTTGTTTTTGAGACTGAATAGCTTCGCATTTAAAGGGACGTATAATTGATAAAACATGGGGAATTCACCTTATCTCGGGTGAAATGATAACTTTCCAATATGAGCCTGAGGCGTGTTGCGTAATCTCCAGCGTCAGGGTGTCTGGAGTATAATCCTTCATAGCTAGACTAACTAACCAGAATTCCGAAGTAAATCTAACCTATGTTTTGTTTTTGAAATGGAGCATTATACAAGTCCTCTCTTTGAATTAATACGAAGAGACCCGTTGAGAGTCTATAAACTAATCCGAAGCTATTGACCCTATTGACTGACTGAATTCGGTCAACTTCGTCATGTTCGTGCTGTCCGAATGTTAATCCCCAGTAGGCCGACCCTTGCGTAAGCCTCACTGTAGATTGTGTATGAGTCAATGGAGCTCAAGAAAAACGCGCATTCCCCACGATCTCCGACTTGCGAGGGCCTTTAACAATAACCAAACAGAACTTTGAGAACAAGGCTAAACAAGAAAAAACTACGCCTTGATACCAAATTATGCCAATTGAGTATTTGGAGACGTTCGGGATATCCCATTTCTTGGCGTCTTTGAGGATAGTGCGTGTTTGCTCTTCTCTGTATCTTTTCTAGTTTGTTGATACCTTTACATTTGTAATGTAATGAAAAAGGGGTGCCCTATGAAAAGGTGGCCTTGCCCTCAATCTAACAAAATTTAAGGAGAGTAAAGGTTTTATTTCTAATTTATAGAACAAAAGGAAATTAAACACCATGTAAAAATATCAGTAGTGAAATTATAATAATGTGTGCCAAAGTAGGTTGGAAAGCAGATTCAACATGAAATTCAATGAAAGCAAATATGCTTCAGGAGCCGCGTAAGTACAGTTTGTAGGTTTACAATGTAAATATTGCAGCTCAGATGCACCAAAGACTAGGCAAACCAAATTCAGTCACCCAAACTTAACATGAAAAAGATCAGCTGAGGCCTCGAGTATATTGATAAGACATATGATCACAATCTTTCTCATCACCATGCTGCACACATCTTGATGTACAATGTATCTAGTGATTTTGATTATTTACGGCTGAATCACGTTTTGTGTGCAAACACGTTGGAAATTGGAAAATGTTAATGTTTCAGTTAAGTTTGAATAGTTTATCTTCAACTATCTAACACCTGTCAAGTATTTTAGAATGGATTACATTATGTGATGTCATGTTAACAAGTGTGTGATGTAATGATTTTAATTCAAAACGGCTTTGAAAGAACAGGTTTTTCCCTCTCGCGACCCTAATTATGTTTTCATCAAAGATAAGGATTAAATGCTCTCAAGGGATTTTCACAGACTTTATTTTGGATGATGGACATCATTTGAACATGGGATTTTCAACTATTTTGTGGAAAAACTTTTCTTTGAGCAGTAATTATATTTCTTTCAAGGATTGATGTTGATCAAATTCCCTTAATAAAGGACTGTCACTGGTGATGTGGATTTTTTAGATTTTGACTTAGAGGTTATGTTTTCGAACACAACACTTCTTGCAATGCTCATTTTTTGGTCCAATCTTAAAATGTTATTACAAACCGTTATTGCTTATTACTATTAGCTACATGTACATGTAACAGTAATTTCAAAATCTGACCCAACAGCAAGTACAGAACTCAGATACTCGTCAATCGTTTGTTGATTATGAAAGAAAATTAAGATTTTGAATAATATCAGCAGCTTTTATAATAACATGATACTTTAAGCTTATGGTTACATAATCATCGGCATCAACTATTCCAGGGTTTACATTTCCAAGGTGTGTAGAAAAAAAAATTTGGTAATATTCATTCAGGAACAGAAAAATGTATCTTGTTTTTTTTTTTTAACCTAACAATTTGATAATTTTTTGTCTTTGAAGCTTGGCATGTATAACCTTGTTGATAACCATTGACACAGTTAACTATACAGTTTTCTAATTAAAGAGAATCATCTCTTGCTTTTGTATGAACTTCAAAATTCCTCTTAATGTACCAATACTTAATTTCTGTGTTGACTAAATGTCAAATATAATCAGCTTTCTCAAATAAACTCTAAAGAGTAATTACGCTATATAGTACATGTATCTTCTGAGAGTAATGTACATTATATTCTATACGGCCTATTTATAATTCCTGATATTTTTAGTTCAGCTTTTCTGAGGTTGCAAGTACACTTTATGATCTTTGGTAGATAGTAACATATTGTGATTGGCGTACATGTATACATGTATACTGTATGTGTCTTGGCATATTTACCTTTTGGTGAGGTTTTTAAATTTCTTGACTTACTCTGCTAAAGGGCAGATATGATCTCCATTTGTTCTCTAACATTTATTTATTTTATTTATTTTACTCATTTAAATTAATAAAAAAGATCAGTACTACAAAAGTAAAACTTACATTACATTCAATGATCTATGATTTGTGAAACAAAATGGAACATTTTGACCATTCGGTGATATTTTCAAACTTCTTGACTAACTTTGCTGAAGGAAAAATATGATCTGTATTTATTTCATTTTTTTATTTCTTTGATGATTTATTTTACTCATTTACTTTGGTATAAGAAAAAAGAATAGTACAAAAGTATTTACTTTATAATGAATGATTTATAATGCAGTATAGTGGAACATTATTGACCACTTGGTGATGTTTTTAAAATTCTTGACTAATTTTGGTAAAGGAAAAAATATGATCTGTGTTTATTTTCATTGATTTATATTATTTCATGTATTTTACTCATAATTCATTCAGTATCAAAAATCAATACAAAATATAAACTTATGATGAATGATTTAAAATTTGAAACATAAGAGAACATAATTTAAATATAATCAAATAGCAAATCATAACATTAACATAAAACACAGAAACACAATGATTGTTGAGATGATTATTGGAAAAATACATGGAAGGAACGTTACACACACTGTAAGGCTGATTTAAGGTAACTGACCGAACAGTAGGTTATATTTTTGGTATGTAATGCCTTATACTCCTTCCAATGGATTCAATCTTGATATAAATAGCTCAGACATACTACTGTTCTTTGTTTGATTTGACTTGGGGGAAAAGAGCTTTACAGTATTACAGCTCAATAATTGCATCTCTGTCATAAAGCAATTTTGTGATCATGTTTTTACTCCAACTAGTGGAACTGCAATAAAAATAGGAAGGAACTATATGATGTAGAAATCTATATGTAGCTAATTCATGTGAAGTTTCCATGGCAACTTAGTGGTCTTTTGTTCCCAAATAGATTATGCACACATATACCTGGGGGATTTGGAATATCCTTCTTTCCATCCTGTGCACGATCTTAAGAACCACTTTAGATATCAATGTCAAATGTGATGATAGTATGTATCGACATACTATCTCAAAAGTTAATCTGGGCAAAATCTCAAAAGCCAATCTGGAGAAAATGAAAGTTATTAAATTGATACCTGCATGTATGTGAATTTTAATAGGTTGATAGTTGTTGCCTGATTGCTAAGGAAATAAGAAGATGCATTTAGGTAAGCAACTCTGTGAACCTACAGCCTTCAGTCCTATCCAATGGACTTATATATACTGTACATGTACATGTATGCCTTACCAAACAACAGTTCATGGTGTTTACTTCAAACCCGGGCTTTCCCAGTTATTCGTCCATTGCCTACCAAGTGAGCTGTCACGCTTCCTCTGAACCTTGTTACAAGCCTCTACCAGTGTACAAGCATGTAGTATGGCTTTAGATTACTCCAAAGATTGTGTCGTCCTAGGAGTGATTTGCTCCAAACCGAACTGCAAGAGATTGGACAGACAAAGTCTCAAGCGCCGGAGACTCCTAGCAAATTTGAGAAAGCATCCTCATGTAATATGCATGCATTGTTCAACTACGAAATGCGGCTTTGTGTTTTTCGTGAATAAGTTTTTATGGAAGAGCATCTGGACCCCATGGCGAGCAGGTATAGCATGCGTGTCTTTTCAAAAAAATATTAAAAATGGAAAAAGAGGAAAAGGAATACAACTTCATATATATGGAAAAGCACAAAGACAAATAAAATTAAACATATTGTACTGATTCTAGCATTTTTACTGAATGTTGACTTTAAGATAATATTTTGAAGGCAGTTTATTATAATATAGCTAAAAATTCAAAAGTTTATTATTGTGACTTGTACAGGAGGAATGATAGCATACATACATGTATTCATCACAATAACTGTGTCTAGATGTATATCTATGCCAGTATTTAGGAACCATCTTATATTAAGTTTTAGGTGGGACTTTTTTTTTTCCTTTTCCTTTTTTGTTGTTGTTATTATCCTGTTCTGATTTCAGAACTGGAATATACATGTACAGAATTATTTTAAGTAGAATTTGTCTATAATGTGATATCTAGCTTGTATTTTGATCCATTTGCCCTCCCTTTCTCCACACCAGCTCATGTCCAGGAAAGAACCTTTCATGGCTCCCTAGCAGATGCACCTTCCCAAGATGTACAAAGTTCACCAAGCGGGGGCAGCATTGTCAAGCAAGAAAGTCTTCCTTTACCAAAGTAAGTTTGACCCCTGCACTTTGGGGAATAATTTGTTTTTTAATTTTAATTAGAGTGCTTTTTGTCAGATTAGAGAGGAATTTAAAAAGTGCAATAACCCTGTTTACACCCAAGATAACTGTCATTGGGCTTCAATTTTCAGAAGCATTATGCTTTCGTACATGTTATCTATAGCCAGTTTTCTGATGTCCGATGCATGCAATTCAATGAGCAGAATGTTCAAATTTATAAATTTAAATTTTTATTTTTTGGCTAGACTTTGAGAGATTCATTATTATATACAAAGTCCAGTTCGTGTTCTTACAGAATTTTAAGGTAAAAAATTTCAGGCAATAGATATTTTTGCAAATTTCAGACTATATGCAAAAGTATTTGGGGAAATTTGTGAGGGCTTAAATAAATGTTGCAATTTATGTGATGTTTTCCTTACGTAAATACATGTAACTCAATATTGAAGATGAAATATTTGATTCGCAAAAATAAAACACTAAAAAATATGTGAATTTTTATAAAGAATTCACTCTCCAAGTTGTCAACAAATGAACAAAATGTCCTCTCAAATCTGATATGGGTTTGAAAATTGTTACGTGAACAGGCTATTCACCCCTCTTTCTGCTAATTAAGTTGCGTGTATCTAAATACGGCTTGATTAATTTGAAGGCTTTAGGCAGGGATTGAGATTGATCAAAGTGATAATATCTTGATTCAGTAGTATCATGAGGGATTGCAATTGTTTTCTATATAGCCGGAAATAACATAATTAAATTGGTAGAGCTAGCAGTGAATGTTTCATGGGGTTTGATTGGAAAGGAAGTTTTGATAACATGTTGCTTTATAACAATGATATCATGTTATTTTGAAATAGAACAGCAGATGCAAGTTTAATATCTTATCATTCATTTTCTCTGGAAAGACTTTGAATGAATTAATTTGTTGGATATACTTGTTGTACATAAAGCTATTGAATAGTTTTGTGCAAGGATATGTCATTTTGTTTCACCCCAGCGATTCGCTGACATTTGCAGTGCAATTGATATAGACGAGCCCATTTCTTTTCACTTATCCAGCATTTTGTGTCCCCGGGAAATTGGGTGTGATATCAAATTCATATATTTGCCACTTTCGATTTGTTTCCGATTCAATGCTCTCTGCCTCTTCATGAATATTCATGATGTTCTGTAGAGATAAGCTGCTTCAACGCCGTATGACCAACAGCGATCTAATTGCATTGGCGTCTCAGCATCGTCAGCAGCATACAACCCAGCATTGGCGGCGCCAGAACCTCCAACATATGGGGACGAGTAACTTATCCGATTCATCCGATACCGACACTAGTGGGCATTCCTACTCAAGGTGAACATTTATTTGCTTTATTAAATGGGAAAGTCTTAGACCCCAACCAAGTTGGGTAAATTGAATGTAAAAAAATTCAAATATTAACACAGATTTGTTTAAATGTGATTAAAAGATTATTGATGTTGTACAATGTAAAGTTGCCCTTGTTGATTTTCTGCATGCCATTGCCCATGTAATAATGAAAGAAAATTATGAATATGACCTCAAAAGATATCACAACTTAATAACTACATTTCAAATTTCTCACAACTATCATCTATTCTCACATTCATGAAAACGTTCATGACTTTCCCGTTATTTGTATGAACTTGCTCCATTTTATATTTCTACCTTTAAAGTCTTGACTTGCTCTGAAATGTTTCTTGCCTCCCTGTACTTTCCATTGACATCTTGTATTTATTGTTCATTATTTGTGTGTAATGCGACTAACCATGGAATTGCCCCTTTTGATTTTCAGTTTTCATTTTACAAAAAGAATTTTTTCCTGCGCTACAAATTAACGTGGCATGAACTTGGTTAACCTGTTGGGGACGAGCTGATTTGGCTATAACACACATTTCCCATAGACCTCAGCCCGAATATATTCTTGCTCAGTCCTCAATGGGTTAAACTTGTATACATCAGCCTCTTTTCTACCCACACATTATAAAAGTTCCTTTGTGTATGCACTGTCAAGGCTGGTCAACCATTAATTTTTGGGAGCTAGTCAGCTCATTCTTTTTGTAATCCTTTGTTGAGAAGAGAATCATAGCTATTGTAATTCCTCTAGTTCACTTGCTTTGGTTCAAATATATTGTTAGATCTAAAACACCAAGTACAGGGTAATACAGCTGGCCTATGATCTTTTAGCTAAATTTAGAACACTTTAATGTGAGAATATCCATTCAAGAAAGCTCATTATGCATTGGATATGACTTTATGTTTCTAAGAAACTGTTTGGAGAGATCATTAACATTTATGTGTGCATCGGGAGAAAGGAAATTTGACATGTGAGTCTTGTGATTTACCGTGTTTGTATGATGAGCCATTTGACACAATGATGTTTGTAACGAAGGTGGTGCCGGAGGCATCATGTTTTCGGGTTGTCCGTCCGTCCGTACGTCCCGTTTGCTCGATATCGCAATATCTCAAGAACCACATGAGATATCAACTTCAAACTTGGGGATAGTATGTATCACCATAGGAAGATATCTGATTAGACTTTGAGGTATGTAGGTCAAAGGTCAAGGGGGTCACAGAGGTCAAATGGTGAAATCCCATGTATTTGGTTCGTTATCTCAATATCTTGAGAACCAATTGAGATGTGAGCTTTAAACTAAGGGGTAGTATGTATCACCATAGGAAGATAATCTGATTAGATGTTGGAGTATGTTTGTAGGTCAAAGATCAAGGGTCATATGGGTTAAATTGTGAAATTCCATGTTTTGAGTTTGTTATCGCAATATCTCAAGAACTAATTGACGTATCAGCTTCAAACTTAGAATAGGTCACCCCCCCCCCCTGACAACAAAAATTAATGCTTGTCTATGCCTGTGAACATAATCCTTACAAAGAGGTTGAGAATATAAGTGTGTTGAAACGTTGTTCAAAAGTTTATGATTTGTTTTTTCAACATTATTATATGATTTGAATTACATGTCATAGCAACATGATTTCAAATGTTGGTGATGTGTGAGGCCATACAATCTATTTTTAACCGTGCATCAGAAATTATTTTCAATAGATAAGGGGAGCTAGTTCATGATATACAAATACATTGCATTGCATGGAAAGAAAGAGAATGTTATGTTATTGAGAGCTGCTTTTTGAGATGACACCATCAGAGAGGCCTGTGCTAAAGTGGAACAGGAAATTTCTTTCGGTTTTTTAGTGGATGCCCACTCACAAGTGCATTATAGAATGAAATATTATAATGCATAAATTAATTTTCATATGATTTTTGCCAATTGGTGCCTCAATCTGTGACATTAGAAATGCATTGAGAATATTGTGTCTATTTAGCTACAGTATTAACCTGATTACATGAGAGAGATAAGTGAATCTGTTAAGAGATTGAAGGCTGCATGTAGCTTCATCTTGTATTATTCAAAACTTGAGATATGACGCATAGATCTTGCGGCTTAACACTAGACCCCTGGAAAATGAACAGATGTGAGATTAGGAACAACCCTCTTCACACTGCTCATACATGTACCTTACTTTTATGATCTGTGGTGTTCAGCACCTTTTTGCATTGCTTTGTGCTCCACACCTCCTAAAATATATCTAAAGTGTACATGTATCTCAAATAATGACTCTCTAAATATTTTTTTTATTCTATGGGTGCTTGATAAACTTTCATATATGTTTGAAATTGAAAAGTGGAGGCAGTAGGCCTACATGTTTTGTAGGATATTTAAAAATGACAGGAAAGACAAGAAAGAAAAAATAAAAAGCAATGAAATATAGAAAAAATAAACAAGGAAATAGATTAGAAAAGAGAAGAAATATGAAAATTAACGAACACACAACCAAAAAAAAAAAAAAGAAGAAGAAGAAAAATAAAGAAAGAAAGATAAAAGAGTAAAAAAAACAATTAGATTTCACATACAAATAACCCTGTGACTTTGACAAAAATACCTACATTTTCAAGGAAAAATAAATGTAGGCCTATGCCTTAATAACTAATTTGCAGATATTTTTTTCATTGATAATACATGCTATACACTATGCAATATACATGTATTTTCTTGTTGGGGTAAAACTTACACTGTACCATGTACCAGATCTGAAAATATCGGGTAAAAGCACCTTGTGTGTATCCTTTACAAAATTACATTGCACCTTACATGTACATGTATATGTAGCCCCTGTAATTTCATTGAAAATACCCCTGGGAAAAACACTAACATTTTTAGATTTTGATGTGAGGGGGGGGGGGGGGGGGGGCGGTGTCATCGTATTATCCATTGGCAGTGTGAATGAGCTTACATGAATTGTGATATTTTGGCAGCTTATGCCAGACCACAGATGTGTTTCTGTTTGGCAAAGAGATCAGATTCAACAGGTGATCCTCTACCTGCATAATTTGCCCTGCCTCTGTTAGGTGACCCTGGCTGTCGTATCAAGCTGCCAAGGCTATGTACAGGATACGCACTCTCGCATTGTGTCGGCTCACCTTTCGATTACTTCATTAAGGTGAAGTCATTTGCAAATTAGTCGGTGTGCTGTATAGGCCCTAATTGTTTGGTTAGACCGTCAAAAACAATGGAAGGTTGATCTAACCTCAACCGTGATCTTATCTCCTAGACCTTCTGTCATTGTGTATATGATACCCTGCTCTGTTCAAAACATCCGTGTTCAATGTTCTTTTCATGAACATACCCTAGCATTCTCGCTACCATTAGTCCGTTCTCTCACCAGGATTCTGTTGGCATTAAGCACTGGCATGTGTTTCTCATTGTTTCATGTTGTAACATGAAATGCCAAAAGTTGTGTGAAGTTCTGATTGATGATTTTCGTTGCGAAATAATGATAGATAATATGGAAATATGGGTCTAGTCATGGTTGTTTTTCTATGTCATATGACGTTCTGCGTTGAATCATCAAGCGAGTCAACGTCACAAGCTTTTGTGTTTTATCTCGTTCAAGCTTTGCAGCAAAGACTCGTTGGTAGACCGAGAATTACTTCTTGAGCAAGACATAAAAGAATATTGCCCTCAGGTAGTCATAGCAACTGAATATGAAAAGATTTATTTGTGGAAGAAGTGTGTCAAATCAGCAGTGCCTCGAAGTGTGGGGGTTCCAAATTCTGAAGGACCTCTGTGATCGATAACTATTCTTCAGGATAACTCGTCATTTAATCAACAAGAAGGCAAACATATCGCCAGTACTACGGATAATCTTTTCTGCACAAATTTACAATTACTTCTTTGATTTTATCATCAAGATGAAGAAAGAAAATTGCAACCACTATATCTGTGAAATAGCAATATATTCACTGTAATTGCTCTGTGATCATTTCGTACTGACCCTGGAAAAGTTTGGATAACCCTGGAAAGTTATTGGATTTTGGTGGTGACTGATTACATTTTACTTTGTTGGGGCATTGTCGCTGGGATTGCCATAGTTTGCAAAAGGAGAAAGTCTATTTGGACTGGAATTGACTTGGGTCAGTTATAAGGTTTTAGGAATCAGTATCAAGTAAAGTGTTGCAGAAATTTGTTTAGGTTGTGGGTGTGATCATGATATTTTGCAAAAGGAGACAGTAAATTATAATAAAGTGGAAATAAAGAAGGTCAGTTGTAAGGTTTGAGAACATTATCATCAACAGAATCAATGATTAATTTTTATTTAGATTAAATCTCTTGGAAAAACAGTGATCCATTTTCAGGAGGAGAAAATTTTTAAAAAACTTTCAATCAGAATTTGACTAAATTCTATCGAAGGTTGTAAGGTTTGAATGGACTTTAACAATGGACACTCCCTAATCATTTATTGTAAGACTTCACTAAAGCTATTCAAATTGCAGAATTTGTGGTAATAGTTTAAAAAGCCAAAATAGAGACAATCATATGTGAAAGGCTTCCTATGATTCCTGTACCCCAGATTGTTCTTTTCATGATTGAGTTTTACTAGGCTTTCTCCTCATTTCGTTTTCTGTGATCAGAGTACATGTACATGTACGTCATCTTGGCTCTCGCTGTTCAGTCTGTTTGGGGAATTCATCTACTGGTGTTTATTTAGTGCTCAGGTGAAAACATCATGCACATCAAGTCTACAATGCTTGATGTCAATAGATGGGATATAGTCATTAATCAAAGAGCAAATGACTTCTGGTGAATAAGTTGGTCTGCCCGTTAATCTAAATTTGATCATTACCAGTACCGCAAGAAAAAAGTTACTGATGGAACTGGAGCGTGATGATGACTATAACAATGAGGATGTACATGTATGTCGACAGCTTCCGAAAGATTGATTAAATTATGTTTTTTAAGGGACACCAGCTATTATTTCCTTGTGCCAACGATAGTGAGGGTAGATCCCCATCTCAAGTCGATATGTTTCATAGGAAGGAAGTGCTTCCTGATTGCTCTCCTGACACTTCAGAATGTAATCCTATAAAAAACAATTAGCGCTCTAAGGACAAGTAACCATGAGAAGCGGTTGCCCAAACACTAGCCCCGGTGAGGATGACGTCTTTCTTCCCTATGCACCGGGCTACAATAATTCTGGAACACGCACTTGGGTTTCTAGCTGCCAAGGTGATGTCTTTGATTTTGATGCCCGTAAGGTACAGATCTTAAAGAGACTGAATGGAGGACACCAAGAACCTCAGTGTAGACTTGAGGATGTCAGAAAATCAAGGTAATTTATAATGAATTCACCAGTCATATGGTCTTGTAAAGCCTTTAAACCCTTTGAGGCTCTGTGCACGAAATATGATTTTAATTGTTTGTCATCGTTGCTTTTATTCAAGCTTAAAAGCATTCACAATAATGCAAAGGGATAAGTTAAGTACATCAAACATCGTAAAAGGTTGAATTTTTCAGTAGGTACATTAGCTAGGGGAAAAGACAAAATGGATGATAAGAATAATTAGTAATCTCTTCTCATATGTTTTAACTTTCACACGGTGAAACATCTTATATTTATAAAACAGAATTAATCATTACAATTGATTTCCTTTCCAAAACGTGCAAGGGTTTTTTAGCTTGACTTTTAAAAAAAGCAGCTCTCAGTAGTGGTCAATCTTCATTGTATTGCTTGAGTACTGTGTGGTGTGCCTCTTTGATAAACTTCTCATACATGTAAATTTGACTTGTCAAAAAGCTGGATTACCATACTTGACATGAATCATCGTTTGGCAAAAAGGACCTAAAATATTCAAAACTTTGGTACAATGTACATGTACCTCATCAGAGAGCATGTGGTTAGGGAGGCATTGTTATGAAACAATATGCCAGGAGTTGCTTTTTATTTTTAAAAATAATAGTTCGTTTTAATTTTTAAAAAAGAAAGAGAGGATATTCTGTGTGCAGAATGAATTTTTAGCATACGTGTATACTGCAGATAACTTTTAAAAAGTTTACCAATTGAAACACAAAATAATTCTTATACATCTACAAAATGTACATGTACTCCTACATTGTAAGAGACGAAAATAACCCTTTTCACACTATTAATTTTGAATAAATCAGAATCTAGCATGCTTCCCTATAGATGATTTGTTTATAAATTATAGCTCTCTTTGCCGGTAATCTCATATAATAGAGTTCTCAAGTCTGAGGAAAAGAGACGTCTCCAGGGATGTATCTTTCTTTTATTTTTTGTAGACATTTGAAACCTGATAGTGTTATTTTTAGCTATCTAGAGTTTTGAAAAGCAATTGAATTTCAGTGCTGCAAGGTATGTTTTTTTCTTTTTCATCTACAGTTACGATAGAATATAATTAATGGAAGCTGTTTTCTTTTCCAAGACTAATAAAAAAAGCTGAATATTTACCCGGCACAGTGATGGGTTGTTCTCCAATTTTCTTCCAAATATACATTTACATTGTACGTAGTTCTTTTTCGTTTGAATTTGTCATCTTTCATGTACCTGTATGTTACCAGTCTGCATTTCCCCCTAAATCTTTCTCTCTTTTCTTTCTTTTTTTTTGTTGAAAATCCGTATTTGTTTTCAATTCTTCCTCTTTTATCATTATCTACAGTTTCTATTTCACTCCTTCCCTTCATCCTTTGCTCCCTATTTTCTCCCCTCTACCTGTCCACCCTCTCCCTTCGATGTTCCCCCCTTCTCTCCCTCCACCTCCTCTCTCTCTCTTTCTCTCTCTCTCTCTCTCTCCATTTCTCTCCCCTTATCTCCCTCCAATCAATGCCTCATCAAAATTGCATTAAAATTGTAAAGGTTACTTGAATCAGGATATTTTGAAGGCAAAAAAGTAAAAATGTAGCAATTACAAGTATTTTTTTCTGGCTTGCTACGTGTATCACTACACAGGAAGTTGGGTAAGGCAGCTAACAATGCCCCGAAAAGTACTGAATTTAAAAGGTCTAGAATAATCATGTCATTTTGTACAACTTCTAAATATTAAACTGATACCAAAGTGCTTTGAATAAAACATGGAAAGGTAAAGAAAATGATCAAAAAGCATTTAAAAGAAAATCTGTTGAATGATGAAAAAGTTTTGCATTTTAAATGTGGCCCCCTCATGTATAATTTCATTGCTACCAGCCCCCTGTATGATATCTACACAAATTACTATTCCCCTTGATATTTGAATGTCTGGACAATGGATGAAGTTGAAAATCTATGTTTTATCTTGAGCATTTTCACGTAAACTTTTTGTAATCAGACTACATTGTACACGCATGTACAGATTGTTTCAGGAAAAAAGATAAATATTGGTACAAGTATAATTCTTTATTGTAAAAATGTATTTCGTGCACATTTCAAATTTTGGTTTCCTATTTTATGAAACCCCCTGTACATCCTGAGTATCATGACGCACTATAAAAAATGAAATTCATAAACTTTCCTGCTAGTAATAATGAAACAAATATAATGTAAATTTTGCTTGCAAATCAAATTTGAAGTTAAATTTCATAATGCTGACATTCTTTGTGATATTTGATCATTTTCAGGACCATTCCCGTTTCTTTAGTTGGCCTTCTCTTTTTTTTCTTTCCTTTTTTTCCTTTCTTTTTTATTGTAGGGTGAAATATAATGTACATTTTGCTTGCCAATCAAATTTGAAGTTAAATTTCATAATGCCCACATTCTTTGTGATATTTGATCATTTTCAGGACCATTCCCGTTTCTTTAGTTGCCTTCTCTTTTTTTTTTCTTTCCTTTTTTTCCTTTCTTTTTTATTGTAGGGTGAACTTTCACTGTCATATGTTTTTAAGTAAATTCTCAAAACCACATATTCAATTTATTGTACTTTTCACATTTTGCATGCAAAAAGGAAACAGTGTCAGTGGTGAATGATTCCTTTTTTTTCTCATTATGCCCATATATTCTCAACTGCATTAGCAAACTTTTACAATTACTACATTCCCTAATGTTTCCTATAAAAATATACTTTGCACACGTGTACGATACTTCTACATGGATGCTTTCTAAGGTTTTGTGAATATGTTGGCATTATAAAAATGAAAAAGTATTCTATAGAGTGTTGGAGAAATATACATTATTTTATTAATTGTATGGAACATATCAAAAGAACACATTTACCTTGGGTATAGCACATATATTCTAAATATAGAGACTTTTGTTCCCTCTCCTGCTGTCTCTCCTTGAAATGATTTTTGGTATTGTATGTTCCATATTTTCTTGCCATTAGGTTTTTTTTCATTGATGCATATTATCTTGACAAATTTTATTTTTCCAGGTTGATTGATTGAATGATGATCAATTGCTGGAGTGAGTGATTGATTGATAGACTGATGTTCAGTTGATTTGACTATTGATGGATTTGTGATTTAATTACGAGATTACATGTACCTGATGTGTAATTGGTTGGTGGATTGATGTTTTGATTGGTTGTTGGGTAATGGTTTATAACATTATTTTAAATATATTAATTAACAAAAGTCTACTTTTTAAATTTTTTTGTTTATGAATTTACTTGACTATTAAAAAATGCATTCAGTGTTATCAATTATTTATTTATTTATTAGTCTTTTTTTAGTAGGGTAGACTCATCAATGATTAAAACATTGTTTTTAACAAAGGCCCTACTGATAGGTAAATGGATCAGATCAGATCTAAGTTTAAATGAATTCTTATATTAAATCTCTTTGTAGCATTGACGACCTGCTCATCGCAAGACATGATCCCGAGGAGATTCTTCTCAACCTTGGCTTTGGTGGGAGCCCGGAGAAAGACATCCTTGATCGCGTCCCGTCTCGGTTTCTACAGCAACAGTCCAAGGCCCAGGGCATCTCAACCCAACAGTTCCTCTACCAGATGGATGAACTAGAAAGAGGATGCGGTAAGTACAGTATCTCAACAAAAAAAGAAAGAAAAGGACTATCAGTGATTTTACGAAGATTTCATAATATCCACCATTTTTAAAGTTGTTCTTCTTTCTTTTGACACCTAACAAAATTATGAATGAGCCATGCTTAGATGATTAAGGAGAGTTTGAGAGGTGATGTCAAAATCAAATTGTGCAGAACAGAGCCAAGTGGTTTTCTCATCACCAAATTAAAGTGCACTGGATGAATGTTGAACAGCTTATGTTTAATTCTGAGTTTGTCTCAGTGAGAGATTTGGTGGCAGAAACCTAACATAACTTTTGAATATTGCATACACACACTAAAAAAAAATTATAATTTGTCACTTATGCTCCCTTTCAGGCTTCAGTCTGGTAGGAGGTCTTCGAAGTCTGGGTTCTGCTCTGCGAAGGTCGTCCAAGATGTCTCCATGCCCTTCCAGAGGACCTACCCCTACAAGTGATACCGACAAGTCAGTCAAAGTCCCATCTGAGCCCCACCAGAACCAACCAAACATTGTGCTTCCAGACAACTCGAACATCAATGTGGAGACAGCCGTGAATGGCAAAGAGGTCAAATCAGGTAACAAGGTCAGAGGTCGTAGCAAACTCGTTGAACAGTCTAACGTTACAGACATTGTACTTGCACCATTGGAAGAATCACCTCCAGTTTGTCATGAAACATTGCCAGAGGACTCACCTGCCATGCCAACAAATGAAAACACGCAGTCTCTAGAAAATCAGAGGGTTGAGATGTTTCAGAAATCTGTCACTGATGCCCACTCTAAAAGCGCTGAAAATGAGATGCAATGTGTCAATGAAAGATTAGATAACAGAACAGAACAAACCGGGCTGAGAACTTATGGAACAGAAAGAGAATTGGTGGGGAGGACAAATGAGAGGTGTAGTCCGAAGAGCGAGATGAACAACGAGAAAGGATCTGTTGTGCAGCCTAGGATCATACAACTCAGCAATGCACATACAGGGGTAGCCAATGGAAGACGCCTTCAGACAAGGGAAGACTCATTTGAATTTGAAGAGGTAAGGCTTGGGACATGTAAGTGGTTATTTTCCTTTGCGATGTTCCATGTACATGTATAAGTGTTGTAGTCTTATGATTATATCTCTTGACCGGGAATGCAAATGCCGTGGGTTTGATTCCTGGCACCAGCACTTAGTAGCAGTAGGCAAATAGGCAAGGTGTTCTATCTACATTTGCTTCACTCCACCCATGTGTAAATGGGTCATTCTTGGCCGCTAAGCAATGACCATGGTAATAATGTGTAAAAAAATATTCGTAAAGCTCCATGAGCATCATGCCTGATTGACCTCTATACATGTAAGAAGCCACCAGTATTAGGAAATTATTAGATAAACAGCTCTAAAATTAAAAGAAAATCAATCCATATTATAGCAGGTAGGCCTACAGTTATATAAAAAAAACAACACCCAAACAGATTAAATGTCACTGTGGTTTCGTCAACACGTTTCACTGACTAATGTTTTCAGATTTGTGAATGAGATAATGTTACTATTTCAAGAAAAAGGTCAACAAAATTTAGGCCCATTTTTTATCTGCTGTTTTTATGATTCTACTTTTAGTTGACTTCTGTTTAAAGGATCCTTTTAAAAAATGTCTCCTTTTATTTTGTACAGAACACTGTTTTTAATTTTTGTATGAAAGCTGACAGACGTGAATTCAAGCACGTGTAATGATAATCATTATTATCATGTCACGTGGTGTTGGAAAAAAAAACCTTGGTAAAACATTTGCAATTTTTTTTTTTTTTTTTTTTTTTTTTTTTTTTTTTTGGGGGGGGAATATCATTATAAATCCATTGGTATCTGGTAGGGTTTCAAATCAAAAGGTCTCAAGGCCAGCTGCAAGATGAGGGCAGATTTTTTCCCCAATGTGTAATTTCAATTAATGCACTTTGCATAATTTGTACAGTAGTATATACAATTCAACTTAATGGGAGAATAGCAACATAATTTAAAGCAATAGATAATTAATTATACAAACACAGACATATACTGTAAAGAATATTTATGAACATGTGACATGGTGTACTGTACAATATCGTAATGAAATAAGAACATGCTGGTAGTATTAATTTACTTTTTTAGAGCAATTATAGTGTTGTATTTTGTGAGAATGAAATTCTCTGTCATGGTCACATTTCATGTGTACATGTATATACAATGTAAGAGTCATTCCTTCAGATAAATGGCAATATCTTGCAGCAATTTCTATTCATCAGATAACTGTTCATAACATTTGACCCATAACTAGAGACTTAATTCAAAACCCGTCCAAAAGCAATCAACTGATTTCTCAGATAACAAAGTACACAATCTCAACTTAAATGTGCCAACACGCTTGGATATGAGTTTAAAAATATGGTCATACATTCAGCAATTGCTTTGCCACCCAAACGTTACATATTCTGTCAATTTATTCAAATTGCAGGGGAAAAAATGGAGTCGATGATCTAATTGCTGATCAGCAAGGAAATGAGAAGTTCAATTAACTATGCCATCCATTAATTCACATACAGGATCCATATCACATGATAAGGCAAATCAGATAAGATGAAGCACTATGCTTTATTGACGTCAGTTATGGATTGACACGGAACCCTGTTTCATTTGCTTCTTGTCTCACTTTGAGTCGACAACATTTTAAGGGCTGATACTTTTTTCCCATATTGGTGGAATAAACGTGCCTTTGATTGGTGTGGGCTACTAATATAATTGACCTTCAGTGAAAATTGTAAAGATAGATTGAGCAATTCTCGAAGTTGTGGTAAGAAATCAAAGGAGTAAAAATATTTGTAGTGAGTGTGACCTTTACTTATGGAACCTGCTCCTTTATTGAAATCATTTTGAAGGTCATAAAGATTACAGGTGTTTATGAAGGCATGATAAATTTCAATAGAAAATAAATTTAGATGTATGTGCAATGTCTAAAGGGAATACCAGTAAACTAAAATTAGTGTGTGTTCATATTTTGTAAGCATGATAAACAACATGTTGTTGTTTTTTGTTTTTAATTTTTAGGGTGCTGTCATTCACAATATGAATATTTACTTTTCAAAATATTTTTTTTTTTAGGGAGGGGGGTGGGGGTGCACAATCAGATTCTATTCTTTATAATTTCGGTAAATTACAATAGATTTTTTGGGATTTGCTCTTATACATGATCTCTATTATTTTTTTAAGATGAAATGTTGGTACAGATCGTGTAAAGTTTTTTCAAAATATCTATTGTTTGATTCCCTGATTTTAAACAATTAAGACTATTAAAGTAATGATGTTCCTTCTTTCTCATTCTTTCATAGGCTCTCCTTCAGAAATTGTTATACTTGGACTTCAGAAATTCCCCCCATTTACATGTCCATGTAGATCGTCAGTGAAAATTTCTTTTTGTTAATGCATAATAATCACACTTTTTGAACTTGAAATAATACATTGTATACACTTAAAATGAATCGTTAAATATATATGTATTATGTAAAAGATTTAACAGTTTCTCTCTTTCTTGTCTTTTTTTTTTTTCCAGCTGTCAAGTGAGGAAAGACCAGAAGATGTTAATGGTACTATTCATGCTGGAAGAGCTGTCTTAGATAACCAAGTAACCCAACAAGTAAAATCAATACAGGAATAGCATCTGACTGAACTGATTTAGGTGCACAGGAGGATGGTGTGTCCTTTGTTCTCTACGGATGATCCTTTTCCATTCGGTTCTACCCTGGGCAAGTCTTTAGCATCCTGTAGGGGGAGTCCCACGTCACTTTTGACTTGGTCTCTCCATCTGGAAGGGGGGTTTCCTGGTGGTGAATAATTTAATGCAACAATTCATCCCAACTCGTGACTGAATAGAGCTATTCTTCTCAGTTCCCCTTAAGGCCCCGTTTTAGTAAGATTAATATATATATATATATAATTATATATATATAATATATATATTCTTACTAAAACGGGCTTAAGGGGAACTGAGAAGAATAGCTTTATTCAGTCAGGATTCCCTTAGCGACTTTCTATAGGCGAAAAATTCCCCTTAACGCCAATTCTATAGGGTTAGGATAGGGTTAGTTGGGGCGATATAAAGGAGGAAACAAAGAAAATTCGCCTTAAGGACGAAAATAGGTATATATATATATTATATATATATATATAATCTTACCTAAAACGGGCCTTAAGGGGAACTGAGAACAATAGCTTTATTCAGTCAGGATCCCCTTAGCAGACTTTCTATAGGCGAAGAATTCCCCTTAACGCCAATTCTATAGGGTTAGGGAAGGGTTAGTTGGGGCGATATAAAGGAGGAAACAAAGAAATTCGCCTTAAGGACGAAAATAGAAGATATAATATATATATATAAGGAAGGAAATGATTGAACATCGTCCATGTACAATTTTTGCCCTCTCAATCTACATTTTTAAAAATTTAATCCACTTTGTATCTAATTCACACTCTCTGGCATGGTCTGAACTGAACTGAAAATAGAAGTTACTGGAAACTAAATTTGATTTTATCTTGTTATCTTTTCATAGGAAATCTGAGCCGCAGTGATAGCACCCAGTCTGATAGCAGTGGGTTTGCAGATGAAAACATGGGATGCAGTGAGATGGACTCTCCCAAATCTGCATCAGAAGGCAGCACCACCATTACCTCAGATTCCAAGATCACTCAAACAAGTTTTGATACAGACACCATGGAACCCTTGGACTCCAGGAGATTCCCCTCTGATTCCATTGCTACCTCAGATAAGATAGCAGCACTGACAGAGAGTCAAGAATCATCATCGCAGGATCTTCCATCTGTGACTTCCCTGGATGATTCGCCCTTCGATGATGCGATAGTGGTGACTGATTTACCAAACAATGATTTACAGCGCACAAGGCACTGCACATACCCCGCGGCACAAGACAGAAGAGTGGAGGAATCAGGACCCAAAACAGTTGTTGAAATTTTGTCTTCCCTGCATACAACCTCAAAAGCACTCGAGAATGAAAGAAGGGAGAAAGTCGTGTCTGGAACAGCTAGGAGAAAGCCTCCAAAGCTTATGAAAATGAGGAGCGTAGATCCTGAAGGATATGGAATTCAATACACTTCTGAAACTCAAGGGGTCCAGACCAGACTGAAAGAGACTGTGAAAAGCGTACGAAGCTGTGAGGTTTTACATGAAGTAGACGAAGATGTTCTAAGTCTAGATCGTGTGAGATATGATGAAGTGGTTAGCCAAAGAGCCAAAGACGATAGACCTGTGCAATCTGCGGAGCATTCCATTCATGGTGAACCATGTAATCACCGTGTGATTGAAAGCTGTCATACATGTAATGCGGCTGAGAAGAACTCTGAAGTGTGTGACGGGTCGAATTCTGCACCTGACGAATCCAAAGTCATTCCATACTGCACTAGCCAGGAGGCAACTGAACGTCTTTCCCTGTCTCCGTCTCCTTTAGAACAATCTCCTACGGTAAATTCTGAAAGTGAACATGACAAGAGTTATTCTAAAGAAGAATCAAATCCTGCAATAACAGCTTTAAGTGAATCTGTGCAGCTCAGTAGCCAAGTAGATAATTCATGCAAGTCCACCGAAAATTTATCAAACAGATCTTTATCAGAGAATCTATCTTCATGTATAAACGAAAGTATATCTAATAATCAAATGTGTTTTACTGATGGAGGTTTTGTAGACAGTGAGAAAAATGAAGGATCAAGGACAGAACAGAAATTATCAGATCTTAACCCAAGTGAAATCAGTAGTCAGACATCTGACTCTAATACAGATGATCTAGACATCTCTTATTTTAAGAGCCATTGGGATAGGAGACGTCCATTCAGTGCATACAGCTCAAGTGAATTTGAAGTGGAGGATAGTGAGATGAACAAGGATGTTGATTTGAATGAAAGGCTTCAACACAAAAAGAGCAACGGTGTTGAACATGTTGATGCAGAAGAGGTCATTCAGTCAGTTGAGACGGAGGTGCTAACAGTATCAAGAACTGTTGAGACGTCGTCGGCAAGAAGTGCTGTCTCATTAAATCAAGTCTCATCTCAAGGAGAAGACACTGCATCTTTCAGTGCAGCCTCAGTTGAATCCAACCCGCCAATCACAACTCAGGGGTCCACATCTCATGATACAACATTGCCATCAAACTCCCCAGAACCATCTCTGGAATTGTCAAAGACATTGCCTGTCTGTGGTAGACAGCCATCAATAGATCAAAGCTTAAACCCTGTAGACATGTCTTCATCTCCAAACCCTACCTCTGCTGCTCAATCTGATAAGGGAGATGAAAATCCTGATGACCAATCTTCAGAGTCCAAAGAGCGTATTGTAGAGGTTCCTGTAGTATCTTCTGAGCCAGTTGTAGAGGTTCTTGGAACTACAAAAGATCTGTTACCAGAAGCAGCATTGCATCCACGCTCTGATCAGGGCACTAGGATTGAGATTATCAGCGAGGTGAAACACCATAAGGCTCGGGAAGAACTCCAACAAATGCTGTCATCTCAGGTAGGGCCGAATGTCAATCCTTAGAAGAGTAAAACACACATTTTTCAATGGAATACCAAAGTTATTATATTTGTAGCATGTTAGGGAGTAGTTGGGAACCTGACAGTGTATATTAAACATTGATAATTTACGGCACATTTGCATTTCTTTACCATGTACCAGAACACTGGTCGCAAGATTATGGAATGATCCATGTAACTTGTGCACTGGCTTTTCCCAGTTGTGTATTCAGAAAGATGTACATGTATCTAAAATCAGGAAATTTTATAATAGCAGCTTCCATATTACAGTGTATATAACACCTGGTACAGTATGTACAGTATATGTGGTTTGTTTCAAAAACAAGAATGGTCATTCCTGTTGTAACAAAGTGCTGAGGACCAAGCCAGGTAACTCATTATGATATATTGAATACATAGGTTTGCATACAATGTTTGTTAAAAGTTGGAACCTGGAGAATTTCCTCCTGATAACCTTGCATCAGTGCTCATTATAACAGGATTGGACTATACTCATTCTCTGGATAGCTAATTATAATTTCACCATTGTTGCAGTTCCATGACTTTTTGTTAATTATGTGTTTGATATGAATTAGGTTGAGCACATCATATTTATTTGTTTATGTAATTCATTGTAAATTTTTTTCTCAGGCTTACCCATCATTATTATCACCATCATCATCACCACTGCGTTCAGCTAGATCAGCCAGTCATGACGTGAGTAACCACAATAATATGAATATACCTGTAAAGGGGAAGTTCAACCTGGAATTTTATTGGTTTTAAAAAGTGCAGAAAATTAAAACAAAAATATTAGTGAAAGTTTGAAGCAAATCGACCAAAAGATAGCGAAGTTATGAATATTTAAAGTTTTGATTCTGTGACGTCACATGCAAGCAGCTCTCCCATGTGTTGTGTATGTAAATTCCATAAATTTGTGTTTTTTCATGGTTCTTGATAAAGGAATGAGTAAATTTGATAGAGGCATGTATATTAACGTAGGTTTGATGATATATTGACCACATATGTGCCATGATTAATATTCTCCTGAAAAAAATTACACTTTATGGAATTTACATTACATAACACATAGGAGGGCAGCTAGCACGTGACGTCACATGATCAAAACTTTAAATATTCATAACTTCATTATTTTTTGGTTGATTTTCTTCGAAACTTTTCTTTAATTTTTCTGCATTTTTTAACACCAATTTAAACCGCAGGGTGAACTTTCCTTCAAGAAATTTTATAAACAATGGTCCAGCAAATTGGGGGGGGGGGGGGTGGGGGGCAGTCCAATTTTTTTTAAATTTAATTTTCCTTTTGCTTTTTATTTAAGAACATAATAATTCTTACTGTGCAACTCCTATTGTGTTAGAATGGATACTTAAAGGGAATCTACTGTAGTGGGAAGGTGTGGGAAAGATGAAGAAAATTATTGTTAGCTTTCCTGTTATTTTCATGCTATTTGGGAAGAATATAATTTTAAAAAGCTCCATAAGACAAGATTGCTCCCCAATTGCCCTAGTAGTCATAATATGACCCAATATTATGCCAAAACAGCTGAATGTTTGGGTCCCGAACATTTTGTGTTGCCCCATACATGCATTTCTGTGTAAGTGCATGTGACTCCAAGCTGAATTTGCTTAATTTCTTATCATTTTTGTGATTCCAAAACCTCACAGCACAAAACAATGCTTTGCTGAACTGTTATCAACCTTTCCGAATCCCTTTATAGACAGTGTCTTTCACATTTCAATGTCATGACCAGAACAATAGTTTCACTTTAATCTGCATATGAATGAAAATAAAGTCAGAAAAGAATCATTAATTGAGAGGGATTCATATCTACAACATCTACATGTATCTCTATTAATTTTTCTGAAGCAACTTAACCATGTTGCCATCTCAGCATATGTTTCTAAATTCTGATTCTGACTTCAAATTTATATTCAAAGGATACCCTGTGAGACAAAGGCTATGAATGTTAATAAGCTTCCTGGGAGTTTTTGTTTAAAAAAAATTTGAAGTTCAAAATTATAGAAAACATAATATCAATTATCTTGATTTCCTAACAAATATCGGTGTATTTTTTTTTACAGCAGGCTATTGAGGATCTCGAGTTACTACAGAGGGCGCTAGTCAGATATGACCATGATTTAGAGGAGCTTGAATCTTGGTCTTCCAAACTCTATGAAGAAGTTGGATTCGCGTTGAGCCCAGAAGAAAGGTTTGTTCACTGATTTAATTGTCATTGAATTGAACTGAAATTAGTCTATTTCCATGTTAAATGCATGTTCATATTCTATACAAAACAGTTATTTTTTTATCATCTACAGTTTACCAAAGTGAGGATTACTGCAACTGACATAAGCTTGGTCATAAATATTTTGTTAGTAATAGAATTTTAGCTCTTAATAATGTTTTTTTTTTTTTTTTGTAGCTTTTGTGCAATCTTTGATTGTCCTGGGGGTAATTTTCCAGTGGGTAATTGTCCCAATAAAGAAGTAATACATGCATTAAGGCTCAAAACTTTTGTGAGGGGTTTAGTTTTGAAAATCCAAACCATTTACTGCTGTGATGTGTTTGGTTATCCTCAAAATTTACAGTTCTGGCACGATACCTCCGCTCTGCTGAAACCCTGTCACAATTTAGTTATAAAAATATCCACTACACATAACAATCATAATTTAATAATTATCAACTTATCATTCACATGTTTATTTCATTATAGATCTGACTTAAAAAGCCTGTCGTCTGTACGTCATAACATCAAAGATGAGATACAGAGCCTTGAAAAGAGCCTGATGGAGAAATTTGAGGCAGTTGTGTCTATTGATAAGGTATGCTCATTTATATAGGTACATGTATATATCATTAGATTTAGCCGAACCATTGACCCTTTTTGGCATCATCAAAAGTATCCCCACATCATAAACATCATCAAAATAACTGTCTTTGTCAACATCAACTTCATCATTACCATTTTCAGTTGTTATCAAAAACACCATCTTCATTATCATACTGATCAACACCCTCACCTTATCCTTCGTCATCATCATTGCATTGACGCTCTAGCAACAATGCCATGTTATCGTTCCGTATTCCTATTCTGCCATCTTCTTTCTCTTCCTCAAAAAGCCATTCATTTAACATGTGATCCTTGTTATTCCTCTCCAGGTCCCATCGCTCATCCAAATTAGTTCAAACTGCGTAGACATGTTCTCCATGATCAACTATTGATCCCCTGACATTTCATTTTCCAAAATCACTCATCCGTGACCGTCCATCCGCCCTTTTGTCCATTTCGGGCGATCTGAAAACCAGATCCTAGATGCTACAAACTTCGAACAAATTTCATTAAACAGTCCACGAGTTTGCCTTTCCCATGCATCCAAAAAATTGTTCTTTCAAAACCTTCATATTTTAAATTAATTTTAAAAATCAACTCCATTGTGAAATCCAAAAATTGTGACTAAAAACACCCAAAAATGGATATAACTTTCTTAAATGGATTCTAATTTGCTTCAAATTTTCAGGGCATGTTATTCGAATAACTGTGCACACACTCCACATGCTTCACGCTCGAGTAAATACGCAAAATGCAAATAGCGCCCTCTAAATTTTCTAAATTTGGCTAAAATCCAAGAGGCTGGATCTACGTTGTGCCTTGTTAAAACCGTACCTTTTTTTTGGATTTAGGTACTTCAGACTATGTCCTTTCAAGCAATGCAAAGAAAAATATATTGATTCATTGACCAACTTGCTCAAAAATGTTGTCGACAGTAAGCAATTATCGATACGAGGAAAACAACTTTAACTTCCCCTAAACGTGTGAATATTCAATCTAGGAGTTTGAAGCTTGGCAGACGTACATTGTATGTATCAAAACATTTTACAACTATCTGCCAAGTTTTGTAAAATTTGATGACGTTATCAACAAGTTATGGATAAAAAATGGAGAATTTTCAATGCATTACATAGCAAGGCATTACGTCATAGTCGTTCAATATTTGCTTATGAAAGTGACATCACAATGACCGCAATGAAATTGCCTTTCCATTGATACCATATAAAATATAGTTTGTCTTGAAAATTTTGAGTAAATCAAGTGTTTTTAGTAGCCACTATACCCGCTTGCTTCATAATCACGAATTCGACAAGCCACAAGCACGCTGGATGATATGGGAAGCAAAATTGTCAAAATTACACTGTAGTACACAAACCCCATTCTTTTAACACACAGTTCTAAGCCTATTCCGTTTCCTTATATATTTCCAAATATACGTTCAGATGTATTATTAATAAATGCTTATAATTTTTAAGTTAAGGCGTCAATGCACGCACATTGTTCCTGTCAACGATTGCAGTTCTAGTTGTCCTTGTTTTTGTTATCATTATCATAAATGTCATCTTGAAGATTACCATCACAATCATCATCCTTATCTTCAGTCTCATTCCCATCCTTATCTGTATCATCATCCTCATCATTTTCATCATCATCATCATTACTATTGTTATCCAAGGATTTCATCTGATAGTTTGGATTATATGTTAAAATTTATAATTTGCTAATTTGACTCTCAACCCTGAAAAAATTAATTTCTTTACTTCCCACTTTCCTGTAGCAAAGCCAGGTGACCTGTGAAAGAATATTAATATATTACAAAACATACCTGTTTCCTGGGGAGTAACAAGCTTCGATGGCAAGACAGAACACAGAACAGACAATTACATTAAAGGGATGCAGTAACATTGAATGATATTCAAATCACAATTTCTTGATTTAGCTCATTTTGTCAACATAATTATAAACTTATAGGTCAGTCTGGTATCTCTTCAAAATTACAAGTTAATTGCTTGCTTTACTTTCGAGATATCAATGATTTCATACTCAAATTTAGTAAACCATCTCGTGGTGGAAAACAAATTGCCATGTGCTTTTCAAGACACCCCACTTCCTGTCGTGTTCCCCCCGACCCTAGCGGGCTGGAGGGTTTGCTGCAAAGGGGTTGAAAATTCACTCGCGTTTGGCTGTTACACTGTTTTGTGGTAGTAAATGACTTCCATTTGATCTGAAATTTTCAGTAGTTTGTTTTTACTATTAGAGCAATATAATTTTATTCATCTTGATCTAATTGCTCTTGTTTTTGAAAGTTACTGTTTCCCTTTAATGCTTCATGTATCCAGACCTTGGAAATCTCTTCAATGTGTCCTATCCTCTTGAATCCTCTCTGCTCCATTACATCTTCCTATACTTGCAGGCAGTTCTGATATTTAATCAGTTGACATCACTATGTTGTTTTAAATTCCGTTTTGTCTTGCAGTCAACTTGATGACATCTGTATTATGCATGAATGCTTTCATGTTCATCTGTAACAATGGAGCAATGATCTATTTTTCTGTTTTGACCACAAGGAGCATGAATCAAAAGAGGATGCTTTATGGTCCCCTGGCCTCACACAGATCATGTGTCAGATGGTGGACCTACTGAAGGAGCAGACATCACTCCGTAGATTCCTGGACCAGCTTCACGCCTTGGAGGACACCCCGTCCCTTCCTACCTGGTCCTCGGGAGCATCATCATCATCACCATTAGCAAAGCGGAGGAGCCTCCTCGTGGATGCGACTCACGGCGGATCATTGGATGCAGGCGATGAGGATGATCGCTCGGAAGAAGAAGCCACCAACCTCACCGACGAGGTCACATCCATCGGTGACCTTTCCTTCCCTCAGGTCATGACCCAGGGGGAGTTAATCGAAGAGCTGCATAAGGCGAAGAGTGACCTTGAGAAGTTGAAGGTCCAGGCCAAACAAGATGTTGTCATGGCTGTCAGAGAGGTAAATGTCTCTGTTGTTACATTGCTAGTAGTAGATGCATTAATATTCATTGCATTGGTCTCATATGTTCCATTCTAATACATATGCAACTTAATATACATGCTCAACCTCTATAGTTCTACAAGTCATGTAATTTACGATGGATCTAACACTTGCATGTTTTTTTTTTTAAAGAGGATACTTGGTGACTTTGATTTTTGTTCCATCATAAAATATAATCCTTCCTGACAGACTTCCAAAAAAATCAAAGGAATCCCTCAAAAATTAATAGAGCTAATTTAAACATCCTTTTGTTTTAGGACAGAATACAGCTCAAAATTTTTAATTTCAACTGTATAGATGCAAATAATAATGGTTCAAATTCAAAAAGTTAATTTTACACTGTATGTTGTGCTATAGTCATAATATGAGTGAAATATTGATTATTAAAGTTATTATAGCATTGAAAAATGAAATAAAAATTGCTACAGAGCCAAGAATTGAAACTTAAAACAATGCTGCACTCTCACTGGCAAATGAAATAAGCAATTTCATAAACTTCATTTGGTTGTATTTTGTGCACATGCCCATATTTTGTTTTCGTAATCTCCAATGTGTTGGTTGTTAATGATGAGCATATGCTGGAAATTAACAATGTTATACATAAAGCTAAAACATGATCTTGAAAAAAAAAAAAAAAAAACTTTATGAAGATTTGGGTTCATTTCATTTGTTTGTTTTGTTGTTGTTTAATTTAAATTTAAATTACAATACTAGAAAACTGCAATCTAACTTTGCCTTTTGTGTTGGAACATATATATGTATAAATGTGAACATATTAAATTGTTTGTAGGATCATTTCAGTCGTTTGCAACCACTAACAATTATTGCATCTATTTCTATAATATATTCACCTTCAAGGTGTATGGGAGTCATTTTAATATATTATCTAAGTTCATGACATTTCATTGATAGATTTATGTTCATACATGTATAATTATCCTATGTACATGTAGACTGTAACACAAATGTCATAAAATACTTCTAACATGCATTTTGTTCTGTTCAGTTTATGTTGGCATTGCATTCGAATAGCCTGATCTTTTGTACAAAACAAGATTTTTGCATGCACAAGATTCCCTCAATCATCCCAATTAAAATATTGTTCAATTTTTTAAAACTCAATTCAAAATGAGATGCCAGCTACTAACACTAAAAGTTTTGCCAGGATACACCCTTTCTGGTTGAATGGATCAGTCTAAAACTTCTTAATCATCTGTTTTTAATGCATGTTTATGATTTGGGTACTGGGTTATTCCATTATTCTTCTAGGTGAGACAGTCTATCCTGTCTGAAGTGAGAAGGGAAATTCGTATGGAATCCCAATTGTTGCAAGTTCAAATGCAGGTATAAATCACTTTGATTTGAATCTGATTTTGATGTGAATTACCAAAATAAATACCACTTTTGACTGATTATAACTAAACAAATTTACAACTTCCATCAAGGTGAAATTTCGTTATTGAAAACTTGAATAGTATTTTTATTATTTTTCTTCTTTTTTTTTAGAGAGAGAGGGAGAGAGAAATTTAACAAAATTTCATGAAAAAAACTATAATTATAGTAGTAATTGATATATATATTTTTTTAAATTCAATTTTCCCTTTTTGACAAATCAGTGCAACAAAGCTATGTATATAATTTATTCAGAACACAACAACACTGGTGTATGGTCTCTTTGATTGTTGAAGTGTTTCAACAAGAGGACATTGTCCTGATTTATCAAAAAGTGAAAATCAAAGTAAAAATTCAGATCATTATTTTTACAAGATTTATGATGAAAAACTTTCAGCTTTCAATGTTTTGATTTTATATTATCAGTCACAAATATCAAATGTGTTTTTAGTATAATTAACTATTAATTGTATCTGTAACTTTGTATGTGCATTAATTTTATATAGTTTTCATCCCTTTCATTTTCCATATGATTTCATTTGATAATTATGATACAGTTTAGGAAATATTGTTAGACCAAATCATGTGGGAGCTTAATATGATTTGGCCTAATAATTATTTCCAAAGCTGTATACATTTAGTATTTTTGGAACAAACCGCATTATGATTTGATGCAGTAATTTAATAGGACATTCATTAACTCATTCATTAATCCATCCGTAGTTGTTTAAATCCATTTGTGATTGTGATAATGTTGCTATTTGTAATTTTAATGAATTTTTGTACATTTGCATGTACGGTGTACTTGGTATTGTCAGTGTTACTCATTATTTGTCTGAAAGATAAAGGTGAAATTAATTTCCAGCTCCATCCGTTTGTTTTATGTGCTTAGTATAAACCACTTGTCAACAAATATCAACAATGTTTGATATATGTTCAAATCATGAATGTCTCAAACAAGAAAAATGTGTATTTGATCAAAGTAAGACTATTGAAGGACAAGTTTCATATTAAAATTGTGATGACAAGATTAGTCATTACATGTATGTGGTTAATGGATCAGTGTTCTATCAATATTATTCATGCTAAACATCATATTGCCATCCTGGCAATTAAGGCCTCATGTTTCAACAGGAAAAACCCTAATTATATGATTTTCTCTCTCCAAAAAAAAAAAAGGGGGGGAAAAAAAGAAAAGAGAGGAAAAAACACAAATGATAAGGCATAAATATTCTTATAATGAATGAAAGCGCTGTAAAATATAAAAACAGCAACAACTATCTTGCAGAGTTTGAAAGACCTTCATAAAATGAACACTATCATTAGAAAGTAATAAAATCATAACGAGAAAATATAATCTGAAATCTAGCGCCCTGAAAAGTCAGGCAGCTTTGTGGCAATGATTTATTGCAACTTATTGCATGAGATTAAGGAGATACATTAAACGTGTTCTGTGCTGGCTTTTTATTAATTTTCATTTATAAGTTCATGTCTCTATTCTTGGTAACACTATCACTGTTACCAATATAATGCTGTCAGAAATTTGTTTTACAAAATTTTGATATATATATACATATAGTGTGTACCGTTACACGTAGCATGGTGAAACAGTTCAGGAATGCTTATTCTAGTACATTATCTCATTATCTAATGATTATCCATCTCCTTTAAATCCCATTAGGCCAAAGACATCGAGATAGGGAATCTGAGATCAATGGTCCAAGAGCTGAAGGAAACTAGCTTGACTGCGTCCAGCTTTGAGTCATCCTTCCGAGATTGGTCAAGAGACAAGGATAGCTGAGGTTCAGTCTTCCTTGAGAGATTAGGTACTTGTAAGTCACCCAGGAAACCTACACATGTACAGCTTTGATGCTTGTTCCAGGGACTTCCTCAAGCGATGCTGTTCTTATTCTTCAAGATAATCTGCTTCCTCTACTGCTAAAGATTCTTGAAGATTCGTACAAGATTAGGCAAGAGACAAAGACAACTGAGGGGTGGCCTTCTTTGAGGGAAGATTAAAAATCATATAAATGCTTGTACACAATTTAGGTACATAGTCACTGAGGAAGCCTCCACATGAAAAGCTAAGATACCTGTTCCAGGGACTTCCTCAAGCAACGTCCTTCTTGTTGTTCTTCATCTGGAAGATAATCTGCCTCCTTTACTGCTAAAGATTCTTGAAGATTCTTACAAGATTGGGCAAGAGACAAGGACAGCTGAGGATTGGCATTGTTGGAGATTGAATACATGTACATGTAGATTGTATTTGATGGGACTGTTAAAAGGTAAATAAATGCTTGCAGGTACTTGTAAGTGACCAAGGGCACCTATGATTTCTAACGTCATCAAATCAGCACACTCACGCTAAATGCCTGAAATGAAATGGCTTGGAATAATGAGGTTACGTGCGCGCTCATATAAAATTGAGGTCATATACAAAACTCTGTAAGCAATTGAGATCATTCTAGCCTTAAAAAGTAATCTTACTGCTAAAATTGTTCCCAAATACATTGTAGCTTAGTGAATCAGTGACTAAAATCAATATTGCTTTTAGGATTGATATTGATCTTAAAATTTCTGAAGTAAATATTAGGGTAGTGTAGATAATTTCATGGTTTTTGACTACATGTACAGTACCATCTAAAATCAACGTCGCAGTTGATTGCAATCAAAGGACATCATCCCCGTTATGTACAACTGCACTCAATCGATTGCAGTCAGCTGTGCAGTTGATCTCAGGCGGTACTGTAGGTCGGGAAAATCGTGAGGGCTTAATATTGCGATTTTTGTTTTTGTTTTGGGGGAGGTTTTTTCGTTACTATAAATAACCTACAGTTGAAGTGGAAATTTTTCTTGACTACCGACTTACAAAATTCAAAAAATAAAACACCACAAATATTTTAGCTTTTACACTACCTTAAGATAAGAATTATGAGCCTAATCTTGATATCTTTTTGACAAAGACAGTAATCATAGAGACCAGAATGTGTGCTAGATAAATGTTGGTGAAATATACAGTGTGAAGGTGATATACATGTAGAAAGTACGAGACAATCTAGTGTATTTTGCAGTGCAAAGTTTGAAATGGTGCTTATAATACATTTTATATTTGCAATTTACAGTAATATATAATTTGCAGTCTGTAGTTGGATTTTTTTCCTTTTCCAAAGAAGCATCATCATTCTTTCAATAATTTTACAAGAAAAACTAATATATAAACTTGTGCATATATATATATTTTTTAAAACTTTATTATGGATTACAGATTATGAGTCTTAATTAGTTTTAGCTTGTATGTAATTTGTTTTGGATTACAGAGTATTATTCTTAATTAGTTTTAACTTGTTTGTCTTTTTAGGGTTAAATAAAGTGTGTCAACATGGATCAAACAATGTTCAAATATAGTATTACTACCTGATAGCCCTCAACTATAAATACATGTCACCAATTGATTTAAGTCAATGTCTGCCTCATAATATCTCAATAAGTTTATGTACTGTATAAGCCAATACAGATATTTTCACGATTTTGGACAATTTGGGAAATTCACAAGAGTAAAATTTCTCGATTTTGGTGATGACTTCATTACTATAAATAGCCTTGTACTGAAGTGGAAATTTTTGGAATGACCGACTGGCGAAATTCGCGAAAATAAAGTCACCGCAAAAATAACCATTTATACAGTATATCAGTGGTTTCTAGACTAAAAAACAGCAAATAACATATGGTGCAAAGCTTTGTGCCAATCAGCACCCTTGACATAAACAATTTTATTTGACCATTGTGTACAGGGTTTTTGCTTGAGCTTTTAAAGCATGCTGGATTCAAACTGTATGTTTACATCTACATGTATGTTAGAGACTGTACATCTCATTTTAGTTTGTATCTTTTTGTTGTTTTGATTTTCCTTTTTGTCTTTTCCATTTTGCTGAATTGTGGTTATATTGCTCATTTTACATTATATATTCTATCATTTGTATCATATCATTTTCCATTATTCCAAATGAGATGTTTATTCAATTCAATGGCTGAATGAGGTTAATACTAAAGCATTATTCTATTTTAATGGGTATGAATCGCAAGTTTACCATTTGTAAATCAATTCAAATAAATTTCAACCACTGAAGATATCAGTGCCTTTGCAAATGTTTATGAATATATTTTAATATCAAAATCTTGACTGCTCTTTATATTCAGGCTGGTCCTGTGGAGTATATATGTTTATAATGCGGAAATATTGTTAGCTATTCCAAGTATACTTCTTCAAAGATATCATTTATATTCAAGTTCATGGCAAGACTAATATTATGAGACGTAAAAACTCTGCGGTTGAGGCGTTTAGTGTAGATATTTTTTTCTTATCTCTATGACTTTGGTTGTGTAATTTGCTTTCCTGTTATTGTCAAGAGATAATCCCCACTTTTGTTTGGTGTATGGTTTATTTTAGCAGTTTTCTAGTTGTGGGCTTCTTTCTTCCTGTTTGTGTTATTGTATCCTTTAATACTTTTATGGCTTCTTGACTTATATGTCTTCTGTTATTTTCAATTTTTTTTAAATAGCATAACCTCATTTTCATTAACCTTGCTTGAGTCTTCCATTATTAAGTCATCTTGCTAGTCGGAACAAAAAACCCATTATTTTTTAAGCTGATCAAGCAATGTAAATTATGTTCTTGTTTAAAGACGGAGTTATCAAGGGCTCCATGTTAGGCTTTTTGTTCTTAATTCATGCAGGTATTGCTGTGAGAGGGAATTGGCATGCAGGGCAGCGAGTTTATAAAATTTATTATTATCTGTTTAGTAACATCAAATGTAGAAATACACAGTAGGTTTTATTATTATTATTATTTTTTATTTATTTCTTTAAGTTTTCATTTTGTTGGAAACATAGTAGTAAGCACTTAAGTTGACTAAGATTAAGATACATATGCATGTATGATGAAATCATAAGTTAAAATGGACATTCTTCAGCTGTTATACCAATATGTTTGATATAGGATACATTTTCATTAGATATAAGAAATAACTTGTCTTATTTGCAAACTTTGTTCAATAGTCCACCCCACTAAACATTGCTAAACTCTGTGCTCCCCATGATATAATATGATATTGCTGCAATTTATCTCTGGGCAAACCAATGTATATGTTTAGAACAGGGAAAGGGTTCGCTTGAAACTTAATTTAATGACAGCTTTAAACATAATCTAGATGTATAGGGATGGATTATTACATTTATGTTAAAAAGAAACGTAACTTGACTTGTTTTTTGTTGAAACATTTAGTTATGCAGTGTAACAGAGAAAAAGAATGTTATGTAGATTCCCCAAAATAGATTAATTTCTAGATATATTATTAAACGTGGTGTATAGTTTTGGTAACAAAAAAGGAATTGGCACAAAATCGATCAAATGTAGTTACATGTTGTCCACATTGCACTAAAAGATATGTGTGAGAGATCTTGTGACATTCCTTTCATTATTTCCGATGATTTTCATTGAATTTGTTTGAATGAAACGTAATTAACGGCCGTTTAGACCTCTGCTGACAGATTCGCACGCCGAAGGTTACGGCGTGAATTAGTGCGAACGATCTGTGTGTAACACCCACACAAGAGAATCCCCATTGGTTTTCCACGTGAGCGCTAACCTGTGACGGGTCCCCGACTTATCTTTTTTATCCTTATATTATGAAATAAAGACACTTAAACGAGATTTCAAGTACTATAATTTGCTTTATTATAGTTCTTGGATTCAATCTTTCATAATTTATCTTAGTGTGAATCAAAATTGATTTTTCCTTCTCCCGAAACTATACACCAGCTTTAAGTTAAGTAGCAGATGACATTAGAAAGAGATGGAATTAGATTAATCAATGTGAAGGGTTTTAGTTTAGTCTTAGTTTTTATTTGAGGGAGAGAAGCAATCTAGTTTGGACAATGACGTCTTTCTTAATCTGCCTTTGAAATTTGACCGCTGCTTTCTCTACATTTGAACTTTATCTTTTCTAGGACCACATTCCTATTATTACATAGCGCATTTTTCTAGCAACTATAGTCTGCAATTTTTAAACTTGACTGCATTCCTGACATTAAACCGTGGACTCGACAATATACTGAACTCTAGCCTTAACGCTAAACGTAGCAAAACATATTCTCAACACTAATGTTATAGTTATAATAACTCGCTGTGCGTGTTTTTGCAAGTTCGTGTCCACAGCCTGCTTCGGGCGGCTACAATTCCTTGCATTTTGACACCAGTCTGCCTGAAAAGAAATTGCATGATCTCCCCTTTGGATAGCAGGATTTTGTGCAAAATGAGAAGAATGAAAAAAGAAGAGTGGAGCAATAGTTGCCGGACCAGACGTTGAATCGCACCCTTTTATATTTTTACTCTATATTGATCTTTCAAAGAAAATAAAAATGAGATGATTATAAAGAGAGATTAATGGTGAGATTGTGCTATATGATTACAACTTTCATATTTTATACAAATTTATTTCTACTTGGGCTCTTTCATGATTGTTATACTTTGAACTTAATTAAAGCATGTCGTTATTACCCTCTTGATAATATTCAATAACAAATATGATATTGCCTCTAATCCTGTTTTATGCTTTATAATGAAAGAAAGACTGCCAACCTGCAGCATATATTTTTAAAGAAGAGCTATATTTGTACTAAAGAATTAAAGATACATATTTTGTACTTTTGTGTAATATTCATGTTTTTGTGTACCAATATTGAACTGAATTGAGAATAAAGAGAGATAAAAATGTTAACATTCTTTATTGTGATATTGAAAATATAAGGGGAATGTTGTTTGGTTTATTCGAAAGTTTTTGCTGGAAATCATTCAAAAAACGGGAAGGTATGTGTGTGTGTGTGTGTGTGTGTGTGTGTGTGTGTGTGTGTGTGTGAGAGAGAGAGGGGGAGAAAGAGTGAGAGATAGAGGAAAGGGGGAGAGAGAGAGAGAGAGAGATTGAATTCATTGTTTGTTGGGTTTTTTTTTCGTCTTTTTTGCTTCTCTCGTAAGACAGTGTCAATAGGTTAGACTTCCCCTGATCTTTTTTCTTTGTGCCCCTTCCCCCTCTCTCTCTCAACCCCACCCTTTTCCTAACTCTCTCTCTCTCTCTTTCTCTCTCTATCGCATTATGATGGCAGATGCGGTTATCCATCAGTAAGTCTACTTTTCATAGCTGCGCCCTTGTACCCCGATCTTTACCGTATGGTTGACATCGACCTTCATGTAGGATATAGACGATACGGACCTGCATCACTCACTTTACATGAAAAGATCTATCTTGACCCGCATAATATAAAACAAGATTAATTGAATAGAGTATGTCCTTATAATCTTAATCGGATGTTTTTCCAAGACT
Organism: Paracentrotus lividus; assembly: GCA_940671915.1. Lineage (NCBI taxonomy): Eukaryota > Metazoa > Echinodermata > Echinoidea > Camarodonta > Echinidae > Paracentrotus > Paracentrotus lividus. Next base: position 18,209,710 of record CALNVZ010002974.1, on the reverse strand, counting down.
CGCCGTCCTAAAAGTGGTTCTTGAGACATCGCAATAACAAGCTCAATACATGAAATTTCACAAGTTGCCCTCTTTGATCGAAATTACGTAGGCCTACTCCAAAATTTAATCCAAGATACATAGGCCCTACTTACCTCCGTTGATGCTGTTAATGTCAACAAAATGTAGATGCTATCATGTATGTGATTGAGATTCAATAAAGATATAGATAACTACAACATCCGGAATCCTCATATCGGGTGTTAAAAGTTCGTGCTATCTTTTACAGACTGGTGTCTCGAAGACCGTATGGTTAGACAACAACGACTTGATCAATTAGACTCTCAAATCGATCATTCCTAAACCAAGATACATGATATTGAAAGCCGATCAACCCTAGTCCAAAGCTTATAACCCTGGCTGATTATAAAGAAGAATAATTTCCAGTTGGGGTCCACTCTAAGCGATATCTCGTTTAGTAACTCACAGTTTCATTGAAGTTATCCCAAGATTGTCAACCACAACTCAACTTGAAGATGGATCTTCGGAGCGCATCTTTGGTTTTCCTTGTGACCCTCATGTTTTTATCATACTCCATGGCCGCACCTAACTACAATCCTAACGACAACAGTGGTAAGAATGATTCGTCTGTAGTTTCTTCTTCTTTTTTTTTCAGTTCTTATACACTGTTGCTCATATAGGTTGGATATTTTTTTTAATGTGATTCAGCAACATCTTTTTGCTCCGGCTTAAATTTCTTGAAATCGTTTGTCCCCACTTTCACTTTTCGGGGCCATAGCTATATCTTGGACGTTCCCCTAACCATTCCCGGGAATTGACAAATAAAATAAGTTTGTCAACCCCCGCAATGCCCATTTTTGTCATTTTTTCTCATTTTGGGGCCCCTTATTCATTCACCCGGCTGGCCAAGGTCCCCTCCATACTACCCACGCGAAACGCGTCTGAAGTAAGGGGTTGATATTGTTCTTTACGTTAAATTAAAATTTTATTAATTTATATCTTTGAGACAATATTAATGAATTTGTTGTTCCATGATTCTTTCACTTACGTTTGGATCACTTATTACTCCGGGCCGCACGGCGTGTAAAAAAAAAACAAAAAAACAAAACAAACAATCGTTTGAGCCATTTTCGTACCATATGCCTTCGTTCGAAAATATCCAGAAGGGGTTTATTTGTTGTTGATGTTGTTGTTATGTATTACTATTATTGTTTTTATTATCACTATACTGATTATCATTAATACAAGGTATCCATAAAGCGAGCTTAGCACGCGAACGTTTTGCGGACAGAATCCAACGTTCGTTTTTAAGCAGCAAAAGCTTTTTTGTTTTTAATTAGGCAAAAATCTTGCAACGATGCTCGGCAGATAAGAACACAGTGTCACACAGTATAAAAACACAGCTTGAAGCACAGTGTGAAATTATATTCACACTCGAGTGTTTTAGCATAGGGATGTACATCTTCACTTTACATGGTAGTAAACATAAAGGGATTGTAGAATAATTAATTGTAAAATAATGTTCATCATTACAGAAATCCTTGAAGAATGGAATCTGCTCAAGAAGTTGAAAAATAAGGCGTATCATCGTGACTGCACCAAAACAAGAAGATGTGAAACCGTCAATGGTATGTACCACAGACTGGAAATATAATCTTCATTTGTTATTTATATTTTAACATAATCTGAATAACTTTCAGCAACTGAAAAACGTGCTTATTTTGCCACACCAATTGCATGATACAATTGCCATCAAACCAAAATAGAGATCAGAAAATGTAGAATACAGTAGCATAAAAATGATTTAAAAATCCACCCACCAGTTGATGGAAGTCAGAAGATCAGCTGAATCGGAATCCACATATGATAACTGATGAAGGAAAACACAGAAAAACAAAAGGTCGAAAAACAAACAGATATTCATATAACAATAAACGATAAAGAATTCGAATTGATACGGCCTACATAATGCTTGCAATGCTATAAAGAATATTTAAACCAATATCATTCTCGGAGCTTTATTTAGTGAATTAGAGTCAAAAGTCTGATTTGTGCATCAAATTAATTACCTGATTAATTATTTCGTAACATTTAAGTACGGAAATCAATAAATGATGTCGCGAGTGACGTGCCAATTTTCGGCATGATTGCGAGGTCTGCGGCCGAGATCTTGAAAGGGATGGTGTGGAATCCTCCCCCCCCCTGCCCAGATAAAGCTTTTAAAAATCTCATCCTGATTAAAGTTTAAAGATGCTAGTATTCATTTCGTGAGTCCTGTTCTTATATCTTTCTTTAAAGGCGTGAACACATGCACAAATCTCAATTGTTGTGTAGCGACGGTCTTTGGTCATGCTGGCTCTAAGAAGTGCAGGCCCGGTAAGCATAAAACATCTCATAATAATATATAATTTATAATAATTTTCCAAATAATTTGAGTACAAATAATGTATTTAAGGGCGGCTCGTAGCTATGTGAATCGCTGGACAATTTTAAAGCCAACCATATGCGTAAGTTCCCAGGGAAATACATTAGACTTGTGTAATATGAGTTTAGGATAATTGATACCGCACGAATTAAGCAGAATGCACAATTGATACAATGTGGTGAAATAATGTTGTTTAATAAGAGACAGGTAAAAAAAGGAATTATTTGTTGGCGCTCATTTTCGTAAAATGAATGAAGCGAGTAAAATAGATTTAAATATGGTTTAGTTGAAGGCTATTGTTTTCAAGCTATACTTGTGACGATGGAGTCCCACATAATGTTTGGAATGACCAAGTTGTGGGGCGGTCAATTGGGGTGCACACAAATTTTGATTTTCAGCATTCGTTAATTTAGTTATTTATTCACATGGTGTTTTGTTTTGTTTTGTTTTGATTTGTTTTTGTTTTTTTTTTTTTTTTGTAATACATGTACTAAGATTTCTTAATATTTAGATTTACATCATTTTGGGATTTGTACCTCCGTGTTAAGCGCCCTATAAATGTGATGTATAATCATCATTATCAAGTGTATTAACAGTAATTCAAAGCAAGAAAGTAATTCGAATCCTTGCAAATGGGAGGGACCTATTATTCAGATGATTTTGAAATAAATGAGATTGACTCTGAGTGACTGGCAAGTATTACCTCGAGTCACCCTCTTTTCTCGGAGATATTAATTAACGTCTACTCAAGATAGTCATTTTACAGCTAAACAAGATAATGATCTATTCTATCAGATAGTAATTTAACATCTACCGTAGATAATCATTTAAGATCTACTGAATATAGTCATATAACCTTTGCTGAAAATAGTCATTTAACATCTACTGAAGACAGTTATTTAACATCTACTGAAGACAGTCATTTAACATCTACTGAAGGCAGTCAAAGAACACTTACTGGAGATGGCCATGTACAATCTACTGAAGATAGTCATTTAACACCTACTGAAAGTAGTCATTTAACACGTACTGAAGATGGTCATATGACATCTATCAATGATAGTCATTTAACATCTACTATAGATAGTCAATCAATCCGTACTGAATATAGTCATTTGACATGTACTAAAGAAAGTCATTTTAACACCTACTGAAACTGGTCATATAACATCTAATGAAGATAATCATTTAACATCTACTGAAGACAGTTATTTAACATCTATTGAAGATAGTCATTTAACATAGACTGAAGAAAGTCATTTAACATTGACTGAAGAAAGTCATTTAACATTGACTGAAGATAGTCATTTAACATTGACTGAAGAAAGTCATTTAACATTGACTGAAGATAGTCATTTAATATTGACTGAAGATAGTCATTTAACACGTACTGAAGATAGTCATTTAATATTGACTGAAGATAGTCATTTAACACGTACTGAAGATAGTCATTTAATATCTACTGAAGAAAGTCATTTAACATTGACTGAAGATGGCCATATAACATCTATTGAAGATAGTCATTTAACACCTATACTGAAGGTAGTCTTTTAACATCTACTCAAGACAGCTACTCAACATGTGTTGAAGATAGTCATATAACATGTACTGAAGGCAGTCAAAGTACACTTACTGGAGATGGCCATGTAAAATCTACTGAAGATTTTCATTTAATACCTACTGATAGTAGTCATTTAACATCTACTGAAGATAGTATTTTTAAGTCTCCTGAAGATGGTCATTTAACATCTGCTGAAGACAGTCACTTAACATATACTGAAGAAAGTCAATTAACACTTACTAAATATATTCATTTAAGATCTACTAAAAACAAGTTATGTCGCTTCCCAGATAGCAAAAGAATTGGCGTATTGAATACAAATATTCAATACGCATTCATTGTGATCTACACCCTTGCCGTCTAATTTTTTTCAGAGCTTAGGCGTTATTTTCGAATTTCAACATATTACGTTGGTCCTCGTGGTTTGTGGGTCATAATTCCTCTATCATTTGAATTATTTTGACGATTTAACAGCGGTACATCGATATACGAAAAAGGTGTCATTTTTTAAAAGATATTCAAGTGTACTATTGAAATGTAATAAAAGAAATAGATAAAAGTCTTCTTGATTATACTTTCATTTCTAAATTCTTATATCATTCTAACTTGGTTGTGAAAATAAGTAAAAGTTCTTCCTTAAGCAATTTAAACATTGAAATTTTTTGTTTGGTTGTTTTTACCTTTTCTCAAGATAATTTTCTGATTCACCTCGAACTTTAAAACAATAATGCATATGTTTTTAATGTATTTGCTTAGATGCATGAAAAAATTGTAAGTGTATTACTTTTCTCTGATTATACATTTTAAAAAAATCCGACTCTATTTAAATGTAAATATATTTAGTTTGATTAATACTACTACTTATAATAAAACAATATTGAAAATCCAATAATATTTTAGTACTGCTTATTCGTCATATTTCTTTCATTCAACAGCTACCAAGTGAGAAACCAACATTCTTGACGAACCGAAAGGAAGGTCGATCAGTGACTGAAAGAATCACGCAAAAGAAAATCAACCAAAAGGATTTGCGTTCCAATTAGCATAATATACATTTTTCTTGATTGCATTATAGAAATCCATAATTGGTATCACAGTAATTTCGAAATTGATTATTGATAATGTAATGTCTTTAAAATTGATACTATCAAAGATTAATAGGGATCTACTTTGATATACTTATTCGTTTATTAATTCCATTTTCTTACACATCGTTTTGAAAACATTTTGGAGAGAGAGCACATAGCAAAATATTTTCGTTGAATCCCTTTTTAGGAATATTTTGATTAAATGGTATTACTGATACAAATTGATGATTAATATTTGCTTAATAATGCCTTCTTTTCGAATAATTTCAAGGAGCTCCATGATTTCAGATTAAATCATTTGATCAGACCCAATGTACCATAGTACCAATGATGCTTTCTTAGTAGCTTGGAGGACATTTTTACTTATAAGAAATAGCACAAATGAGGAAATAAAGAGGAATGTTCGACTGTAGAGAGAGAGAGAGAGAAAGAAAGAGAGAAAGAGAGAGAGAGAGAAAGAGAGAGAGAGAGAGAAAGAGAGAGAGAAAGAGAGAGAGAGAGAGAGAGAGAAAGAGAGAGAGAGAGAGAGAGATATCTATATATATAAATGAATGGAAGGAAAGAGGTACAGAGAAAACAAAAGACAGAAAAAATATTTTCTTTAAAGAGTATATGTAAGAGAAGCGAATGGAGGTATGAGGAGGACTGGGATAGCATGATGAGAGGGAAAGAGAGGGAGAGAAAGGGAGAGAGAGAGACCGAGCCAGAGAAAAGGAATGACATAAACGAGAAATGAAAACGAGAAAGAGAAAGGCCAAGAGGGAGTAGTAGATAGAGGGTAGGAAGAAAGAGAGATAAACTATATCAGAGATTCGGATGGATATGATTTCAGACAATTTCTAGCAGCATTCTCTTATGAGAAATACTGAAGCCACTATGAAATAGCCCCCACCCCCCAAAAATAAATAAAATAATAACAATAATAATAAATAAATAAATAAATTAATTAATTAATAAATAAAACAATAATAAAACCAAAAAGGGAGGGGCAATATAAGACTACGAGAGAATGAGCTTCTCACTGTACAATCTTTTGTTTGAATACACAAACTGATGATGTGAGATAATTATGTGTGTTTTGTGTACTTGCAAAGTGAGGTAGTTGGGCAATTTGAGTCGTTTGTTAATGGGCTAGCGCCATCTATGTCGATTGTAAGGATATACTGTCGTCTGACACTACAACAGTTGCTTTGTCAATAAAGATACTGTTTGGATAGATAATTATTAAAGGTTGTACGTGCGTTCATCCTAATTTCGAATGGTAATTTACACGGACAGGACTATGCAAAAATAATAAAGAGATAAAAAGAAAATAATTTGGATTTGTGAGTTTGTAGGAAAGATGATCAGATAAAGAAAGTTATGTCTGTTTTAAATTTCCCGCTTTGCATAAAAATTATTTATAATTTATTTTTTGACACATTTCGCATAGTATCCCCTCGAGAAAAGACGCTATTTTTGTACATGTTGTTTATTTTATTAAAAAAAAAAAAAAAAAAAAAAAAAAAAAAAAAAAAAAAAGGTGTGTACGATTCAGAAAAAGCTTTTGCCGCATAAAAATGACTGTTGAACTAAAAAATTCTGTGCTTCTCAAAACGACTGTGAAAACCCCCTTAAAAAATAGTTTTCACAGGGTACGTGAACGTTTTGCGAATTGCTATTTTGGGAAATTCGACAGTCACTTTAATGCAGCAAAACCTTGTTTTCTGTAGCAAAGCTTTTGCCGCATAAAAACAACGACTGTATGACTTCCAAAATCGTGATCTACAAAACATTCGCGTGCCGGGTGAAAAGTCACCTTTATACATCAAAGGTATCCCTGGTAACAACGATTTTTTTTCCACCTGTTATGTATTAATCCCTTATACGGATTGAATCCATCTTGCAACATTTGTCGTTGCTATGTCTGACAAGGGCGAGGTGTGAGGTTTTCATTGGCAACCTTTATTGAAGAAGACAAAAAGACAAAAAAAAAAAAATAATAATAATAAACGGAATGTCGAATGTTATCACTTTATCCAAAGCCTTGTCCATGCCCAGAACATTTTATTTATTGCTGGAACTAAAGTTTATCTAAAAAAAATAAAAAATAAAAACGAAACATGATGCTACATTTTAATTTGTTTTTCCAAATAAGCTGACTGAATGATATATCATATATCATATATGTCATGCTTTGTATTAAAAGGGTACTCCCAAGGATGCAGTCTAATGATCAAATGTGAAACACATATTCCTATGATTGAGGACGTCTTGAGTTTCAATTTAGGACACATTAATTCAATTTAATTACTTTTCTGTATTGGGGGATGTTTTTCAATGTTAAACTGGATTGATCAGGGCAGTGTTACCATCCTGTCACTAAATAAGGAATAATAACAAGAGAAACTGAATATTTCAATGGCTAAAAAATCAAAAGGCAGATTTTTTTTCTTCTGCAGGAAACTTTTCATACCCAAGAGCTGGAACAGAAAATTAAAAGAGAATGGAAGGGATTATCCTTCCATGCATTTGGATGCAATCATGGAAAAGTTGTTTCGATATTGTTTAAAGAAAAATTTGATATTTGTATTTATCCAGTAAAACAAATAACGAAGGAAGGAAAATATTAATTAATATATCAATTGGTGACAGAAAGATGTGCCTTGTAAATGTGTACGCTCCTACGGAAAAGAAACTAAAAACAATCTTTTTTTAGATTGAGTAATTGGGTTAATTTACATACTGACTTGAAAAAATACACTTTAACAATTGGGGGTGACTTCAATTGTGTAAATAAACCTAATATTGATACAATTGGAGCGAAATCTGTTTATAAAAAGTTACCAGAATATACTCAAGTGGTAAAACAATTTCACTTGGTAGATATATGGCGACAATTGCACGGTGAAAAGTAACAATTTACTTAGAAAAGTACATACCATAAAATGGCTTCAAGGATAGATTTTTGGTTACTAGCGGAGGGTTTTTATCAATACATGAGACGGGCTTGTATAAAGCCGGTTGCTCTATGACGAGATCACTGTGCAGTTTCGGTAACATTAGCAATCGATAATATCATCCGAGGTAATGGATACTTGAAACTTAACAATTCACTTCTATCTAACGATGAATATGAAATACAAATCAAAGATATTATTTGAAAGCAGAAAGAAATGAAGAAAAAAGAAAAAGATAGAACATACGTTAGGGAACTATGCAAAATAAAGATAAACGAATATTTCTTATATCATGCAAATCATATTAAAGAGAGGGAAAGACTCGAGATCGTTTCTTCAGAAAGAAAATATGAAGAGTTGATGAATGAATTTGGAAAAGGGGGAAACAAAAATGATTTAATAGAATTAAAGCGAAGAATAGAGCATTATAATGAAAAACAATGCAAAGGTGCACGAGTCAGAGCTGGAGTGCAGTACTTCGAAAAAGGAGAAACAAATGCCAATATTTTAAAGAAATTGAAAAGTTTTTTACTGCTTTAAAGATTGTAAGCAAAATTGCATATGATATGAGTAAGATTATGAATTATATTCACAAATTTTACTCAAAATTGTATACCTCGCAGAATTAAAACAAAATGGAGGTAAGAGATTATATTAAAAAAATAAGAGTAAAAAAGCTGAAAAAAGAAGAAGCTGATATATGTCAAGATAAAATATCGAAATCAGAAATTACACTGGTACTGAAAAGTATGAAGCCAAATAAAACTCCAGGAGGAGATGGATTAACTGTAGAATTTTACAAAGAATTTTAAGAAGACCTGCATGACTTAGTATTAGGAAGCCTAAATGCAAGTTTGGAAAAGGGTGTTTATCGTGTACAGCGTAAGGGTATTATAACTTTATATAAAAAAGGGAGATAAAGAAGATACTGGGAATTGGAGACCACTTACGTAAAAACATTGAATACAAATTGGCTGCAATGGTACTGGCTAACAGACTACAAAACAAGTAATAAAATCATTGTTTAATGAAGACCAGATTGGATATATATATATATATATATATATATATATATATAAGGTTGAGATGGATGTTATATAGCAAAAATAATTCAAGATATTACTGACTAAGCGAAATTTGACAAATTGGATGGATGCCTTCTATTTGTAGATTTCTACAAAGCGTTTGATACGTTCGAATGGAAGTTTATAGATGAACGTTTGGTTAATTGCTATGGTTTTGATATAATGTTTAGAAAATGGATCTCAGTCTTATATAATAATAATAATAATAATAATAATAATGTACTATTTATATAGCGCAAAATGAGTGATTACTCCCAAACAAAATATATAATACAAATGATATAAGTATAAATAACGTAATTAATTTGACATAAATGACTTACATATTAAATTACATGTGCAAACAACATATTGCAACAAAAAAAAGTAATGATAATATACATAGTAAGGACAATATAGTATGATTAAGTAAGACGGAACAGGTTGGTTTTTAGCATGGACTTAAACCTAGAAAAAGTGGATGCATGTCTGATGGATTGAGGGAGATTGTTCAAAAGATGAGGTGCTGCTGCTGAGAAAGATCTGCCACAATAGTAAAAAGTGTTTGCCTTGGGTGGAAGAAGTAAGGCTTGGTTGCTTGAGCGGAGGTTACGGATATACACAGATTTTAAATTGTGTAAGTCTGAATGGTTGTTTTACAGATACATTTTCTCGTACTCGAGGAATAAGACAGGGTTGTCCCCTATCTGCTCTACTTTTTATTTTGTCTTTTGAGGTTCTCAGTAATAAAATAAGAAATAATGAGTATTATTAAAGGAATCTGTATTAAAGGAATCTGTATGGGGAACAATCAAAGGAAATAAAAATAGGACAGTTATCTGATGATAGGATGAGTTTTGTGGAGAATACCTGGTCAGGTGACAAAGCTCTTGAATACATTATAGATTTTGAAAGATTTTCAGGTGTTACTTTAAACAAGGATAAAACACAAACAATGTGCATGGTTAGGGAAAGATAACCCATTAATCACGGTTGGTGGTATTCCGCTGGTTGAAAGTTAAAGCTCTTGGTATCTTCTTTTCAAAAAATGAACCCTTGAGTTATGAATTAAATTTGGCCAAAAGAAAATAAAGATAAAATTGAAAAATTATTGAATATTTTTAAACAAAGAAATCTTACATACAGAGGTAAGATAATCATCTTAAAAACGCTAATATTTTTGAAACTTGTATACACAGCACAAATTATTTTTTTGTCCGTGAGATATTGTAAAGAAAATTGATAAATTAATGATGAATTCTCTCTGGAAATCCACTGTTACCAAAGTAAAAAGATCTAATGTAATTGGTGATCCATCAAAAGGAGGGCTAAGTATGTTGGATTTGAGGTTACAGTTAGATAGTTTTAAGTTAAAATGGATACTTAGATATTTTGATGAAACAAAAGCAAATTGGAAATTGATGTTTGACCATTGGTCTGATTAGCTTGGAGGTAGCGTTATTATAAAAAAAATTGTAAAATTGATCCGAAATATATACTAACTTTAAAAGATGTCATACCTAGTTTTTATCGTGAAGTATTGCATGTGTACTTTACCTGAAAAAAAAAAAGAACAAACAATGAAGAAAGGAAAGTCGATTGACTGCAGTTTTGATATATGCAAAGAAATGCTATGGTTTAATGAAAATATATATAAGACATAATGGAAAAATGTTATTGTTCAGGAATTGGATACGTTCCAATATTTTATGGAGATTTAGTAAACCAGATCAGCTTTATTTCAGTTAACGAATTACAAAATAAGTTAGTTTTTATCGATGGAAAATGGCTTTCAGAATATACAATCACTATAGCATCATTGTCAAATAAATGGAAGGAAAACCTAAAATGCAATAATATACGTTTATTTAGAAGATTTTTAAAAAATGTTATAAACTCAGAAAAACATATCATTTGCAAATACCGTACTTACGTGTTATTCGAGTGTAAAACAAATATATAAACTGACTTTTTAGAATTACATGTAGAAATTTCAAGGGCAGAATTATTTTGGAATGAAAAGATTGAAATAGATGTATATCACTCATGGATGACAACATGGGTAATTAAATTAAAAATTAAATTCAGGATAACATTATTTATCATTATTCATTATTTCCTCCTGTTGACTTGCCAAGCTTTCAATTTAAAGTACATACTTTTAAAGTACATGCATTTAGATTTAAAATATGTAACATACTTTTAAGAGTAAGCCTACTTATACTTCCCATTAACTTTCCTTATCCGTGCTTACGCTATTATATATGTATTAAATAAGATTGCTGTACACTCGAGTAACGTAATCTTTTCTTATAATTAATGCGAACGCAAAGGTGATCAATTATCTAATGTAAAGATGATTTTCTAATTCTCTAATTTAAAGATATCTGTCAAGATGATTGTCTGATTTAAAGATGATTCTCTAATTCAAAGATGATTATCCAATTACTAGTTATATATTTGACATACATTTTGTATATTTTTGAACATTTTAGTATATTTGTTTTGATCCAATTAGCCCTAATGAATATCAATCGAAAGCTTGGCAAATTAAAAAGATTTTACATAACAGCTACGACCCCAGAGCTCATTTTCCCCTTCATTTCTTTCGACTATATTGTTAAAACTGGACAGAGGTTAAATGCGATGCGATCGCAATTTTTTGCGTATTTTTTATTTTTCAATCTTTTATTTTAAGATTTCATTAAGATAATCAAAGAAAAAGAATACTGATTCCTCTTAATTATGAAGAATTAGGAACAAATTAGTTCATTACACCGCATATGAAAAACAATGTAGTCCTTAATTTTGTTTCAGTTTTGAAATGCTAATTTGTGTCACATACTGGATGCATCCATAGAGGTAGCGGCATCCCATTCCAAGCTTGCTGCAGAAGATAGCATCGGATTCTAAAGTAGTGCCATGACACTGTACGTATTCATACACATCACACACTACACACACCCGCACACACACACTCACACACACAATACGTCCCACACACACAACACGATACTCCCTACGTTGCATACGCACACTTGCTGATTTCAATTCTTCATTGTATGAGGCGCACTATTTAGATGTATGCGTTTTGCCACTAGCTTTGTAAGGAGAAGCTCCACTGCTCTCTTGTATATATCATTATTTCGTATCCATCCCGGCTGATTATGCCAAAACCTTTTTTTTTCCCTGTGCAGTGTATTTAGCTACGCATCCTCACCAAGGGTACACGAACAGAGTTGACTGGATTCGATAGAAAATATGCCATGCAACCAAACATAGCCTATGTCTTCCATCATTCAAGAGGGATGTAGTCGCCAGCAGAATAATACTTCGATTTCGTCAAGGTGGAAAATAATTTTTGTTCTTTCAGAATCTTACGAAAAGGAGTGGGAGGATTTATTTTGATCAGAAGATAACTCACCGAATCGTCGTCCAGGGTACTAACTAAAATGGAGGGATACGGACTTGCGTATATTCTGATAGGGACATTTGTAACGGTATGCCTGTATGGGAAATATTCTTCAGCGAGTATTCAGAGGATCTACAATTTGCCTGATAAGGTCTCACAAGGCTACGATGATCAAAGTCTGAACTCTCACCTCCTCTCTATGCGCCATAACAGAATCCCACGCATAGTTAGAAATATTCCACAGGATGGTGTAGCGAATGATCTCAAAGTACAGTCTAACGATGTTCACCATGAGACTGAACGACTGGAGTCTTCAAGTGCACGTTTGTATCAAAAGGACGCTTATCACAGAAATCAGATTCAATTGAGATCAAGGAGAGATGTATTGACACTACAAAATATATTGGACAGTCCTGATCCGGTAACATATTTCCTCAACCAGCTTAACCAATCCAAAACTGGGGGGACCTGTGGTTTGCAATTAGACCTTGGTCAGGATTGGGAAAATCAGGAAGATAGGCTGGCCCAAATTATTGATTTTGACTTAATTAGAGACTTTAACAGCACGGCTGTGTATACAGCAAACCTCCTTAACAGCTTCTTTGGACAAGAAGGTCATTCCCCATACAGTGTGTTTGATAAGAAGGACCTCTATTTCTCGCTTGTACGGACTAACGTGGAGAGTAACCGTCAACTAATGGGATCCTGCATATCATTTCCCGACCCTGGAACCAATTTCTTTACCCCATGCGCCTTTCATACCACTTTAGGAAGCTCAACGATCAATGAAATGGACGTTGATCAGGATACAGTCCTAAATCATCCAGTTTTAAGTGGAAAAGACATTTTAAATGATGATCCGTCCATTGACAGCTTTCCCCTGCAAAACCATATTCTGATACGAAGACTAAACGAGACTAAGAATGGAATATCAGAGAATTTAACGTCCTCTTTTGTGACCAGCAAGCATGGAATGTGGTCCAATCCATATTATGATTGCAATAAGACGAATCGATGGTTGATAAGCTATTCGGTGCCATTTTTCAATGCATCAATATCTACACTGTAAGTAAATCACCTTTTATGATTGTCATTATTCTTTCCTGATAGTCGCCATGGTCAACACTAGTATACTAGACGTACGTACCGTTTACCGCACCTGGGTCGCGTGTGGCAAGTACTGATGTATTGGTATACGTAAATAGCGTTAGTGTCGTTATCCAACAACACCTTTAAATCTACATACAATCTACTATTCCTGTTAGAAAGAGCACTGAGTCGAACAGTGTCAACACAGTGTGAATTCACGTTCACATTGTTAAATCCGAGCGTTTCAACCTTGTGAACGACGTCTTCATATTGTATTAAGAAACAACACAATCATTACTATGTCACCATGAACACCGTCGATACCACGAGACATTGTGGAATCATTTTCAAACACTTTTATTTTCGACGGATTGTCGAATCTGTGCTAACCATGTGTTCACACTTTGGAACACCGTGATCTTTCCACAGGGAAGAAAGATAGTATGTAAATAGAAATGGTAATGTCATTCAGCTTTATATAAATATTTGCCACACTCGACAAAGGTGAGGAAAATGGGTACCAATCGGGGGGGGGGGGGATCAATAAAATGTTGTATTAACCGAATCATTACTTTGGTAGTTGAAGTGTGTGAGCAAAACATTTAATTTGATAAATGCAATATCACGCTATGTCATGACACATATGTCCTTCGATGTGTAGCTCAGTTCAATTAATTCATTTTCACATTTCTCATTAAGAATATAACATTGTGTTACATGACATATACCACATATACAGCAATTAATATATATACATAAAATGACAAAGTTAAAAAAAAGAAGTAAAAATGGACCACATACACACAAAAAAAGTATTGACATGTATTAAAGCGGCAATGCAAATTACTTCAGTTACATGCGACACTAATCCTCTGTTACTTCGTTCAAGCAAGAATTGTAACACAGGGAGAATACAATAGTACGGATGGAAGAGGGAAGAAGGAGAGTGAGAATTTGACCATTAACTTTCATTAACGAGTTTATGCAGCATTATTAGTTTGCTAAGATTATAATTAGGGGCAGGTGGGATTTGATACGCTTACTCAGGAAACCTATTATTGGTTTTGTTGGAGGCCAGTGTGTCTCTAACCCATGTGCCACAGTGGCTTTTTACTCAATAAGCTATTATTAAGATTCATAGCTTCAATGTTTCCATTTTCTTTTGTTTGTGTTTTTTTTTTTTTTTTTTTTTTTTTTTTTTTTTTTTTTTTTTTTTTTTTTTTTTTTTTTTACCGCTTGGTGTCTGTGGTCGAGAATTGAAATAAGGAAATTTATCATTGTAATGCTTTAATTGATAATGTTAAAAACCAGTGATTTCCAAGGGACTGTGAAAATCATGATAGTTTAAGACACAGTCAATATACGTTATGTGTAATTTTTTACACACACTACTTCTAGTTTAAATTGTGTAGCCTAGCAATAAAGAAACAAAACCATTTTTGCCAATTTGCAAAAGAAACGTCGATCAAATTACCCATTGAAAAGGGTAATTGCTGTCCTGAATGAGGTAACGCTAACGATTATGCTATGTCTCTAGCAATCATTAACACGTTGTGCTTAGTAACGCGTGTTATTCTAATCAGAGGAGCGTACAGCATTCTCATGCGATCATGCTGCAGATCGTTAAACCACTCGAATCTTACCCTCTAGCATGTATAGCTTTCCAATTGTCACGATCCTCTACACGCATTGTAAGTAATACTGTAGATGACTTGTATGAATATCTGTTGATCATCAATTCGAAATGAATTAAAATTCAGTCTCGATTTCCTTCAAAACATCATGCAGATATAAGAAAGTAGATTATCAAAAATATCCCAATGACACTTAATGCATAAATTTACACAAATTGTCTTCGTGAAACATGGAAGGTAGGAAACAAATATCTCAAAAGTGAAGAATAGTGAGATATAATCCAATCATGAAAATTGGAAATATATCTTGTTACATAAGCTTTTCAAAATAGTTATGGATAAACTGCTAGTAACTCTTCTATAATTTCTGTAAAGAAAATAATACACAATTCATTTTATAAATGAAATGAACTCCCATATTGTGGGACTGTTGCATTAAGGTGAGAACCCTCCCCCATCGTAAAAAGAATGTAACTGCACTTATGCTACTTGACTAACACACATATAAATCTACATGTCTGATATGTATAGTGGTTTCACCAGATTGATCCCTTGAGGAAAAAAAAAAAAAGATTGGATTTCATCGTAACACCCTCATATGATTAATTTTACAAGAAACACGTGCAGAAACACCATTTTTAAATGGCCCCTGACAGAAATCAATTTCCCGCCAAAAGTCTGCAATCACCTGCCTCGCTTCCTGTATAGATTGTAGGACAGGTGCTTTGGCGCGCTTTCTTACAGTTGCTCTCTTGTCAAACCGACATGGGGGATCCATTTACCAGGCTACGTTAACTAGATTGGTAGACTTGTAATCAATAAGGCGTGTTCTTATAGCAGCTACCCATATTGTCACATGGAGACTTAAGTATACATAAAACGAGTGACGATTTGGGCAATTGTTTCGGAAAAGTATTTATGTCCTTGTTGTCTTGATAAGATTGTGAGCTCCTTCTTCTCCTTTTTTTCTTCTTCATTTACTTCCTCTTCCTCTTCTTTTTCATCTAATTCACTTCTGAAGATAATTACAAGATTCCTTTAAAATGCAGTAATAGTTCATTATTGGTAGTCTGTGAATGGTCTAAACTGAACTGACATTTTTTTTTTCGGTGGAAATATGGAACTTTGAACATCCTAAATTGTAGGCACTAGTTGTACAGACATTTCCAATGCAAGTAAAATGCTTACAACCAATATCATTAAGTCCTGTTTATATGCTGTTGCGCTATCGTATCTAATATATATTGAGATGGAATGCTTTGTTTTAATTACAATGTACCAGATTCTGAATCTCCTTGTTATGTTTTATTCGTAAATCAATACGTCAATAAATATGCAGGTCTACATCTCCCCGCTCCTTTATTGAGGCGCCATAGATATTGTACATTTTTGAAGCTCCATAACTATCTGTCTCTCGTTTTCACAATCAACTCTGACTCTGATCTTTTATTTGACCTTCGATATTTTTTCTTACCTATGCCAAGATAACTGCCCCTCCCTTTCCTCCATCATGTCCATGTTCCATCTGGTGCCCTACCATCTAATCTTTTCTTATTTCGCGTTAGAAAAATATCCCCATATTTAATTTGCCTATCCTGAGCTCACTGAATTTTTCCTATAGATTTCTCTCTTTCTCATATGGTTCCTCCTCCCTTCTTATCTTTCCTTCAAGTTTCAATTCAGTGCCATATCATGTAATCCTCTTTTTGCGTAACAACATCCATTTCAAACATTTCATTTGCCAATCAGGAGCGTATACTCAATGGTTTCTATTTGCTATGGCTTTCTAAACGCATGCTTACTTTATCCTTCAAGACCCTCTCCTTTTCCAAGTCTTAGAATCCATAATCCTCTGCTCTTATCCTTGCTTTCATTTATCATATTACAACCTTTATACATCAACACACAGCATTCTCGTTTCCAGGAGTGTACCATTCCTCAATACTCATGATACATGTATGTAAAATGGAACTGTATAGGAAATAATACTGACTCGTACTTATGATAATCTGACTTATCAAGGTTTCCATATAAAGCACACACAATTTACAAACTAAATGTATATATATATATATATCAACATGTGATTATTTTTCCTTAAAAAAATATAGAAGGCTTACATAATAATCAATATTATCCGCCTCTATCTGGTAATCATTTGTTTTCATTTATTTTTATTTTTATTTCTTACTTATCCATGCACATTGTACAACAGTCCCCGATGTAAAACCTATGACGAAAGACAGGTCATCTGTATATTAAACACACACAAGTAAATTGGTGTATATTCATGTTTAAATAAGACTTAGCTTAATGCCTTGTAACACGAAGCTCTGTTACGAGTCCATGATATAATAATATACATTGCATGTTCATAAACTAAGTGTATATGTATAGGTTCTTACTTATCTATGTGCTTAATAAAACAGTTCCCGTTGTTGATTGTACAAAGAAAGACAGATCAGTTCGACAGGAAAAATAAGAAAATGAAAACTGATGGCCCATGGATATCCTGCGGCTAACTTCAACATGCAGTTCAATCAATATGCCGTACGAGGACATTTGAAGTGAGCGACTCGTCTCTTAATTTATTTGGCTTCCCTTAGGTCTACTCTTCTTGGCCTCTCAAGTCTGCATGGATTGTATATGGAAAGTATTCACTGCGAGACAGAAAGAAAGAGAGGGAATGAGAAAGTGTGCAGGATTGTGTGGTGGAATTTGTCTGGTTTGGAATAAAAAATTATATCAATAAATTATTTAAAAAAAAAATTAAATTAAGGCAATGAAATGCAACACCAGGCAATACTTTTTCAATATGATAAATTGGAGGTTATATTTGAGTGAGCAATGCAAGGTAAGCAATTCAAGGAAAATAAGAAAAACAAAATGTGTATTACGTAATACAAGGGGTATCCCCGAGTACCACACGTTCAAAAACCAATACGAGTAGTCTACGAAGCAACCGTCGTACATGCACCTGTAGGTTATCGGGTCGAGTCCCTGCAGAACAATTATAAAAATGGAAAGCATGTAATCGATTCGCTGATTCCCGGGCTGATTCCCTTTCTTGATGCATATGTATTTGATTATCCGGGAAAATCACTGCGGCCGCATTACAGCACATGACATTTCGACACCCGTAGAATATCAACGATGTTCGAATTTATCCATGAAAATGAAGATGCATGCTATTTAAGTGTGAAAGTCATAATTGAATCCGTTGACGAGGATTCAACACAGTTTTTTTCCCCCCTATTTTGTTATATACCATGTAAACCAAACCAATTTTCTATTAGGTGGACAATAAAGATGAAACTTATGAAATTTATGAAAACTTTTTTCTAACTGGAAAAACACTATCGTATTATACGGTATGTTAATAAATGAAAATACACGGATATGTACCATTAAATACGGTTATCTGATTAGGACATGTGAGCATTCGTATGATTCAGTTGAATTTGATAATGGTGTATTGAATAATTAGTTCACAAATTTCATCAAAATAAAAAAGTATTTCAAAAGAAAATGCAGCAAACAGGATGAAAGATTAGTCCCCTATTGTGTTTTTATATTTTAAAGAGATTATATCATATGTATCTTTATCTATATGCAATAAAACATCCAGTTTGGAAGGATAATTCTTTTCTTGAAAAGAAAAAATGAATGGTAACAAAAATAAAACTCTGACTCTATTTTTGTTTCTAATTTTGTTTTGTTATTCATTACGTATTTAATTTGCGGTCAGGCGATTGAAAATAATTTAATTTAATTCATTTGCGAATCATTTCTCAAATATCCATTAACATGAACACCATATGATATTCATACAAAATAGAATATTAAACTTATCCTCAGAACATGTATGATATAAAATAAAATTCATTCTAACATAGGAGGGTCAACGGCACAATCAGTCCTTATGATACCAACTGGTACCAAGGTTAAAATCAAGGTAATGAATACGAACAAATCTTCAGCTTTGAGAAATCATCACTTAATAAAAGCTTCTGGGTCGTGTTCATAAAGGTAGCCCTCAAATGTTTTTCATGCGCGAAAACAATTGTCTCATCAATGCTATTTTCATTTTTTATTGTAATTTTGTGACATTCAATATTATCGAAGGTTATAAAAAAATGTGCGCCGCTATATTTTTTGAATGATTCTGTCACTTGGAGTTTTCATACGTATTCATGAATTGTGATTCGCCTTGTGTTACCACGGTTACAGTTTTTTAATAAAACATATAAGAATTGGAATACAGAGAACAGAAAACCAAGTCGAATCCCCCGTATCTCTCTATGCAATTTAAACTATGGATATGGTAGCTTTTGGTTTGTACTATTTTTCCTAAATTTTTGAAATTGTTTTTGTTTTTGTTTTTGTTTTTTTTTGTATGTGTTTGTTTTTTTTTTGTTTTTTTTTGTGCGACCACCCTTTTGAATTAGACACGCTTTTTTATTACTGTAGTTTTCATTCTAAGATATATTTCGTGCTTTTGTTATGTTTACTTCCATAGGTGCTGTATACAAATATCGAAATATCATTTTAAAAATAATGAAAAAATATAAACAAAAAAACAATAAACAAAAATAATGGATCAAAACCAATCCTAGTCCACTAGGACATACCAGATAGAGTATACAACCAAAATAGACCGGCAATATATATATTAATTCAATAAACCTTGACAATATGGTGTATCGCTTATTTCACAAGGCAAAAAAGAAACAAAAAAAAAAAAAAAAAAAAAAA
>CALNVZ010002974.1:18129830-18189731 GCA_940671915.1 Paracentrotus lividus | reverse complement strand
AAAACACACACATTTATACATATGCGATGCGTCTTCGCTGCTCCCTTTGGTCATATGTTACTCTCTGTATTAAGCAACAAGGAATCCGTACACGTACATGTATACGTATGTTGTAATATCACAGGGTTCAGCGCAGCGTCAGCCATATATACTGAGAGAGTAATTCGACACTTGGTAGTTGAAAGCATAGAGTACCTTTAGGTAGTATTGTTAGCGGCCATTTCGTGACTATGCATAATATATGCGAACAAAAAGTAGAAGATGGGGGGAAAAATCATCGCGTACATGGAAATTGGTAAAATAGGCCTAATTCAGACTTTGTTCGTAATACACAATTTGGCGGCGGACTTTCAGGCATTAATTTGCACCGAAATATCTTCCCTTTTTCCTAATGCAGAATTTTTATTTATTTTTAAAATGATTTTTTTTATTTAGTCTTTGATTAATCTTTAATTAATTGCAGGAAATTAGTGGTGTAATATAGATACATTGACTCCTTTAGAAGACACAGTTATTTCTAGGCCTCGAGGGGACCTCATAATCTGCAAAGGGCCAAAGGCGGAGCAAGTCGCCCATATCATTTCTCGTTGTCCTTTATTCTTTTAATTGTTACCTAACACTCATATCTGTATATCTCTCTCTCGCCCTCACAATATAATTTATCAATCTGCGAAGCCACAAAATTCGTTATATTTTGTCATGACTATTCACTTTTCCCTGTAACCTTTCATTTTACATTAAGGGTATCAACCTTTTCCAGTATAGTTTCCCATGATAGACTGAAATATGTGTTTCACAGAACATTGTGTAAAGCATTTTTCTATGTTTCCTTCTGCATGTGTCATTGAGTACAGAACACTCGTACCCCATTAATACTATGACTATCATTTTCGCTCAACCCACTCTGTAGACAAAGGAGTAGATACATTATAAATATGACCTTTTAAAGGATATAATTTGAAATGTGGACAGTTTCAATAATAGAAACTACATATATACCTACTGTATACCATAATAAAACGGTTGCCATCTTTGGAAGTATATTGCTTATCATCAATGTATTTTTTTTAATTTTTTTAAAGTTTTTTTAGAGTTAAAGAAAAATATATAAGATAAGACATTATAAACTGTACTTATTGGATTTTTTACATAATGCTTGAAAACAATAAAACGTTTAAAAAGTCAAATTAGCCATTTAATTGTATACAATAGTAGTGATCGACAAGGCTAAGTCATCGCAGTGTTGAATGATTTCAAGTTAAGGTAGTATCTTTTATGCGTTGACATGATAATACTGATTAAACAAAAAATATTTTATGGTATGCATGCACGAGTGCGCAGAAAAATCTATCTTGTTCTACCCTCAAATATGTACATGTCAATTTTGTTAATTGCTTCAATCAAGCGCTTAATACTTGATCACCACTTTGATTAATTAAAAAAAAAAAAAGGTCACGTGAAATGGTTTACTGCTCTGTCAAGCAACCATAAAAATAGATAATAAATATGCTCCAAAATTACTATTATTCAAAACTCATTACATTACTGAAAAAGACTTTCATCTCAGCTAAGTGGTCCTGGACTTTCTCCTTGTCTGTTTAAGGTACTCTATAATTAGGTGGCGTCAATTCTCGGTTGGGAATTCGGGAGGTCCAAGGTTTGAAACCGGAGGTCTTTATTATCCAGAAAAGAAAAATACTTGTGTGCCAAATTCACTTCCTGCAGTAAGTTACAATATATTGACTTCAAGAAACTGACCGTAAATTTGAGATATCGGTGGAATAGATTTGTATTAAAGCGGTTTTCAAATACAGCATCAAATCTTCCTTTGGCAAAAGCACAAATAATGTTACCGTCTCTCTGGGTGTTGACGTTTCCTCTGCCTTTGTCTTAACACATAATGGCCATTATTTCTTTGCTAATAATGTAAACGAATATTGTAGACGGTTTTGGGGAGCAATATGAAAAAGATTGATGATTTATGTAATTCACAGATCATCCTACCTCCAAATAAATTGGGGTCATTGTTCTTTTGTCTCGGCCTTTTTTTAACGAATGACATGGGTCTGGTCATTTCAACTGATCTCATGAATGGAAATGGACAAAACTTCCGTTTCCAAACATACAAAACATGTCGACAAAACAATTTGTTAAAGAATGAAATAAAACAATATGATCTATACAGAAAAAGCTTGTAAAAAGAAAATCACGCATTTTAGGTATGTTTAACCGATCGGGGTTCGGCTGGTGAGGTATTACAAGAGTGCGAAACGGAACCTTTTTCACTATAACAGTGCATGTTGTGCATCGTTATAAAATTACTTATATAAACAAAATATTGTTAAACAGTACATTTACAAAACAGCAACCCTTGAAGTTCATGTTGATAATCCTGCAACAAGATATAAATTCAATATAATTATCTGCAATCCCAATAATCCTCGGCCATAATATAACTTAATGCACTCTAAAGTCCATTAAGTGAACACGCACAATGGTTTATCCAAAGCAATGCAATGAGGCGTGACATATAATAGAGATGATAAAGCATGAAAACACTTGGACACATTGCATATATCGTGCTATTGAGAAACTCAATTTTAGTTCTCATTTTCTAGAAGAAGAAAAAAATCAACAAACAATTATGCATCGGTTGAGTCGTCTTCTGCTTGTTTCAAGACACGTATTAAGTTCTGTTAAAAAAAGAATAACAACTAAGAGAAGACATATAAAACAAAACGATGAAGAAACAAATCTATCGCAATCATTTAGCATTCGTTGTTAACTTTTTCTAGAATTAATACTTCAAATATACTTTTGATACTAGAAATACGTACATGCTCTTGATATCTCCGACAAATTCCATCAGATATATGTTTACGATCAATGAGAATAGCAAATTAGTAGCTCAGCCAAATTCAATCAAGTATATGTTTATGATCAGTGAGAATAAGTAAGTAGGACGCTGTATTTTTAAATATGAATATTTAAACCATCTCAGTCGCGTTGTTGAAAGTGGAAAAAATTAAAGTAAATGCACAAAACAGGGGAAAGGCGTTTTAGGAGTCTCAAATACAACATAAGTTAGTTCCGTTTGATATGCCCCTTCATCTTTGAATTTATGAATATATTTCTAGTTCTCTATCTTTTTCTGATTGTGCGTGTGCGTAGGTATATATATGTGTGTGTGTGGAGGGTGTGTGGGTGTGCGCGCGTGTGTGTGAGTGTGAGAAAGAGAGAGAGAGAGATAAGATTCCTACTCATATGTTTACTTATTATGTGTAAGCTCTGGATTGGAAACAAACGTAAGAGCCTCAGGTAGGAAACTAAAAACACACAATATGAATACAAGCTAATAGTGAATAAGATTCAAGATTCAAGAATAGTGTGAAGACAGGAGAAATTTCTAACAGTATTGTTTCGTCAATCAGAGCGCGTATAATCATGACGCCAGCACTAGGGAATGAAATACTATTTTTGGTATATCACTTGGCTAAATATAGTGGCCCCGAATAATGGTTAGGTGATTCAACCAGATGAACGGATTGTACAGACTTTAAGACTGTGTTTATACCTGTCAGGCTATGCCACAATCAGGCATTCATGTGTAACACACGCCATGAGGGCAAGCCAATTCGATTGCACAATGCAAAGCTGTTGTCAATATAAATTGTCACATTAAAAAAAAAAGAGGGGAAAAGAAGCATGAATGAGAAAAAGGTGTCACAACGTGCAAAGCCAATATCACAATCAAATTAGGTCTTGAATAACTTACGATATTTAGTCTTCAGATAAATTCAGATACACGTCAAGTTTGTGAGATTGTGTACCTTTTAAATTAGTATCCCCTCGTGGTGGTCCAAAAATATCCATGGGATTGTGAATTACTGGACTCTGGCATCGCAGGTATTAACACAGCTCTCTACATGTATACTTAACCGTATGTCAGACATCCAATGCGTTTCCCAATGCTTTGATCTGCATAACTTGATTTTGGCATATAAATTTCAAAATATCTTTGCTATTTCTGTGGGTGGCTCGTTTTCATTGCTTTTCGGTGTCAAAAGAAAAGAAGATGAAAGTGTATGACATGTCTATTATTTTGATTGTTTCATATGTTTGTTATTGTATGATTTATTGGGGAAAAATTATATATATATATACCGGGTGAGTCAAAAAAAACTTTACACCTAGGAAAATGTCAATAAAAAGGAAACCAATATATAAACCCCAAATTATTTTACATATTCTGAAAGAGTAACTCCTCCCGCATCTTATGGTACCTTTTTTTGTGTGGTATGTCTTTACGCTTGGATGAACACGACGCATTGTTTGCGGACATGTCAATTTCGAATTGTGCAAGAATGGGGGTAAAATCAAAACAACAAAAAGCTAGAAAAAAGCAACTTCATCCTGATTAAAATAGCATAACTTTTTAACGAAAATGTCTTCCGCTTAATAACTTGGCAGGAATGTTGTTACACATATTGACTACATTTTGTATGAAAATTAGATTGACTCGTCAAGTAATGCACGAATGAGTACACATCAAAGAGTAAATTGCCACTGACAGACCTAAAAAGGCCTCCTAATACGTTTGAAAAGTGATTATTTTGTCTTTGACATGTGCTCACTCATGCCTGACTCTACAGATCTATCTCATTTTACTACAAAATCTAGTCAATATGTATAACAACGCCCCTGCCAAGTTATTAAGCGGAATACATTTTCGTTAAAAAGTTATGCTATTTTAATTAGGATGAAGCTGCTTTTTTATAGCTTTTTGTTGTTTTGATTTGACTCCCATTCTGGCACAATACGAAATTGACATGTTCGCAAACAATGCGTCGCGTTCAACCAAGCATAAAGATACAACACTCAAAATTGGTACCAAAAGATGCGGGAGGAGTTACTCTTTCAGAATATGTATAATATTTTGGGGTTTATAAATTAGTTTTCTTTTTATTGACATTTTTCTAGGTGTAAAGTTTTTTCTGACTCACTCGGTATATATATATATATATATATATATATATATATATATATATATACACTTAAATTGTGTCATTTCCCCCTCTCCTTATTGCTTTCAGTGGCTCACGAAGTAGACCTTTGTTCTATATATTTTAATTACATCGCATTGTGTCCTCAGGGCTTGAGCTCGTGTTTGGATCGCTTTTTCATTTCATCTTTTCCCTTCGTGCTCACTTTCCACTTTTAGATTTTAGATTTACCTTTCGGTTTTGGGTATGTTTTTTTTTTAATATAAGTATTTTTGGCTTGGTATGAATAAATTAACGTTTTTATTTGAACTATAAAAAATAAGCCACATTTACATATTAACTCATCATCACTATTTTTAATCCACTGAAATACCTTTAAATTTATGTAAGGAGTGGGGAGGAAAAATAAAGATGTAATGGGAAAATGTAAAAAAATTTTTGTTTTTTTTAATTTTTTTTTTTTACTGTATCCTCTTTCTAGTTTACAATATCAAAATTTATGCTCGGTAAGAATTAGAACTTGACCTTTTTCAATAAGAAATTATAAGTTTTGTTGAAAACCTAGTAGCCTATCTATGATCGTACTGACTCGAATTTACTACCATTTCTATAAACCGTTCATTTGGTATTTTACAATGCCACAATCACACCACTATTTACTTTACGTTTTCGCTGATCAACTTGTATCAATTTTGTTTTACATTTAGCTACATATTTAAAAAGATGAATTGCCAGCTAAAAACAACCTACACGGCGCCATATTTTTCTGAAACTATAAATTTGAAATTATTCCGACGAAACCAAACACTAGTTTATTTGTATAATAACTAGGTTAAATATCATGTTAGATTATGATACTTAACCTAGTTATTATACAAATATCATGTTAGATTATGAGTAACTTTGAATATTGTAACCTTTGCATATTATTCAGAAAAAGATGCTTCTACCACCAAATAATCTTTTTTGCTTTTTGCAACTTATTTGTGATTTTGAACTCTCGGGTCACATGTAAAAGAAATTATATATTTTTAGCACGTGTGGAAATGTAATGAGCCTTGAACAAAAAAAAAAACAACAACAACAACAACAAAAACACTGTAACATGTAAACATACATTGCATTTGGCATTAGGCTGGTGTTTTCTTTTCTTCCAAGGGCGTCATAAGTGAAGCTGCTTTCGACATTGGGATTATGGCAAATGGCCGCCACGCTATACGACTGTCAAGTTTGCTCAATCATGTGTCTATCCATCAACGTGATTTGTTCACGTATAATTGGCTCCGCCTGGAGATTCTGAACTGTATGTGCCCAGTCTATACTATAGATGTTTGAACAAGAAAAAGTATAAGAGCTCATTCGAATTATTGCAAATATACATACAACAGGGTATGGAACACCTGGTGCATAGCCAATATAGGCGCCTAAATATATTCTAATTATAATGATGTGTGCTTGTGAATTCAGCTAAATGAGCGCTCGGCATGGTTCATCAACGTGGGGTATTCATATTATTAAAGTCTAATATCATGGTTCAGTTATTTAAGATGAAACAATATGTTACAAATCGTGCTGAGAGACTGACTGTGAATGTGACATCTTGCTGCGTTGTTGAAACCAAACGATGACTGTTTGAACATGTAGGATGTTTAAAAGGTTGCGAGAACTCTTTTCCCCCCTAATTTTACGAACAGCTTTTCTCCTAGGCTACACCACGTATTACATAAATGTATTACTTTTTTCTAAGGTTCCCTCTCTGTTTCAGACAGACATCGGTAAACCCGTGTGTTTGTACTTGGGCTTCCAGTCTGCCATAAATGTATCAAGTTCATAAGAGCATGATTAAATACTTAAGTGTATGTACATTGTCGCTCCAAAAGTTGCAGTATAGTGTTCCTCTTTCAATCGGCAAAAGTGTAAATGCAAATTGAGTGAAACATGTATGTTCAATGTCAAATGCCCCTTACCCCCAAAATAATGTTTTTTAAAAAAATAATAAAAGAAGAAGAAAGAAACAAAAGTAGGGGTTGTGGCACACGCCTGGACCCGCCACTGACCACGTATCCAAACCTCTTACTTTTACTCAAATGTCGATCGATACCTGCACCTTGCTGACACCAAACCTCAGTTTGTGCGCCATTGTTGATTGCTAGATTACTTTTTCGGTGGAATAAAAGTATTTCACCGCACGATCCTACGTGAAATTCAGTTCATTATGACGGTTAAAGATATAATTTGATGTTTTCACTCACGGTAAAAACAGAAATATTAACAGTTCTAGCAATATATATCTACGTAGACCAGGTGTTCAAACATCATCATTCTTGTGTAATAGTCCTATATTTAATTTAATTTGGTTTATTTGTCAAACATTTGGTGTGGATAATTGATTTGATAATTGATTTGCATACATACCCTTTATAGCGGCTCATAATGATTTCACGATTTGTAACGAATGTACGCCTCTGAGCATGAAACTACATTAACATAAATGAAAAATTGCCAGTTAACAAAATAATTTCTCTGGAAATGTCTTTATTATCTATGAATGGAGCAGAAGGATACCCAATCGTTTCAATCCAAAATATATAAATTCCAGTCTGCTTTTTTTTCTCCTAACAGACTACATTATAACATCATTGCAAGGTAAAAGTTTTTTTTTTTAAATTTATATATATATATATATATATATATATGTATATATAGGAACGTTAACAATATTTTAACGTTAGCACTAGATTTCCTGCAGCTACACTCGTTGTCTCAGAATTTTTTTGCAATGCCTTCTCAGGATGGGATTCCCTATAATCAAATTAACCATATCAATTTACTGGTTGTCATGGTTACCAAGAGAGCACGATGCACTGTTGATGTTCGCCTCCGTTCTATTTACATTGTAACATGAGCTTGACCGGTTTGCATATGTAGTTGTAAAAATTATAATAATAAACCTATTCTGTATTTATATTTCTTTGAATAATGTACATGTCAGGGGTGTAGACATGTCTTGGGACGGGGATAAGGGGGTTATAACCAGCATTTTTATCACCTGAAGAGATGAAGCAATTCTTATATCTAACCCTCATTGTGAAGACATAATTTAATGCATTGATGTACGTACATAACAAACATGCAACAATTCTTTTTTTTTTTTTTTTTAACCTTTTCACATAATTTTCTCAAGCAATTTTACAAAAATTTGATATGTGTTTTTATCAATTTTTTTTTCATTGCAACTACTTTAAGTGCTTTCAGTTCAATATTGGAAGGTGAGACACTCTTGCAGAAAATTGTCAATATATGTGTTATCACATTTTTATGTATAGGCACAAGAGAACAAGGGCATTCTATGTCTAAAAAAAATTTGATGGAGTAAAAACTATAAGTGAAAATAATTTAAACCATGTTACATTTTGAGGAACCTACCTTTTTAAAAGCTTTTTATGAGAACCGCTGTTCGAAGGAAAATGCATCATCCTCGTAACTATAGTTTGTGTATTCTGATGTGCTTCGTCCTTTGGCAACTTTAGGAAGCTGATAATCTACGCACACACACACGCACGCTCACCCCTTTCCATAATCCTCTCTCACACTCACATACAAACCCTTTCTCACATCCTCCATCCTGCACCAAACCACCACACCCACACCCACTGACACATAAAAATAACACAAAACTAACCTTGCACACACATACACACCCACACGCACACCTTTCAAAAACCCATACACACACTGTCTCTTCTGCGCCCTCACGTACCTAAGATACACCCCCAAAACTCCACATCCCCAAACGCCCGTCCACACACTCACCCTCTAAACACTCACACCCACTTACCTACGCAATGGTACATGGTTATTTATCATAAAATTTACCTTATACATTCTGTGTGTGTGTGCGTGTCTTCTGTCTTGATTCTTCGTCTTTATTCTGGTGCAGCTTGGTCGCTAACTGATACCACGGTCACACTAGTAAGACCGACTCAATACTGACCTCTAACGTCCAATGTAAGTCGTTTCGTCATTCTGGTGTAACTTTGGAATCGGTGTGACCAAGCTGTGAGAGGTCGATCGGCTGCAGTCGTTATTGACACAGCCTGACATAATCATACAAGTAGACGGTTCCTTGCATCAAGGAGATTTGCTTGAGCTATGTCCACGAGACCTTTTCTGATTATTTACGATGTAGCTAGTTTTCCCACGAGACCGTCTTGATTTCTTTTTCTTGTATGTGCTTTTCTCTTCTTTTTTTTTCTTTTTGTGGTACTGACATCCATTCTTTCCATGTATTCCAAGGGCTCCAAGAAACGTGCATGGAGCAACCATGTCTGTCTTAGACCCGGTAGAGCCTACTTATTTATTAAAAGAAAACATTTATTTCAATCAACCTTACAGGGATGTCAAGCTATTGCCTCAAATAGACTGTAACAAGCTCCCAGTAATTAAAACAAACAAACAATCGCACTTAAAACATCCATTTTCATCAACCCTTAATTGCTGCCAAACTATTAGTGCCTCGCATGAACTGCAACAAGACATTTTGCCTTTCACACACGATCCTCGAAATGTTAGATAACTTGAGACAAAATTGATGAAGGTTATGTATTTAGGTCCCCGTCCCCCCCCCCCTCACCATCCATTCCGTATTGAGTGAGCTTGCCAGATACACTACGCAGCAATTATGCGTCACAGCAAGGTCTACTGACGTCATGAGTTGCTTCAAGCTGGTGCTAAAATTACTGGAGGGCCGAATAGTCTAGTCGCATCACAATGAGGAATGACAATACGAAATATTAAAGGGCATGGAATATCGTTAAGGATCCTTTTGCTGCTCACAAATTATTAAAATCGATTCATCTGCAACCTAACTTAACTTATGATTTACAAAGGCAGACAAAATAAAGTGTTAAGATTTCACAGCCAATTTCATTTTCCCGCTTGTACCATTTTTATTGATACAGACTGTAAAATCAATTAAAAGAGTAGATTTCAATTAATTTTATATTTATATATATATATATATATATATATATATAAATATATATACACTGCCCTCCAAAATTTTGGGTTCACCTGATACCAGCCATGTTTTGGATCATTTTAAAGCATTTTATATCCAGTATTTCAGTCCAAATGTTGTTGAAGTACTAAAATACATTCTGCAACGGAAATACTTCACAATTATCGAACAAACTCTTCTCGGAATTCAGAAATTAGCCAAAATATGCAAAAACGGCAAAAACATGATTGTGCACTAATTTCTTGTTTATCTCGTACTCCAGACAAGAAAAGACACAAAAAGCAAAGTTTGCGGTTTTCCGTGATTTAATTATTTGTCCAGAAAACAAGGTATAAAATGACAGCGATAGGGCTATTGTAAAGCCAAGCCGTTTCTCGAAATAAGACCGAAAAGTGAAACACTGTTCATAGCAATTCAATAATGAAATGAACAAGAAGCATGCACACAAATGAGATACATGTGAATTAGACCTTCTGAGATATGTAACATGAGCACATGCTCTGAATAAAAGCAAACCATTTCCCTTCAATTTCATAATTATAATAATCCTCCTCATTTCATGGCAAAAACACCAGTTTGCCAAGGGGCCCAAAATGAGGGAAACATAACTCCATCCACATTAAGCATACGAAGCCAAAGATTCCAGTTTGCTAGACTTAAGTGGGTAAAACATAGAAATAAATAGCGTTCAGGGCCCCACCAACAGCCAACTGAACAAAGTGAATAAATACAAACAGGGGTGTTATTATAGTCCACTCGTCCGACCACGAATTCGCTGGTGGCCAATATCGAAATCGGTTGCGAGCGAAGCCCCATACACATAATATTCACCTATTAGAGGAATGGCATAAATGTAATAATATTTATTAGGTCCAAAATAATAAAATCTCAGGAAGCCTATAAGATACAATTATACTTTAAATGACTGAATAAAGGTACAGAATCATAAAGTGATGTGGCAAAAGGAAGAATTCCCGCCAAACAGCTTGGCTCTGGTACCGAGACATGCTGCCGCCACACACACATTATGAACCGTAAATGCCCGTGAAAATAAATGCTGACATAGTATTATCGTAAGTCAGTGATTAAATTACATTATCCACCAACAAATGCAACACGGGAACCGTGATTTAAAGTCATACTAGGTAGCAGGCTAATGGCTGATATCGTTTCAAAATGCCACTCAAACATGATATATATATATATATATATATATATATATATATATATATATATATATATATTATCTCCGTCAATAATAATCCAATTAATATGAAATTTTGTATGGACGTTTAGGCACATGTAAAATATAGCGCTGCATTGTTTGTTTGTTTCTTGAAGTATAAATATACTAATTATTATTATTTATGCAAATTAAAGTATATTACATATTTATCAATGTTTGGCTTTAATTTTTTTTTATAAAGTCCAATATCCTTTCAAAAGTTGCTGAGTCTAATAATCAACAACATTTTGATAAAAAGTTTGAGGTTTCTAATGAATTCTTATGTATTCTTTTGTTTTATTACTTCCTTTTGTCTTCTATTATTTTGATTTTTATGTATTTCTTAATATTTTGGGCTCTTTTATGTTTCGAAAATGAAAGCAAAATGTTATCTTACATTATATTTAGGTCTGACATGCAATAATGCAATGTTTTATCACCTAACAACACAGTGTGTAGTTTGTTTTAAACAATATTTGCACTACACTTTAAAGGAAAAAGTCACCAAAAATGCATATTTGGGGTTGGCAGCGGTCGCGCTGCAGTCATGGATGTTTTATAGTGGGGTAAATTGGTCGAGACCCCTCCCCCAGTCAGAATAGACATAATTCAGCCATTATATAAAAAGTTATTAAGTAAGGAACCATTGGTTTGACGCGTAATTAGGAAATTTAAAAAATACCAAAAAATTATATTATTGCCCATTTGTGTACTAAATGCACCTATCCCCATAAATTGTTCTACCACGTTCTTAATTGCATCTACTTTTATCTAAGAGGCCTTTAGCATCATCCTGGATGTTTTGAAATCAATCAAGATACATTTCTGAAACATAAAAGACGCAAAAACGTTAAATACATTGAAACAAAAACAATCGAAGACAATAGAAAGTATTAAAACAAAAGAATACAAAGGAATTCAATCACAATGTTGTAGATTATAATACTCAGCAACTTTTAACAAGAAATTGGGCTTCATAGCATTGTTTTAAAATAAAATATTGATAAATGTTTAAAAATAGACCCTTAATTTGCATAAATTGCATAAATAATAATAATTAAAAATTGTTATATATATATATATATATATATATTTGTATCTTTTGTATTACTTGCTATTGTTTTCGATTGTTTATATTTCTGTGTATTTCGCAATGTTTTTGGCTCTTTTATGTTTCTGAAATGTACCTTGATTTATTTCAAGATATCCAAGATGATGCTTAAAGCCTGTTAGATGCAATTAAGAGTGTTGTAGAGCAATTCAGGTGAATGGTGCATTCAGTTCACAAATGGGCAATAATTGAATTTTTCGACATTTTAAAACTTTCCTAATTACACGTCAAAACAATGGTTCCTTACTTAATAACTTTTTATATAAAGATTGAATTATGACTGTTCTGAATGGGGGAGGGGCCTCGGCCAATTTAACCAATAATAAAAATTAAAAAAAAACATCCATGACTGCTGCGAAACCAGCTGCCAACCCCAAATATGCCTTTTGGTGACTTTTTCCATTAAAGCGTAGTGCAACTATTGTTCTAAGAACACTGCCCATTGTGTTGTTAGGTGATACAACATTGCATTATTGCATGCCAGACCTAAATAGAATGTAAGATAATATTTTGCCTTCACTTCAGAAACAGAAAAGAGCCAAAAACATTAAGAAATACATAAAAATAACGATAATCAAAGACAATAGAAAGTCATAAAACAAAAGAATACAAAGGAATTCATGAAATAGTCCAACTTTTCAATTAAAATGTTGTTGACTATTATACTCAGCAACTTTTAACAAAAAATTGGCTTCATAGCAATTTTTAAAACAAAATATTGATACATTTATAAGAATAGAGCTTTAATTTGCATAAATTTGCATAATTTAATAAAGTTTTGTCTCAAAATACAAACAAACAGTACAGGGTTATATTTTTACATATGCCTCAACATTCATACAAAATCTTAGCCGAGATATCTTCTTTTTTCAACAATTGAATGAATTAGTGCAAAATCACGTTTGTGCACTTTTTGCATATTTTTATCGTGAAGTATAGTGGTTGCATAATGTATTTTTTGTACTTAAACATCATTTGGACTGAAATACTGGACATAAAATGCCTTAAAATGATCCAAAACAGAGCTAACATCAGGTGTACCCAAACTTTTGGAGGGCGGTGTATATATATATATGTATATATATATATATATATATATTTCATTTATTATTATTCTTTTTAATTGAGAGGGTTATTCCAACTGTCATGACTTGGAGAATGACTTAACACTTATGAAGGTACCCTGTCTAGTATTTGCGTTTCTTTTAGGAATTTAGACCACGTAATATATACCGTTTTTAATTGCACTTTACTCTTGTGTGAAAGTAAGTCAGGTGACTGCGCATTTACACTTGACCTGAGTGAAGAAAAAAAATTTCAAACCATATCACATTACAAAGCATTACTTTTTCCGGTTGAAATGAAAAGACACATACTCTAGCATGTCTCGATGTAATCGTCCATGCAGCTATTGGCGCTACAGCAAAGAGGGAAATAATAGATTTGGATTTAATTAAAAACTACAGTTGGCCGCCTCATACAACTTGAATTGTGAAAAACCTGTTAGCGTCTAGAGGACAACAAACCAAAAGACGATGCAAAATAACTAAATTTAGGTATAAAATCTTCTCAATGAAATGTGCGTGCTTCAAAATTAAAACCAAAATGTTTTTCTTGCTGAAACACTTTATTTTGTATAATTTGCTTTTGTAAAACAAAGTTTGTTATACATTATTTGTTTTTTGGTTTATTATGTACCAAACCTACACAGAGCCATAACATGGAATGCGCAAAATTCAATTTACGTGATTTTAGAACACTAATCGTATCTCAAGACTCAGCACAAAAAAAGGAAATAAAAATGATTAAAAACAAAAACTTAAAGTCTTGTTTTTCCTGTTTTGTGCAAATATCAAAAAAACTACCAGGATGCGATTCATCTTTATATAAGAGGGCAATTCCATGATTAGTTTCGTTACATATTATTGGTACAGTGTTCGCTAAGGATGGCTTCTACGTGAAGATGCTTGGAATATATTTCCAATATTCGTAGTGTCAATACCTATGGACCAACCCTACTTCACATCATCAAGAGAAATCATGAGGCATATTTCATAATAATAACAGGTACTTAACTTTGGTTAGTTACGTACCAAAAGTGGACATGGTTTTTTGGGGACTGACTTTGAAAATAAAATTCCTCGAAACTACGTTCATCTAAAACAACTGTGACAATTCTGCTATTGCTGATGAGTTGGTAATCATGTGATATACTATATTTCATGAATAGCTTGATATTTTCTGTAGAACAACAAAAACATGGTTAGTTACGTTACAGTTAGTTACGTTACATTTTTCCAGTGAACTCTAGAGGTCATCTTCACCCTAATCATCAAAATACACAATAGCCTGTAAATATGGAAATGTGTCCATCCTTTCCCTTTTAGCGAAATTTTCAAGAGAATGTTAAACGGATATTGTGTAAATTTTGCATTTTAGTGAAATTTATTGTCCCAGTCCAACATGTACAATTTAATGATGGTTTGAGATCGCAAGATATTAACGAAAATGACTTTTTAAAAACTGAATAGAAAGACCTTTGTTACTCTCGAACATCCATGGCATTAGATTAAGTGATAAATTTAATAATTACTTGAAACTGACTTCTTTTGATTTGAAAATGTCCCATAATTCATGGAATTGCCCAAACATTTCCACTCTACCATTGATTGTCAATATAAAGGAAGGTGGGCATAACGGACACGTAACTTCAAGTGCTTCTGTTGACGTCACAGATAGGAGCAAGACTATAAAAATGAATATTTCCTTGACGAGTTTATTGAAGTTTGATAAACAATCGATCAATAATTCTCATCTCTTTCATACTTCGGCAAAATGAAGCTGAAAAAATATCGAAAAGGTCCGTTTTGCCCACTAGTGGGCAAATTGCACTCCGTGCATATTTGTTGGTGGCAAATGGTACCCATATGGGGTACCGTTTTGCCCCAGTAAGAAATAATCAACTCTGGGAACTGATTTGTCAAAATTGTTCAAGTTGGCAAAATAATGTACTTTGGAAGTCTCGCAGAAGGATGCGAGCACACCAAATCTCCCCAGGGTCAGCAAATTATGGTCTTTTTGCCCACACCATTGGGTTCCATTTTGCCCCAAAGCAGAAATACCCTACATCAGAGGGGTACAAATTTGAATGGCACCCCTTCTTAATATTGATTTTTTTCGATGAAACTTCAGTGGTAAATTGGTGCAGTCAATGCCGCGATGTTTACTGCAATACATTTTATAGAAAGAAATACTTTTGATGTCAAGCTATGAGAAAGTTCCGTTTTGCCCCTACGGTCCGTTATGCCCTACCTTCCCCTACAGTCTGTATCAAATAAAATGGTAAAATAGGGAAAAATTGTTATTGTATGAAGATTAGTCACACCTTGGTAATGCTTGGTATTTTCATAAAGCAGGCAAAACAAGCTGACTTCTGGGATTTTTTTCTTCTGATTTTGGGCTGTAGATCTTGAGATATGAAAAGTTTTCTACAATCAATAAAAATTCATTTTGAGCACGCCGTGCCATGCCTTTGTGAAGGTTTCGAACATAAGTCGCGGAAATTCACATAAAAAGAACAATGGGTTTGTGTAGAGTTTAATCTCTTGTCTTCACACAAAAATTAATAACTTTTGTTCTAATGTATTGTATCAGCAAGAAAAATATATTGGCTTTAATTTGATACCATTTATGCATATCATTTGAAAAGATTTCATACCTAATTTATTTTTCCCCGACTGTACCATTACTTTTGATACACACTGTATGTATATATATATATACAGTGTGTTCATTAAAAAAAACAACTCATTAGCCTTAATTTGAGACATTGCTTACGTCCAAATTGTCACAGGTCACAGAGTTAGGGTCATTTGAAGGTAAAAGGTACAAAACCCACTTTTCCCAAGTTTTTGGTTTGTACGGTAGGAAACCAACTTGTTTTTTTTTTTTTTTGAGTCTCTTGAGTTCGATTTCTTTCAATCGCTAGCAAGTTCCGACATCGTGGATACTTAAGGGACGACGCGGCAACCCCGCAGAGACGTCACAGAGACTTGCTCATATCTGAAAGAAGTCTACCGAGATTGAGCATGTTTGACATTTGTTTGGTCTTCTCGCGACTTCCTGGAGACTCATGAGATGTCGCAGCGACCTCTCCCCGACTTCAAAATCAAGAACGCATCTCATTTCCAATGAGAAATCCACTTTAGCAAAGGAGATAACATTTCATTGAAACTTGCTGAAAAAGACCCAATGACACCAACTTCTTTCAAAGGGTTTGTTTGGTACCCTACAAACCACATTCAAAGGACCCTAACTCTGTGATCGATGGCAATTTAGACGTAAGCAATGTCTCAAATTAAAGCTGATGAGTTACTTAATATTTCAGTAAATAAATCACAAGAATAAACTAGCACCTTTGAAATAACTGACCTATGAACTTCGGTTATCTTTTTTTTTTAAGGAACACATTGTATATATATTAGCAAAACCACACACAAAAAAAATACACTTACCCCCCACCCACCCACACACACACACACACATACATAAAAAATAACAAAATACCATATAAAGTGCTTGGTACTGTGCACTAGCCTATCCATCTTTCCATCTTGAAAAAAAAAACTGACAATAGAGCTAGGCATAGAACGTCCCGTTCAATCTTCGTTTACTCTCCACAAGGGCAAACTTTCTCAATCGATAACATTCCATTAGTGTAGAAAGCAGTGTAATTTATGTGCCCCTTTGCTCCTTTCTCTTGTATGGCCATTGCCACTATGGTGTGCCGATATTCGATCTGGAGACAGTTAGTAGGGTTCGGGTTGCGATAGGGTTTTATGTTGGGTTTCGGGTTTAGGGTGGGACAAAGGAGTTGAGTCTAGGACTGAAATTATTTGATTAGTGTTAACTCCTTTTGGTGAGATTTATTACGCACTGTATATAAGCTTTTTTGTTTTAGATCATGAATAAGGATCAATTCCAATTGATTAAGTTTGGCAAATTCTTTTTTTTTTCAGAGGAAATCAATAAAAACAAAGAGAAAACAAAATTCATGAAAATTATGTGAAATTCGTTAAATTTTATGAAATTATAAGTGAAATTTTAAGCCTTTCAAAAAACAAAACAAACAACAAAAATCAAAAGAAAATGGTGAATTTTGATGAAATGTTTTTTCATATAATTTCAAACATGAATTTTTATGAACAAAAGGAAACAAAAAACAAAACAACACTGGAATGCCGATAAATTTGTAGAAAATGTAGCATAATTAATTTTCAGTTAAATAATGTTTCACATAGGACGGCTATGGAACAAGCATAGTGCTTCGTCTGTTGGCGAAATTTGACAGAGAAAGAAAATAAAAGCAAAAGATCCAAATTAATAAATGATTTGTATTAAAATCAAAGGATTGCGGATGGCTTCGTTTCAACACAAAAAAGAGAGAAAAAAAAAAGATATTGTACAAGGTACCACCCGCTGAATTATATATCATTATATATCATATTGATACACTTTTTTTGAAAATTACAAGCAGTATGAGTCAATTTTTGATCTGAGTGCGTTATAGTGCATTATTACAATATTGTCAATTAATCAAATCACCACGTTCGTGTTGTGGCCCAGTGGATAAAGTAATGGAATCGAGTCCCTGTCATTTCACCATCGTCTTTTGTAAATAATAATAATAATAATAATAATAATAATAATGATAATAATAATAATAATAATAATAATAATAATAATAATAATAATAATAATAATAATAATAATAATAATAATAGTAATAATAATTCAATATTTATATTTTTCAATATTAATTTCAATATTAATATTTTCATATTTTTCATTTTTACTAATCCTTTTCTTCTGTTTTCCCCCCTGTTTTCAGAGGTATCGTGACGGTGGATATGGATTTCATGTCTATGGATATCGACCAATGCGACAATGGGACAGGCATTTTTGCTGGGACACATAAATGCCGAAACACTACCACAGTGAGTATTTTGTTTCTACTTACCCCCACCCTTACCCAAATCCTATACTTATATATTGTATATAATTTCTTTTGTATATATTGTATAAGTTGTAATGAATGAAATAAATATTTGATTTATTAAGTAACAATATGAAGGCTTATTATATATGTGTATTAATATTATTGGAAGAATTGATGATCATCATAATAATTGTGATACAAGAATGAGGATATTTATAATATTAATGATACATTATCATGTTGACTATAATGCCTATAATAATAGTAATCATATTGAGGATTGAATTTCTGAAATAATATCGAAACCCTTACTTTCTTTTTAAATTTAAATATCAAATTACAACGCATGTGTAGAACCAATAACCACTTCCTTCACTAGATTACTTTTACATTTATCTATTTTCTTTATGTATTGTCTTGTACTTATGTATTCTCTTTTTATCATTGTTTAATCAC
This sequence comes from Paracentrotus lividus, assembly GCA_940671915.1. NCBI lineage: Eukaryota > Metazoa > Echinodermata > Echinoidea > Camarodonta > Echinidae > Paracentrotus > Paracentrotus lividus. Next base: position 18,170,918 of record CALNVZ010002974.1, on the reverse strand, counting down.
CAGTGGAAACCAAATTTCTATGTAACGATGTTTGCTGAGACCAAATAAAATATCTTGTATCTTGTATAATCAAATTCTGTTAAACAACAATAAGTGAACTTTCGATTATTATGATGTCTGATAGGTCTTTTTAAAAATAATTAACTTTAGATATAACTATTCTTTTACACTTTTTTTGTTGAAGTATTTTTTTAAAGTACTTAAACAAGCCTTTCTTTTGTCGTTCCAGTTATTCTTTCCCCAAGTTAGTCACTTTTACATGATGAAGGCGGGAATGTGATGATAAGAAAAATTGAATTAAGAATTAAGGAAATCGAATGTGGATGTTTGTTCAAAGTTATGGTATCTCTCAAAATCACACTAGACAGGGGTTTAAAATTCGATAATTAGTTAGAATTCCCTTGCAATAATGAATTTTAATACCCCCTCTCTCTCTCTCTCTTTCTGTGACTAAAACCTTTTAAATTCTCTTTCACACTCTCTTTATCCTTTCCCCTCTTTTTGTATTCCATCTAAATAAAAAGAGTTCTCTCCCTCTCTTCCCCTCTTCCTTTCAGCATGTTATGTTGTCATCGTTCGCATGGACAGTGACCCCTAAACACATCACATCCCCTTTTTATCATAAAAAGTGTTGAAATAAAGCATGTTCTTGCTCTCATAAAGATTTCAAATTGATTTACTTTAACGTAAAGTAGACATGAAGTGATTATCTGCAAGTATCATCTTAATCTCCTCTCAAGGAGAAAACCTCTCAATCGATGACTGATGACGTTATTAATCAACTTTCAATGACCCTTCACTTAAAATTACTTGTCGTCTACATAATTATGAAGAGCTTGCACCCAAAGGCGCAAAAACTCCTGTTACTTCGGAGAAATAAGCATTTATGACCATAAATTGTAGAGTCGTTTATAGAAAATGCTCTCGTAATTTGGGTTATATTTCATTTACAAAAAAGGTATTGACCTCAGCAATCGTTTGGTAACAATAGTTCAATATTCATGAAAAGTTGATTTTAGCACCTTTTGAGATTCTCTTTGAGTGTGTACAATTTTCATGTTTTCATGGGCAGTTTAATTTGAATTTATTATTTCGAAAGACAAATTCAGCTTTAAGCGTCAACGCAAATATAATTACCGCCTTGACGCACTGTAATTGATGCACAAGTTAATTTTGATATTCTACAACCCTTATTATAACATGTAGCTTGCCAGGTTTGGGTAAGTAAGGATTAAACAAAGTTAAATGGTATGCATTTCGTTACAGGAACCGCTTTCTTAGAGTCACGCTTTGTCACATTTAAATGTTAAACTGTGACTGATAATATTATGCTAATATAATGCAATGTAAAATGCTTTGAAAATTGGGTATTCAAACTCCCTACCTTATTTTCTTGGTAAACCTTGAATAAATATTGAATAATGAATAAACAGGGTTGATAAGTTTGTATAGCCTTAAAATCTATTAGATATTAGGAATGTATTCGTAGTGAATAGTACTAATACTGGGTTGTTGACCTGTACGGAAATGCATTCGTAGATATTTAGCCAGTAAATACTGCAACGTTGAATAAGTGCGTGATATTGCATTGAACTCAAGTATGTTTCATATCATTTTGCAATTAAAATATATTTGTGAAAAAAATAAGAAAGTAATTGAAACTATAATTTCATATTTCATTCACAGAAATTTAGGAAAAAATAAAACAAATGCAACATCGAGCTGGATATTACTACTGATTTTAATAAAATTGGCACGTTTCGCCGACCTCCATGAAGTAGTGCACGCGTTGCAAAATGTACGGTATGCACTGAATCTCGTACAGAGTTATACACGAGCAGGCGTATACTGTTACTAGTTTGAGATTTTTAATCATATTATTAAAATGCCTGATGTAATATATATCTATTACTTTTGTAACCCTGTCTTTGTTGTATTCACAGTGTGTTCCCGTATCTGGTCGAGGCTTCTCGAGCGGCTCGTACGAGTGTCGCTGCAAAGATCGTTTCTACTTTCCCGATCATTTTGCTGCGATAAAGAGCTTCAACGGATCCATGATTGAACAAGCTTGGTTGGTATCGACTACATCCGAACACCATCCAGCCGTAGGTGACTATGAGCATGATTATGACTGTCGCCCTTGTCGTGAAGGTTGTACGACGTGCACAGACGATTCACCGTGTTTCATAGCTAATGACGCCATCCTTCGAGCCGTTATACTAAGCATGCAGGCTTTCTGTATGCTGTTGACCCTTGGTCTCGTCGTGGTTATTCTAAGGAATAGGACAGCAAAGGTATAAAAACCCCTCTGATCTTTTCTCTCCCCCCCCCTCTCTCTCCCTCTCTCTTTCTCTCTTAACTATTTCTCTGTCTCTGTCTCTCTTTATCAGTGGCAACTCTCCCTTCGGTTGCACTTCTCTCCCTTTCTCCCATTTACAATCTCTCTCTCTCTCTCTATCCTTTTTCTATCTTTATCCCCTTTCCATTTTTATCACATTTTCAAATCTATCCCTCGGTCTTTACTTCTTTCTTCTTTTCTTCTACCCTCTTCTTCGCTCACAAATGCATCATACGTCTTGCAAGACGTTCTTTCTTTACCATATAACATAACACTACATGAAAAATCAAGGAAATTGGGGGACACACAATTTGTACAATAAAGTCAACTAACTCTAAAGCCTCTGACTTGCTAGCGATTTCAAGGACCGTCTGAATCAAACAACAGTCCATGTTTGCCTTCGCACAAAGAGTCGGGATCAGCATAAAAGAAGATAATTTTCCATCAACGTAATTGGATTGCAGAACGAAAAAACAAATAGTATTTCAAAAAAATTCCGTTCAAAATTCATTACATCTTTCCCTTATTTGTGCTATCATCCATGGACATTCAATTTTAAAGGCACAACATTTACCCCAGAAACTTTCTGTAATCCAATTAGAAATCCCTCGCTAGTAAGATCACTGGTATTATATAGGGCACTATTTAAAAAAAAAGTATATATTATATTGTTCGTTATTTAAAAAAAATAATCGGGAAATACCATTGCAGGACAGTATTTAATAACGTAGGCCCTAATATTGAATAAATAAATTAAATAAAATCAATTTAAGATGAATGAAAATGTTCTCATAAAACTACATTACGATCTATCTTCGATCATTTTAAGGTGATTTTACCATACAATCTTTCATATAATCTTTAATTATGCCTGTTTAAATGAATGACACTCTTCACATCGTATTAATAGCTGTTGAGTTATTAAAAGTAACTCGAGATCAAACATTGCTCTCGATTTCTCACAATAATACATTGCCATCTACCTTAGATTTACAATGTATTTACGATGCTTGACCAAAATGATATGATACAATATGAATACACCGAAAAAGCACTTTATAGAGTATAAAGTAATAGCGAGGTCAAGGATATTACATGTAATCCCCGTGAAATCATGAAGTATTTCCCCCTACATTACTTTTAATATCTCAAAATACTACATTACCATCTACCTTAGATGTGTGTACTACTAACTGAAATAATTATATTGCCATATACACTATCATAATGACTTGTTTCTGTAAGTAAATTACACATGAGTAGCATTATACTAATACTTCAAGGGATAGTTAAATATAATAACATCTTACAATAATTCATTAACAAATATATAAGAACACCACCAAAGGCTTCAGACATTTTGAGTTAACATTGAGTGAATTATTTGATAGGTATAATCCACGTGAAATCAGGAAATATTTCCCCCTACATTGCTTTTGATTTTTCAAAATATTATATACGTTAGATGTATGCAATGCTTATTGGAATATATTATCATGTATACTATCAAGGTCTTAGCAACCTATCTGAGATCATTTTAACGCTGAATGTACCATATTAAAAAAAAAAACCTTTCATCTAACTTACTATACTGATGGTTTGAATTAAATGGTATCAAATAGTACTTTAAGTGAAAAAAAAAACACGTTTTAAAACAGCATTGATCTTGGGCTATAAAAATACTACATTACCATCTACCATAGATGTAAATGTATCTATAAATAGGTTATAAGCAAAGAGATTATGGTCCTATAATAGCAATCTAAAATACTTTAGAACATTTAAAGTAATATCTAAGTGAATTATGCACTAATAAAACATTGCCTTTGACTCCTCAAAATACTACATTACCATCTACCTTAGATGTGTGTACTACTAATTGAAATAATTATATTGCCATATACACTATCATAATGACTTGTTTCTGTAAGTAAATTACACATGAGTAGCATTATACTAATACTTCAAGGGATAGTTAAATATAATAACATCTTACAATAATTCATTAACAAATATATAAGAACACCACCAAAGGCTTCAGACATTTTGAGTTAACATTGAGTGAATTATTTAACCGGTATAATCCACGTGAAATCACGAAATATTTCCCCCTACATTGCTTTTGATAAAAATACTATATACGTTAGATATATGTAATGCTAATTGGAATATGTTGTCATGTATACTATCAAGGTGTTAGCAACCTATCTGAGATCATTTTAACACTGAATGTACCATATAACCTTACATTTAATTTACTATACTGACGGTTTGAATGAAATGGTATTCAAGTAAGTATTTAAATGAAAAAAAAAAAAAAAAAAAAAAACGTTTAAACAGCATTGATCTTGGCTTATAAAAATACTACATTACCATCTACCATAGATTTAAAATGTATCTAAAAATACTTATCATGATGTTCGTGTAAACAGATTACTCCTTTGTAGCATTTTTTTAATACGTAAGATAATTAACACTTTCACTTTGATATTCCAAGCATGTGCATAAATCTCAAACAATTTTTTTTTTTCAAAAATAAAAGTCGAAGTAAAATATTTTCGCTTTTTTAGTTTATTTAAACATCATATCACTTATTTGGAATTTTCTTTCACCGTAATATTTCCTTGAGCACGACAGAATTCTAAATTATAGATGGCGCTATGAACATACCTTGTGATTTTTATGCTTAACTTCGCTGACATTCAAAATGTGATTATTGAAGCCATTTTCTTTTAGCTCTTTCCATTATCATTATTGATTATTGATCATTATAAAATTATCATAAATTTGCAGGTAATCTGTTGTGACAGTCCGTGGATGCTCGTAGTGCTGCTTATTGGAGCCTTCGTGCTGTATGCTGAGCTCATTGCTATGTACTTCGAACCCTGTGCAATCACATGTTTTCTCAGAAAGTGGCTAAGAGGTTGGGGCTTTGCCATTGCCTATGGCATGCTTGTTCTCAAAATATACAGGTTCGTCCAAACAGGTTTCTGTTTAATATTTTGCAGGGTTTTCGTTCGGCATTCAATAAATATTTCATCTTGATGATTATAGTTGTATTGCTTGTATAGTCTGTAAAGTTAAGGTAGTGCTGCTGTAATTCATCAAATTAAAGGAAGCAATTGGGGTCCGAATTTGTTTGGATACGGATGACAAATAATATTAATATGAAATTTTTTTTCTATGTTTAATATTAGTTGCAAATATATTTATCATTTACTTGTAAAAGTTTGGCCAAGAATGAACATATATTTTTGGAATAGTTGCTCGGCATATTCAACGAGAAATATACCAAATATTTTTAAAAAGATAGTTGCTTTCGTTTGCCAAAAAAATGGCAGAGTGGCATATAAAATAATAATAATAATACATTTATTAACTAGCGTACACACTAGGAAATAGGGCTTCAGGGGGTTCAAATTTAAACCCACATTGGTTAATACATATACAATAGCAATAGCAGCATCCCAAGGTCTTCCATTTTTTTTTTTACCCCTATACCGGGATTCAAAATTGCACCCCAATATTGGGCGAATTTTGCCTCCTCTGAGATTATAACTGCATATTTTTAGTAGCTCAAGACAAAGGTGATGCTATATAGGGGTGACGGGTGTATACTACCTTCAAAATTGCTTAAACTGGACTGTCTTTTTAAATGGCTTTCACTACTCCTCCAGGAAATTGGCAATCTTCCAGACCCGGTCAGCTACACGCGTACTGGTACGTGACCGTGATGTGCTCAAGTGGCTACTTCTCATCATCTTGGTTCTATCGGGCTATCTGGCTGCCTGGACTACTTTCTCGGTGCAGAGTATGCAGTATTGTGACGTCGATATCGTAGCTACCGGCATGGACGCGGACGGTATGAAGTTCTACACATGCGCAGTACAATGGTGGGATTACGTCATAGATGTCAGTAAGTCATTATTGAATGAAATGTATTCAAATGTACGTTTTTTTAATCACATTTGTAAAGAAAAGCTTGACACTACCGTAGTATACATTCGGTAAGTAATACAGACAAGGATTATCCTGAGTGACCCCGTCCGAATTTAAACAAAAAGGTTTTAAAGGTTTTAACCTATAAAACTTTCCTTTTTTTTCTTCAGATAGTCACGAAGCAGTTAGTTATTCTAATGTGACGGAAAACGATTCAGATGAAAAGCATGTGAATCATGGAAGGTATATTTAAATGACCAGACACTACGAGATCCTAGTCAGAATTGGCATTTTCAAACTTTATGATCATTCCCGTTGTCATCTGCCTCTAAATCGATTATGGTCTTTTTCTGTGGACCGGTTTGATATTTGTTCAAATCTAATCAATACTTTTATGTCGTTTTCTTGTCCCGCCACCACTCCTCTGTTCCTCCCTTCCCCTCATCCCCCCCCCCCCCCGTTTCTGTCTCTCTTCTGTTACACAGTTGAATTCTTATTCCTACTGTTTGCCATCTACCTGTGTTATGCGGTCAGGGGTGCACCTTGTGAGTTCCATGAAACACGATATATTACAGTAGCTATTTACAACGAGACCATACTTTCCGTCTTTCTACATGTGTTAAGGTAAGTTTCAAGGGGAGGATTACCCTCGCATTTATTTGGTAGTTAAATGAGTATGATCTTGGAGTTTGTAATGGATTGCATACTTGTAATCCAAAGGGCAGAGCATATAATTTTACATAAATCGTAAAGTTGACAAATTTATAGATTTATAAACTTTTAGTTCATTTAAAATACTTTGGCAACATCAAAAAAAAAAAAAAAATGTGGCCCATATTACAAAGAACTCTTTTCCCCCAGAATTGATCATTGTCAGAAGACTCTTTTGCTTACAGTCAAATTTGAAATTTTTGTTATGTTCTGTCCAAATGAAGTCCCACCTATGCTGGGTAAGATTTGCGGTAATTAAACCATATTCTAACTATCACCGTAACATACCACGGAATCCTAATTCATGCCACGTTCACCCTAAATTCTTGAATTGGCGCTAATTTTGTACATTACTCACTCCAAACTGACCACTATCCTGCCATTTAATGTAAACTTTCTGTCGGTCTGGTGTTTGTAATGCTACAGTCACACAGACACTTACGTTGAGTTACGTCCGTTTGCGTCCAAAAATTACTTCTTTATGAATTGAATTGAATTTAATTGAAGACTTTATTCCAGACACAGCTGCAGATGCAGAGGTCCATATCAACATACAACATAAAATAGTATAGGTTATGAATACAATGATAATACTGAAATGCATAGTGAACAAAGAAAAGTAAAAGATCTACAATGAGAAGAGCATCTGAGATATACAGTGCAAAGATTAAAACAAAAATAAGAAAAGAAAGAAAGGGGAAAATAAAAAGGACTAAGGCCTAACAATATACACAATATCTGAAACCCTACATTTGGCAAGAACAAAAACTTAAATAAATTCAACGAATGAGATATCTATCACTTAAACAAACAAACAAACCAGAAATAACACTAAATCCTTATGACTCTGCCAACAGGTTCTTGTACCAAAGCTTCCACAATTCTGAGAAGTACCTTGAGCTGCTCTGTAGAGGGTTAACCAATATATTTACAATTGTATTATTCGAGATGTCAATTCTGAGAATAAACTTGAAAGTTAGATTTCTAACCACAGCTTGACACGAAGGTACATGAGCGTCTGCAAACATTCTACTAGCACTAGAGTGCCTTGGTACCCTAAGAAGCATCCTCATAGCATCATTATAGGCTACTGTAAGTTTCTTCAAACTGCTCGTTTTAAATCTGCACCACAGGTGTGCAGTGTATAGAGGGGTACAATATGCTCTAAATAATTCAACTTTAACACCTAGAGAACACATATGGAACTTTCTGCAGAGTGTGTTCCCCTGTGCGTATAGTCTACGACACTGTCTATAAATATCTTTATCATCATACAGATCTTCTGTAAAAAAAAATGACAAAGGTACTTAGACTCTTTGCAAACGTCAAGTTTTGTGCCACATAGATACAAATCTGGAAACACTAACTATGTTCTTTACATCTTACAATCATTGCATGACTTTTCTTTTCATTATATTTTACATCATTATCCACTCCATACTGGGAACATACATTTAGCAAACTCTGCAAACCTGCAGTAGATGGACTAAATATTACGAGATCATCAGCATACATCAAGTGATTAACTTTGGTACCACCAACTAAACAGCCAGTACTACAGTTATTTAATTTCACAGACAAGTCATCCATATACAAGTTAAAAAGGTATGGAGACAATATGCCACCTTGTCGAACACCATTACCAACAGTGAACGTGTCGAAGAGGCAGCTACCCCATCTTATCATCATATTTTGGTGACCATACCAATAAATCAATATTCTTATCAAATATAGCGGAATGCCCCTATCACACATCTTCTTAAAAAGCTTTCCGTGGTTGACTCTATCAAATGCTTTTGAGGCATCAAGAAAACATAAAAACACTGAGGAGTTTCTCTTTCGATAACTCGCAATTATTTCTTTTAGAGCAAAAATGCACATATCGGTTCCATGCTTTGCTTTAAAGCCAAATTGATTGTCACAAATAGATATGTATTGCTCTAACCTAGACAACAACACTTTTTCTAGAACTTTAGAAAGCACACTAGCCAACGCTATAGGCCTATAATTATCTTTACTGGTAATGCGACCAGCTTTGTCTTTCAGCACGGGGACCAAAATAACAGATATCATACTATCAGGGAGAAAACCATGAATAAGAAGTCCAGAGAAGCATACAGAAAGTAAAGGTAACAATTCAGAACTTGCAAACTTCAAATGCTCTGCAGTTATACTGTCTAAACCACAAGATTTGTTGTCATCAAGCTTTTTTTATAGCTTCTGAAATTTCTTTAGGTGTAATAATCATGTCTTCATGAAAGGAAACATCGCAAACTGCAAACAATTGACTTCTGACACAATTTAGTAAATCTTTATAGTGCTTTCTCCATAGCTCACATATTTCAGCATCTCCTGTGACACCTTCAATGTTGGTAGGTGAGGGTGATTTACTGTTATTTAAGTACCTGATTTCTTTCCAAAAGTCTTGATAACTCTTACTCTGCAATTTCCCAGCAATAGAATCTGCACGCATAGCATTTTCGTTATTCTTTACGTAACGTAAAGCATACTTACAACGCGCATTAGTTCTATTCTTCATCTCAAAGAGAGGGCCATTCCGTACTTTGCCATTCTGTACCTATAACAAAAGAGCTTCTCGAGCCTCCGAGTAGAGATCTGCAACATGATCATTCCAACCAGGTTTCAAATTGTGCTGTGACCCTTTGAGCTTATGCAAACCATCACTTGCTACACATAAAACATCAACAATTCTGTTATATACATGACATAAATCACTCATGTGACCACTATTTGTACAATTAGGATCACGACATGAAAAAGCCTCTGACCCCAAGTCTATATTCATTAAACCAATCTCAGTTTGGCGAAGATATTCACACTTCAAACTATTGTTTATTCTTGACCAATCTATCTTATTATGCTATAGTCACACAGACACTTACGTTGAGTTACGTCCGGTTGTGTCCAAAAATTATTTTCTTTTCTTCGGATCCCCACGGATGCTTACCCGTCATAGTTAGCAGTAGAAATATTGATAATTTCGTTCATCCAGTTAAACAATGAAATACATAAGAAATGATAGAATAGAAGATGCAATAAGATTACAACAACACAAACGTATCCATACGTAAGTGTCTGTGTGACTGTAGCATTACTGCGGATCCCCACGGATGCCTTCCCGTCATAGTCAGCAGTGGTAATAGTGATAATTTCGTTCATCCAGTAAAACAAAGAAATACGTAAGAAATTATAAAATAGAAGATGAAATAAGATTTAAACAACAAAAACGTATCTATACGTAAGTGTCTGTGTGACTGTAGCATTAGGGATTGGTCCCGCCGGTGTTACGATACTGTAATTGCACTTCTTCCTTGAGATTTTACAAGAATAAATGTTATGATATAAAAGAAAATTAAACTAGCCCCAATGCTGTGAACTAAGAGTGTTTCATCATGAAGTAGAAAAAGAACATGTAACTTGATTGTGCTTAATTATATCTTTTACTTTCAAGACACTTTCTGTGGTCAACTACACCCCCTGACTGGACATTTCTAATGACATTCATCCATTCTCAACTTACAATCACTGTCATGGTATCCATTATCTTCATACCAAAGGTAATTAGCCCAAATTGCAATGTACAGGCCTACGTAATCATAGATAATGCCACAAATAGTCGGGTTTCTGTCGTGCACATCTCTGCATCTGGCTTTCGAAGGATCTCACTTTTTTTTCTTCAGACACTCGGGAGCAAGGTGGTTGTACAAACCACGAACAAAATCTCAGGATACAGGTTTGAAGAAAAAAAAGTGTTTGCGACCATGGCGTTGACCATGTTTAAAAATGCTTTAATATGCGTGATAATGACATAATCCCTTATTTAAATTTTTATATATGCAGCTACCTAATGCCATCATGGAAAACAGTAATCTCCTTCCTGAATTTGATCGTTTTTTCATTTTTAAATCTGTACTTTGGTCTCAGAAAGTTTGTGATACATTAATGTAATTAACACATTACATTAACTTCCATATTGCTTTAATTGTCAATATTACACTAAATAAATTATATACACTCTATACTTTTTTACTATCTAAAAGAACTTGCGACAGCCAATTGGGGCTTTTTATATTTTCACTCAATTTTCCCCTCTATTTTGTTCCGGTTAGGCCTTGCTAAATCTAAATAATTGTTTCGAACTTTAATTTCTATTTTCCTCTTCCTTTTCTCCGTTTTAGCTGATAGTGTTACATAAGTTAATACACAACGAGGAATTTCGTGAACGGGTAAACTCCAGAGTAGTGTATGATGCCGCAAGTAAGTGGCAAAACTCCACTTTCCTGAAACAGAATTCAGCATCAAATCCCTCCAATGATCAGCACTTCAATGCAGAAGACGTCAGAGTAAGTAAACATAAAGCTAGAAAAATCAGCATTTCACTTGAAATATTAGGGGAAGCGGTGCCGAGTGTTTCATCCCCTCCCTCTTTCATCAAACATGTCCAAAACGCGAAAATAACAATCTACTTGAGATCTTTGTTTCTTGCTCAGCCCCTAAACTTTCTAAAACGCTCAGCGTTTCCTGAACCTTTGGGTCACATTTCACTTAGTAGACGATAATACGGCGATGAAGGCGATCTATGATTTATTTGTTAAGCGTATAGCAGAATCGCCTTCCATCAAATTACTTGAACAGCCGATCAATGCCAATAAAAAAACAAAAAAACAAAAAAACAAACAAAAAAAACCAAACGAGGCTCACATGTATCACGATCTCGCTACAACGCGTTGTAACGGTGTAATGATACGAGCTCGTGATACGATTTTAGTCATCAGGATATAAATTGAGGTCCCTGCTTGGATTTCTAATTTTCTATCACACTTTTTTGTTCTTTCGCTAACACTATCGGGGTGGCATTAGGCTATATCATGCATACCTCAACTAAACCTTTGCATTAACATTATCAACTAGAAATATTTCACTATTTTACCAAACAACCTCTTCCAGGCCCCTGTTGCATTAAATTTAAACCGGCGTTCCGTGCAACACCACCCTGGTATGACAAAATGAACGTGAACACAATAACAACGACCAGAATAGTTTTTGTTGTTGTTGTTGTTTTGTAGATGTAACAAGTATGATAAACATGTATCCTGTATAAGATGACAGATCATAATTTTGTTTAATCAAGATCACGCGAACGAGTAACCAAAATAGGATCACATTGAAACCACTGGCTAAGATAAATAAGGTAGATGATCGTGCTCAAGCTGACAACGATATCTCGCAAGTTCCGTAATGACCGGAAAAGCTTTTGTTTTGTAGATGTAAAAAACAATAAAAGTACATAATAACTGACCATAATTTGTTTATTCACGACCACGCGAACGAGTATTTAGCCAACATAGATGACGCTCAATAAGTGGGATGCCAAATTGCTTTAATTGAGATCACACATAATTGCACAATTCCGCACTAAAAAACTCAAGTGTATTTATCGTCTCGCAAGGTAAGTTATAAAAGATGAAAAAGTTTGGACTTTCTTTGAAAATATAAATATTAAGTATATTCTATACATACATGTATATAATGACAGACCATAGTTTGTTTATTCGCAAACACGCGAACAATTCAACAACTGAGTATTACCCTGAAACTACCAGTTAAGACAAAGATGCTCTCTTAAAGTGGGATGCCAAATTGCTGTTTTGAGATTACACATAATTGCGAAATTTCGAACTCCGAAGACTCAATTGTTTTATCACCATGTCTTGCAAGTTCGGTAACGACTGGAAAAGTTTTTGTTTCATTTTGCTAATAAAGCAAGTAAGACGATGTAATGACGGACCGTAATTATTTTAATTGCGATCACGCGAACTATTTGTAAGCCGACGTACTATAGGCTTAGACAAGGACGCTCTTTACATGCCCTAATATAGATGTCAAATTGCTTCTTCTTCTTTTTTTAAAGATTAATTTATGAAGAGCCATGATATATCTCATTAAATTTAAAAAGTAAATCGCTCTCCTTCAAATCACAAAGTTTTTAATATCATACAGAATCATTTTTATATATTCTACAATGTGTTATTCAGCTTTACAGCCATACTTTAAGGCGACAAACGTACGTTTCTTTACATTCATAAGACGAGTCGCCATGAGCAAGACATACTCTCCTCAATTTACCGTAGATTTTATGACAATTTAATTATACGCTGCCCGGCTCGACTTGGTTTGAACATCGATAATAATAAAGTGCAAATTCAGTTTGTGGCTCTATCAATTTTGACCATCATCACCATTAATCATGCTCCAAGACACCAACTCAACTAATGAGATGAAGAAGGATGCTATCCTGAGCGATGCGATCCGGTATCTTCTTGCATCCTACGGTATCTTGATGGGCTTGGCGGGCTTAGTTGGGAACAGCTTGGTCATATTGTCAGTGTTCTTATGTAGAAAGCTACAGACAAAACCTAACGTGTTTGTGGTGAGCTTAGCAGCTTGGGATTTGATTACTGCCTTGTCAGGTTATGTAGAAGTGGTAGCTCTCTTGAAACCAGATAGATGGCCACTTCCAGACTATTGGTGCACGATGATGTGGCTAATTGCAAGAGGTTCCTATTTTATGAGTATCTGCTCTTTAGCTATGATCGCATTAAACCGATGTGTCAAGATTACCAAGACTCTCGACTTGTATTCTCGCCTTTATTCAAGAATCAGAATAACATTCATGGTTGTAATACCGATATGCATTTCAACTGTTTCATCCATTTTCATGGCTGTTAACACTGAATATACCCACAAAAGCACGTGTTTGGTAGTAACACCTCGATCAGGTTTGAGATATGTTGGTGTGCTCGTGATGATATATTCACTATTTTTTCTTGCGTTGATACTAATATGCTATGTGAAAATCGGTATTCACGTCAAAACACACACAAGAAAAATCACTGCCGCCACTGCAGGACCAGCGCAAAATAATCAAGAGAATCAACCCCGTCATCGGGACTCGGCTCAGGATCAAAACCCGATCTCCGCAAAGGCACCAGGACCCGAAATACCTCTACCCGTTCTAGCGGTTCGTCAGAAGCCAGTCGCTGTGAACCGCTTCAAAGAGCGTGAGGTCACAATCACACAGAACATGGCATTGGTAACCGTGGTATCTCTAGTTTGTTTGGGACCAGTGCCTGTTGTGTTCTACATGGGCAGTACAGCTTCTTACCTTGTCATACCGTGTCTCGTATTGATCAACTCCGCTGTGAACCCATTGCTCTATGCGTTCAAACACCCCGACTTTAAGAAGGTGTTTCGATGCATTATCACCGGATCTTTTCGCAAGATTCCTCTCCCGTCCCGACCTTTAAGGGCCATTTTACAGTCTATGTAGAAATTTTCACCATTTCGCCATGTAAAGAGCTTAAAGCAGGTTAGTGACAAAGAAATATAATTTAAAGCACTTTTGCAGTAGTGGACGCCGACCGATGTCATACAATGAATTTATCGGGTCCATGCGTAAACACAATAGAGCCGCTTTTGTCCTCAGACAATTGGGCCCGAGAAATGCATTCAATTCGGTTTTCTTGGATCCGCGCCTGCTTTTTGGCCATGTTAATCTTAATCTCCACGAATAAAATTGGTCGAAATAATGTGAGCGCGGATCGCGCAGGCTATGTTTAAAAAAAAAAACAAAACAAAAAAACAATGTTATAAGTTATATTGACCGTAAAACGGTGTGATTTCAGCACTCTTTAACTTTTGAACGTGTCTCCTCAACAATAATGCGAGCGCATGAGTAGGAAGTTTTGATATTATAGATGTTAGCAACTGAGCTGAGGTAAAGGGAGCTACAATAATTTATTTACACTTTGAGAGAAGATTGAATGACATATGGGTGTCTGCCAAGCGGCATGCCTGGCCTTGGCGCCGTAACAAAATTACATGAGTGATCATGCATGGAGGTTTCCAAAAAATGTTTTGGTATTCATACTCTAAACACTTCCTTTATGTCTTAAATTCATCCTACAAGCCAAGGCATACTAGCCCACATGCTCAGAAAACATAGCGCGGGCAGTATTCATTCATTCCATGGTCTTCGTGAGAGATGGTCATTCAAACAGATAATCGCCACTATTTTATGTTTATTATTTTCAACTAGCTAGTGGCCTTTATTTATTTCTGAAAAATATAAATAACGAAACAATGAACACGCATAGTTCCCATATCCCCCCTTTTTATTTATTTATTTATTTATTTTATTTATTCATTTATTTATTTATTTATTTATTTTTGGCTTTCTTCTTTTGTATTCCGTTTGTTAAAATACCCGGTCTTTTCATATTCCTCATGAAAGCAAATGGACAGGTTTTCAGAAGATACCAAAAAAAAAATGATCCTCGCCATTATGGTTATGAATGAAATTTAAAAAAATTTTTTTGTTATGTAGCAATACTTATGAAGAAGGATGGTAGCTTTCTAAAAATGAGATGTGGAGGTCTATCCCAAGTCTTCCTTTTGGCTCTTACGCGGGTATAAATGAATAGATAAATAAGCTGTCTTGAGTAAATCGGCATTTATCTTCCGTAGCCCCTGTTGGGATAGAGACATTGGAGAAGAGACACTTTAATCATTATTATCGCTTTATAGATGTTCTGGGACGGGATATGCACCATATGTAATGGATTGTGATTCTAAGTCAGCAACGTAACGCATATTTGAAACAAAAATTAAATTTGAAAGATCACAGTCATGTAGTAATTGTATAAAATCTAACGATAACGCAGAGAACAAAGAAGGGGAAATTGATGTTTATTAATGTTTTAACTATTTTCCCTAGTAACCTCTTCGATGCTAAAAGCTGATTGAGAACAATTTTTCTGTATTTTATTTTTTATTCATTTTTCATTTTTGTTATTTTATTCTCTTTTTTTTCTCTCTCTCTCTCTCTCTCTCTATTTTGTTTTTCTAGGAGGAATTGAAAAGGTTATACACGCAACTGGAACTCTACAAGACCAAGTCTCTGAAAATAGACAACCCACACCTGCCTTCCAAGAAACGCTCAGGCGGCCCCAGGTGGCGCCCTCCACGCAGATTTTCTCGGGGTCACAGCCTGCGCACGCACAGTGGTCATTCAGAATCTGAGTTCTCCTCGGAAATCGCGCGGAGTAACGAGAGCCTCACGAAGGCCGTCGAACTACACGATTACAGGCCGAACCATGTCGATGGCTTAGAGGCGCATGCGCATGTCAATCAAAAATGGTCGCCACAGTCATGACGCCAGGAGGCCAGCGATGTGCTATTGGAATTAGCGGAATAAGTTGCTTGTTCTGATTTACTTTGCGCACTGCGCATATATCTTTATTTCCCAGGATTTGCTGAAAAGTAACTTTAAAATCATTCAATCTTTAAATCTAGCTATCAAACTGTCAACGAACAAAAACTGGCACATACAAAAAGCTTTCGAATCTCTTTGCTGACAAACCTGATGATGAACGTCATTTCAACGGAAAAAAAAGGACATGAACTGCATTTTCAACGGATATTGACTGATGTAAAAAAAAAAAAAAAAAAAATCGGCATGCATGCCTCACGTGCAGAGCCGCATAACGGATTTTTATTGTACGTTTTGGAGCCATCCGTTCATATGTAACAACGGCATTAATTCAAGTTAAATTCTTTTCTCAGAATATTGGCACATCATTAGGTCCATCGCACTCTTAGAATAAATGAGTCGCAATCAAGTATATTGGGAATATATCATATTTATTATTACTCATTCATATAGACTGGTTTCAATTCACACACACAAAAAAAAAATTGTTGGCCCTGATAGTATTCTGTTTTGTTACATTCTTGGTATGTGTTACTATATCAACCCTTACTAAAGAGTAGAAATAGTAACAGTCTAAAAAAAGAGTGGAATCCACTCTTTTTGTGAGTGGAGATCCATCCCAACCGACGTAAATCACAGTATCATTGCCGGGAATTGAACCAAATACAATGATAGGCAATGTATTTGATTTAATTTGATCCATAGTCAAAATGCCATTATATTCGAAATAAATTTACCCGATTGTTGAAACGAATAAAATGCACTCTACTTTATAGGTGTGATTGAAGCCAAATGACAGTTTATTGTACATACTGCACAGCACCGTGGGTGAAGTATATAGACATTTCTAAATGACATGTTTTCATACAAATCGTCTGCATTTCTTTTTAAATAGACACCATTTTAATTAAAAGGCCTAAACAGCGTTGCACGACTGACTCATAACTTTATAATAAAAAAAAAGAAAAATAAAGAAGTTCAATGACCCGTAATTAGTCTTGTGGTCCTACCAGTCTACGAGATTGGTAAAACTTCAGGGGTAGGTAGGAAATAAAAGCGGGATTAAATAATATGCCCCTTTCATACCCGGATCCAAAATGTCATAAGGAGAAACTAAATAACGTATTTTTTTAAAAATAGATTTTTGTAGACCCTAATTTTGTAAAGTCCAAATCTGGCCTGTCAAAAAATGAGATGGGGGAGGGGGATTGAAAATTATTTCCGTGGTCGGCTTCTCAAAAAAATGTTCTTCGTCAAAATTACCTTTAAAAGAGCCTGGGGCAGCAGGACATTTTTTTTAATGTTCTCAAACACTTTCCTCCTATATTTTGGGTATGGGGGCAGTCCCGCTTGTTACTATGGGTTTTTTATTTTTTATTTACACTGTTTGACCTATAAAGTACACTGAGAATCAATAGTTACCATTTCAAGTGCATTCATTAACCGATTTGATAAGTTCACAAATAATTAGAATTGATAAAAACTGTTGATATCCCACGCACTAGTCATAAGTGATGAATAATTATTACGTTTATCTGTAACTACGTATAAAATTCATAATGTCACAAGTTTTGTTATATCGCACAAGGACCTGACGTGTTTGTGGTCCATATAATATGCCCATTATCATAAATCTTGAATATATTTGGAAACTGGTCTCTATCTTACCTTGATTTTCCAGTTATTCTACTTTATTTACATATTATCTTTTTTTTTTTTCTCAAGGAAAGTAAATTTTATTCAATAATAACCAAATAGCCGTGTGTGATGTACTATTTCAACCAAACCTGTTTAGTGTTTGTTTGTATAAACTGTTTAATAATGGAATCGATACATGTATATCACTTTTAAATGTACCAATTATATAATTTGAACTTGGTTGATATTTCGTTTATTATGATTAGAGATCGTACTGGGTGAGTAATAGTAAAGGAAACCTGACTTTGTTTAATCAATTCTGAGAAAATATTTCGGAATCAGTAATATTAATCCTCTTGCAATATAAAAATTGTTTGTTTGTTTTTATTATTATTTATTTATTCATTTATTTATTTATTTATTTGCATTTGCATTATTATTAATTATTAATTATTATTTATTATTATTATTATTTTTTTTTAAATCTATTTATTATTTATTTATTTATTTCATTTATTTAATTGTATTTATTTAATTAATTTATTTATTAATTTATTTATTTATTATTATTATTGTTTATATTTATTTATTTATTTATTTATTTTATTTATTTATTTTATTTTATTTTATCATTATTATTATTATTATTATTTTTTTTTTTTTTGGGGGGGGGGCTGTGCAATGGCACCTTTGTTACGCTTCAAAGATCGAACACCGCTGAACCACATTTGTTTGTATGCATGAAAGAAAGTAAATGCTTTGACCAGAATTATGCTGATGCATTTCTCTCTATGTTTTTTGATATTTCGTGTTGTTATACGATTACATTTAGGCCTACTTAACTTTTGGAAAATTAACAGAAAAGAAATGGGTATCAACTTGAATTTAATTAAAAGATCAATGTACAAGTAAACTGAGAGTAGTGACAATTACTTTTTATGCATGCGACCCATCGTCTAGAAATATTTTTGCAGAATTGCATTTGGATCATTTTGTTATTTTTTCTTTCTTTGTATGTGAAGAGGCAATCAAAGTGATACAATTGATGCTTTTTGTGTTTCTGAGAAAGGGATTAATTGACGATTTTATCTCTGGACATCTAATAATTGATACATGGTAAAATTGATCAAGAAAGTTATCTTACCAAAACATGACATTATCTGTTTTAGAATCGCATAGAATCACTTTTTTCCCCCAGCTTGCTAAAGGGAGGTTTTTAAGAGGCACGCAAACGTTTTTTTGAATTGCGCTTTGCGAAAGTCCAACAGTCGTTTTTAGCTTTTGCCGCATGAAAAAGGCACGTCTAAGCTATTTTGGAACTCTGTCTCTTGTGTTACCGAATAATAATTTATCATAAATTAATTATGAAATGATTCATATAAATTATTTTTCATGTTTTTGACAAAGCTTCTTAACTTATACCAAAAGCATAAAAATGACTGAGATAAATCATATCATGATTAATTTATGGTAAATCATTAGTCAGTAATACACGGGACAAAGTTGAAAAATATCTTGGACTGACCCGAAAGCATTTGCAGGCCTTCAAGTCAGCTTGAATTAAAAAGTAGGAGAAAAGTAGGAGCAAAATTTTCCAAAAAGTAGGATAAAAGTAGGATTTAATCTTCCAAAAAGTAAGTTAAAAGTAGGATTTAATCTTAAAAAGAAGGAGAAAAGTAGAATTTCATCTATATGACAAGGGCCGAATATACACATAAGACACGAAAAACATACTTGTGACAGAATTTTCAGTCAAGTATAATATTTGTTTGGAAAGTTAGAGTAATCTTTAAAGGTTGCTCCTAAGAGTATTACATGTACCATCATTATGATCATTACCTGTTTATGAATTGAAATCCCTATATGTCCTAATAACAGTTCTGGGATCGTATTGAAGCTGTTTCTGATGGTAGGATAAGTTCAATCATAAAAATTATCACTAATTTTATTATTTACAATAAAGAATTATATATTTGCCTACTTTGCTATTCGTCCTCGAATCGCCCACACAACCGATTACCTATTAACCCCGAAAACTTTTGCTCTATTGTCTCCTATCTCCCTCCCTGTGAGAAGGGCGCCCTCTCATGATGAGGGCACTCAGCCAAAACTCATCCAACAAACTTCCTCTTGTCTCATACCACCTAAAACTTTTAAGTAGTGATGGAACGGGGACGGAGGGAGGATTGTAGGCAAATATATAATTCTTTATTGTAAATAATAAAATATATAATTTTTATGATTACTTCAAAAGAATATATATTTGCTACTTTGCTATACGACCAGCACCGATTTGTACTGGGGAGGGACAACACCAACAGTTTTAGATAATAAGGATGACGCCATAGCCATGATAGAACAAGAGAAAAGATTTCCTTCCATCGCAGAAACGTTCACCCACTATATCTTGTACATACACTTTCCACGGGAAATTCCCTTAAAAAACATGTCCCCGAAAGGCTGGTACCCTCACATCGAGTCCTAGGATAAACTAGGTACCTTGGTCCTCGCGGTCCGCATATTTTTTTTTTTTTTTTTTTTTTTACTACTATCTAACTCCGAGATAGTACTCCCGGTACTGCCCGAAAGATTCCATGGATATAACCAAATTGACATTTTTCAGGAATCAAAGATGTCTTCAACGGCGCCACATTCTGCTCAGTGCGCAACGATGAAATTTGACTAAAGGGAACGTAGGAAAATTTTTACAACGGAAAATCTGTCTGATTTTCGTTCAAAGTATGTCGAAAGAGAAAAGATGAATATCTCTATAATTCCAACTCTAAGTGGCTCGTTGATAGAAGAGGAGCGAGCAATAAACTTAGCGTTTCCCTGACATATACAAATCAGGGAGAATCTTTGGAAGATCTATCCAGACAGAACCTAGTAAGTAGACGGGTGGTGGAAGGAGGGTAAGCTAGGACCTGAGGTCCTCGCGACACTCAAATTAGAGACCGCGAGGTCTGAGTAGGGACTCTTAAGAGATAGAAAACTAAAAGAACTGATGACAGAAGAACCGCTGAAATTGACTATCCATCGGTAAGAATTTGAAATAGCTGGGATAGCTGAAAAAGCTGGGATAGCTGATATAGCTGATCTAAATCCCTCTGGGGTAAGCAGAGAATTACCCCGCGAGTGAAAGATGATAAAAACGGTATGGACGGGAGAAAGTTTCTCTCGGAACCCACAGAGAATATCGTTCGGAAGAAGTATTTTGGCTAGTGGGTACACACCTACTCCTTAAGGTCGAGAGGAGTACAATCGTCAAATCCTGTAGCTCGAATTGACTTCTTGATAACGGCTGAATATAAAAAGGAAGATGTTTCAGGTGTTCGAGAGTTAGCTCTAACGCTGCTGTTATGCTAAGAACTCACACCACGGCAAGTGTTATGGTTCTCCTTCCAGAGGAGAAAACTATCGTAACCAAGTCCGCGGCTGTGGCAGAGAGGAGTGATGATAATCGTCGACGTCCTGCCTTCTTAATCTTCCTAGTGAAACAGGAGAATACTACCCGAAGACAAGGATTTCCGGTCAGTTCCGGAATTGAAACGACAACCTGGGTAAACCCAAACATCTCCTTTATCTAATCCTAACCTCAGAAACGGAAGATCCTTACTGACGTGAAAAGCCAAACTGAGGAGTAAGTCAAACTGGTGACCTTGCGCACATCTAGATAAGGACACATGACAAGGTCTCTATTGCACAACAGACAGACACCTGAATACCTAACAATACTGACTAAACCCGCAGGTGACACCCTACCGTCCGCGCACGATCTATAACTAGCTGTGCGTTCGCGTTAAAAGGAAAAAGTTTTAAACAAAGAATTTTTCCCAAAATCGGTATGTGCGAATGCGATTGGACCGATGTTTCTCGTTGTTGCATCAGAACCAGAGTTGAAAGGCTACTCTGCCTCCTAAGCAGGGAGAGTAAATCCTCTATGCGAACTAAATAAGATCATCACTCCCCGATGTCTGTTCAAACCTAAACTGTCCGCTACTGTAAAGGTCCTTGAAGTGAGGAAGAAACTTCCTCACCTTCAGGCTCTCAAAACGTTTGAGAGACAAAGTCTCGGAGATTCCCATACCGAAGTCAGAGGCCTCGATAATGGACTCTCCTCCTAAATGTGAAGCATATGCGGTCATATAATTGAAGAACGGAGGCGCTCCCATGTCTCCCTGGGAAGTGAACTCCTTAACCGCCCAAAAGGATAATGAGTTAAATCAGTAGAAAGGAATTCTAGACGGAGCGCGACTGAAATCAGACTGGAAGATCTCAAGAGCCGAAAATGAGAGATCACGTTAAAAGTCTGCACAATTGGGAACTAGGACCAATAACTTCGATAGTCAACATGACATCCTTAACATAATAACACCTAAAAACCTCCTCAACGCGATCCAAGACCCTTTAAGTAGATCGGAAGTTCTACTCATCTCCAAACTGGGTCTCGTCACGATGATTCGCAGTGTCCGGTTGAGTCCCTAAAACGTGGGAATCAACTCCTAACTCAATCAAAAAAACGATGCAGTTTAAAACTTAAAGTCTGCTGCTGGTCCTCCAACTGAGACTACGCGTATCGAGTCTCCGCTTTGGGGAAGAATGTAGAAATTACACACATTTAGGGTAGATTGTGACTTTCTCGATTTCTTCCTTTGAGCTGTGTTCCCGGACAAGGGACACGTCAAGTGGTTGTGGATGACTCCTGAAGACATCCCCGGATCGGAGGTCCTCAAAGTCTAAATTGAGACCGACTCTGATTGCCGAGACGATAATAATCGTCTGAGATCTAAAAAGAAAGAGTCCTTCCTCGACCTAAATTTTTCCAAACGTAGGTGGCGAGTCATCAGGCGCTTCCTCCTTACTAAAAGGGATGATAGTTCGAAGCGGATCTGAACACTCCAGTCCTGACTTCTACCCCACTGACCAGCATGATCTCCTCGACCGACTGTTGTGATGAAGAGTGTTATGTCTGACTTCATTGTCAGACGGTTATCCAGTTCTAGAGATGTTGACGTGAGGATTGTAGTTACAAGCCAACCGTAATAATAGACTTGGAGGTTGTTATCAAGCTTCTCTAAACTACCCTGAATTCCTTGGCCAAATTCTCGGCCTCCTGAAAAATCCGACCCCAACGGGATTTGGGTCCACCGGAAAGCCAGTCCAGTAAAACTGGGAATAAGACCACCATGACCCATAAGCTGCTCAGAATTCTTTCCTGCAGACACTGTCCCTTTGGTGGACAGAAGGCGGGGCGAAAGACCGACCAGGATGAGATTTTCAAGATAAATTTTCCTTGTCGGACTCGAACTCCAGTTCTGACATAAACCTCCCTTCATTTAACTAGGGAGCGATCAGCCCAGCTACAAGTGAACCTCTCTGATCAAGATTCGATTAGTGACCCGTATTTCGACTGTCATCTCAACATTATTGACGATAATGTCTGAAAGAAGGGGTCCTAGATCTCCTGAGTAAAGAAAATCTCGCCTTAGACCTTCCTTCATTCTCCTAGTGAGTTTTAGGTAGAAACTTAAGGCTCTGTCTCATAAATCTAATCTCGGAATTGCTGAAGATCCTGAGATACTTCCGGTTGAACCTGCTATACAGATCGTATATAGGTTAAAGCTCGGATTCTCTCGGAAAACTCCATTGAGTCGAACTTGCGTATGTGAACTTCTTCTCTGAAGAAAAGAGGACCTATCAGATAGACGGGCCATATACGTCGCAGTTACGTTAATCACATCATCGAAGCGCGACTGAATATCTTGCAAGGGTGAGCGATGATCTGGTATCAACACCCCCCCTTTTTCTTTAGATAGAGAAATCTAAAAATTTCTCGATGCGGATTCGTGAGACCGAACTCCGAGGAGAAGAGGTTAACTCCCTTAATCTAGTGCGTAGCTTCTTAGTTCGATGGAAATCCCTACCACGGAGTGGTCGGAGTGACGCACTCTGAGGAAGAACTGCTGCGACGTCTGCTCCGAACAAATATGACCGGTAATTTACGACATTGTAGAATTAACCATTCCGAGAGACTCCAGGTACCAATCCCGAGTCCCCTCCGGTGGTCTCGAAATTCGTTCCGAACGCAAGGAGAGCTTCTATTTCGCCCTAACTTGCGAAATAGATCTCCTCGGGAAGAACTCGAACATCAAGTCTACTAGATAGGTGCTCTACTAATTTAAAAATAGGTCGCTATTGAAGAATAGACCGAGAAGGGAATATCGATAGCCTGAAGAAGAATAATTTTTCCCATATAATTCCGATGAAGGAAGATTTTCGACAACATGGTAGATAGACCACCCTCCTGATCATCAATTCTGGATCGAAGTCAAGTCAAGGTGACCTAGTCAAAGGAATAGGAAAACCATCCCATCCCAAGCCGTTCATATCGCAATCAATTTGTGGCGAGCGATATGACATGATAGCTGTAGAATGATCCTTCCATTAAGGGAAAAGTGATATGAGGTCTCGCAATATTTCAACGGAGAAGGTGGGACGTGGACGTGGACTCGACGAAAGTCTCCACTTCTTGCATCCTTGTGAGGTGGTAGTGACTCCGACTTTGATCACGATCAAATAATATCGATGGTATTTGACTTGATTATTTTCCCATGACCAAAACATGATCATTCTGTCTACAAATAACTCTGTCGGGATTGATTTACCAGGCAGGAACCATGGGAAATCGAAATGTAGAGAACAACATGACTGCAATCGATCTGACATGAATATATTCAACAGAGATCGATTTTGGTGAGTCGATTTATTATAATCGATTGTTGTTATGATCGATTCATCAGAGATCGATTTTGGCGGGATCGATTCAAAATTGATCGATTTGGCGTGATCGATTCATCAGTGATCGATTATGTTGTAATCGATTCAATTCGTGATCGATTATGTTGTGATCGATTCAAACTGTAATCGATTATGTTGTGATCGATTCAATCGTGATCGATTATGTTATAATCGATTCAAACTGTAATCGATTATGTTGTGATCGATTCAAACGTGATCGATTATGTTGTAATCGATTATGTTGTGATCGATTCAAACTGTGATCGATTATGAAGTGATCGATCAATAATATTCATGATCGATTGATGTGATCGATTACCTACCGATATCGATAACGATACCGATACTGGCTATCGATACTAGACCGATCTCAGGTGGCAAGCCAACCTTCGATCGATCTCGATCATGTTGGAAAGATCTCACGATCGATCCCACAACTTCCACTAGATCGATGTCAACACATGATCATAAACGAAGTTGCCCTCCTCGATCCCTCACCAAGATCGATTTGGGGTGCGTCGCTGGGATAGGCCGACGATAGGCGACTGAACCCGTCCCCAGGAGTTCACTTGCGTGACTCCCACACGACGACTTTCCGGGGGCTCGCGGTACCGTAAGTTGTGGACTTACCAGCTGCCACCGGCCCATACTCGCCCCCGGGCGGGGTTGTGAATCCCGACTTACTTTCGGTGAAAACAGATCTGAACAGCTTTCGTTCCCCGTCTAACTGCTCCGCGGCCTCTAATAAAATATGCAGAGAATCCGGACTTCGTGCCTTCCCTGTAGATGAGACTCTCCGATGAGTCGGCGATGTTTGAAGTCTCAGAGATACAAGAATAGATGATGTTCTTCTTCCCTCGGAATAAGAAAACACTCTGCAATATATGAAAAGAAAGACACTTATACAAAGGAGATTAGACTCTGCCCTGGGACAGGAAGGGTTACAAAGGCCTCTCCCCACCCAACAAAGGGCTTCACTAAACTGAGTGAAATGAAGCGCGGTACGGGAGAACAAAGGCCCGCACCACAAGGCTGCAATATAAAAACACGCACGTAATGAATGTCAAAAAGCTAGGGAGAAGGTGCCGTAAATCCAACAGAATTACTCAAAAAACGGCCCTCAAATTACTCCCAATTAATAGGAAACCACGACCTAGACATTAGCAAGGACAACTAAAAGCAAGACCCCACAAATTAGGCATCAAAAAGTTCACTAAAAAGTGAAAAACAAACCCATTTGCGGGAGCAAATTCTCGAGGTTACTCGCTCGGCGGCAGCCGATGAGAAAAGAGGAAGTTTGTTGGGAATGTTTTGGCTGAGTGCCCTCATCATGAGAGGGCGCCCTTCTCACAGGGGAGGGGAAGATAGGAGACAATAGAGCAAAAGTTTTCGGGGTTAAAGTATCGGTTGGTTGGGCGATTCGAGGACGAATAGCAAAGTAGGCAAATATATCATTCTTTTGAAGTAAATAAGGTACATGTAGATTAAAAAAATGCTCACGAAATTACATTCTCAATGATAACACCTGAGGGAAATGAATATACCCTATATGTACATTGCGCAGAGTATACATGTTTGGCACTGTATCCTTTTTTAATAGATCCAGATCCATTATACTCAAAGTCAAGGCAGTACATCTATACCCCCTACCCCCAACCTCAATGATGGAATACATACTAGATAAATGTTTTAGATGAAAGTCCCTACCTTTTATTTTAGATTGAATCTGAAATTATGCTTGAGGGATACCCACTGCCTAAATGGATATCAAACTGATGCTGTTGACAAACAATGATCCAATGTATGACTATACTCTAATCAACATTTGTCTCTTTTTTTTTACAGCATAAACAGACAGGACTTGCCTCTATCCAAAACCGTTTAATATCAAGAAGCTATTGAATACACTGCTAATGCTCTCAAAAAACCAGAGCTGCACTTTCATCATGGGATCTTTCAATTTCCTTGTGATTTTTCTGTATCACTCATTTCTTTCCATGAGACTTTCCAGTCTTGCTTTCCTCAGTAGCCATGCAGAAATCTTGAACAAATTATTGATTGTCTGCTTAATGCATGCTATTCACTCTTTTCACAGTTAGGTTAAGGAGTGAGCCAGTAACTTTGTATGTTGTATGTGTTGAAGGAAATTTATTTCATGGAGACCAAGATGCTACTGGGTTTCAGCAATCTTCCTTCCTGCAAGGGAATGTCTTCAAATATTATAGAAGAGAGGACCAGAACCACAGTCTGCTCATCACCATCTCCACGCTAACGCATGAACTTTGGAGGCATTATAGACCATATTATGTAGGTTAGAAAGGATGAATAGCACCATGCCAGTCAATTCCATCTCAGCGAGATTTCGGTTTAAATAATTCCAGAATGTTTTGCTAAATTTGGTCCATCTGAGCCAAGATTGACAAGCTGTTTTAGTGGTAACTGGTAAACCTTTCTTCTACAATGCATCAGGTATTGCTTGTCCCAACTTTCTGTTCTTGTACATGGCAAAACATCAAAGCTTTGAGGTATCTCACATATATTTAAATCATCTCTGGTAAACATTTTTGGATTTAAACTGATTCTGGTTCTTTGCATTCCCAATCTCATCTGCTTTCATGAGTTTGGTCTAAGGCCATCAGAAACTAAAGAAAACTAGGACCTCGTAGAATCCATGGTTTAGCTCATTGAAAAAGACATTGCATGAAATATTTTGGAGTGCCATTGCATAATGCAAAGCTGAGATAACTTTAAATAACCTTCAATGAAAAGAGAACTTTGTTTTTAGATTATCACACTTTCTCAGGGGTGCTTGGCATCGAGCCACAGGTTCTATAATTATGTACATGATTGAGGATGTTTTCTGTTCTCTAGATACATGTAGTACAAAGTGTTTATTTTTTAATTTCCAATAAATATTGCATTTGCAAGATCACCATGCTTCTTTCCATTTGCATGCATATGACTTGAAATAAACCTGAATTACCGACTCTGGATACCGTAGAAATTATATACAGTCTCTGCCGTTGGAGTTCAAGCTTGTAACCTAACATCATTTTCTTGGATTTTTAAAAAAGAAATTTGGAAAGAGGCATTGCATGTTTATTTATGGTGTAAAAAAGAGATGCATCAATTGATAAAGTCCTAATTCAATGGATCACTATTCTTTTTGCATTTGAAATCCATCAATATATACAGCATGTCCCACACAAAAAATGTTAATAATTTTAATGTTTGATTAAGGTATCATGTATAATTAAAAACATAATACCAATTTTCTTAAACCTTCAATTTTTCTTCTTTTTTTTAAAGTATGTACCAGCAAGTTGTGGGCCCAAATTCTAAAAAAAAGAGGAATAAAATAAGAGTGAATGAAGACGTAATTGGACTACATACTTTATTCAATGTAATAACGAAACTTGGATTGAGAGGTTTTCTGATGAGCGCTGAAAGAAGGCTCATATTAATGTGTTTAATGGACCATATCGCATAAAATTTAGGCCAGTTGTATAAAATAAATACAAGTTCACAATTATAAAATGATAAACAATATGATTTGCTAATTTTCAAATTATACTCATTTAAAGTGCCATTTGCATTTTCTGTGGCACACGGTGTAGTAATTTGAAAAGTAAAAAGGAAAATAATCATACTCCACAATCGTAGATTACAGCATGCATATGGATCTGGAACTAGTCAAAGGATGCAAACAATGCCAAAGCTGAGCTGGCACTCTAAATAATGTAAGGCGCATAAATTTCTCTCAGTTGTCATAATTGAAATTTTTTCAATCTACAATCTGAGCTCAGATCCCAACATCAGAAACAGCTTTAACATTTATAGGCGATTCCATTCAATCTATCATAATGGTAGTTACAGTACTCTGTGTCTAATAAAAACCTGTAGAGACTCATACTCCAAACTTAAAATAGACTGAAAATTCTGTCTCCAGAGCATTTTGCCTTTAATTTAAGTAGATCTTCAGTTCATGTACATGTATCTCTCTGAACTAAAGACAAAATAACCTATTGAACACATTTCATGCACTTTCCCCTGTATTATGCTTATATGCACAGCTACTCATGTCATGATGCTGTGACTGGTTGTGCCATAATGTGCAGGGAAAAAGTGGATAGGTTATGAATAGGGATGCTTCATGTACATGAGCAGACCCAAACATATCCCAAATACATTAATTCTAATAATAAAACAAGTGACAGGATTTTTGGTTTCATATCAAACCTATGGCTAAGCCTACGATTTATTTTTTTTTCTTCAATTTTTCAAAAAAGTAGTTAAAAAGTAGGAAAAGTAGGAGATTTCAAAGAAAAAGTAGGATAAGTAGGAGGTTGACAAAAAAGTAGTGAAAAAGTAGGAAAAGTAGGAGCGCTTGAAGGCCTGCATTTGTTGCATTAAAAAACGACTTGGAATTTACCAAATCGCAAAACGTTTGTGTGCCCCATGAAACCTCCCCCCCTTAAAATTTAACAATAGGCCTACGCACATTCATGAAATGAAAATGGAAGCGAACCAGTCTTTTTTTTTTATAACTTATTTCCAATACAATCGCGTTCAGCAGTTCATGGCTATGCAAAAAATCAACAAACAACAAACAAACAAAACATCTAGAGGCAAAAATCAAGTCTTCAAAATTATATTTGCTGTTAAACGAATATTTTGTTCCCATCGCTTCGTTTAAGTTCGGCTTCTTTTTCTCTCACTCACCCAGTACGTCTATACGATCAGTTATACATAACTTATAACGTTTTACATAGCACGGTTTGAGGATGCAATTATCTGCACTTGGTAGTGAAGAATGCATGATTGGTTAAAATATACATCAAGTTTAAAGAAAAAAAAAACATGTTGCATTAATTGATTATTTTAAATCATGCATTTAACAAAAGGAATATTTATTTATAAGTGTGACCAAATAGCGGCACATTTGAAAAGAATTTGTTTGCTTGTAATCTGATTTGAAAATATTCATTGTAGAAGTATGTTTGCAATATCATGTTTATGGTGTATAATGATATAGAGATGATCTACCTTGCTGGCTTGTATTTTACGCAGTTTGTATCACAATTATTGATTTCATTAAAAATTCACGTACGCGTGATTCATCAATATCAGAAGCATTTTGTTATAATTATCTTTATCATCCCTCTACCTCAACTTATAAAAGGGAAATGACCCCTTTGTAGAAAATCGGCTCCATAAAACTAATTGGCAGAAAAATGAAATAAACACATCTGTCAAAGAAGGTTTAGAGAACTGAATAAAGTATTAGAAAGTTTTGGCCAAAACACATTTTTTGGGGGTATTTTATCAAACAAGAGAATCATAGCTTTGCCTTGATATCAAAAACTTATACTTTATCAAATAGTATAATCATGTTTGATATTACGTTACGTCAAGTGCTATGAAGGATGTCTCAAGTGCAAAAAAAAACAAAAAACGGCTTCTTCGGCCATTTCCTATTCTAGCGTGATCAAATAATATCCTACTCTTTATCTTACATAGAAGTACAAATAATCAAGAGTGGGCAAGTACAAATCTATACTTTGTTTAGTACATTCCTTATTTTATTATTTACAAGCATTTGCTGCAAGTGAAAGAGATATTTTGGGGTGTTATACCTTCAAACGACAATACATGAAATTAAATCAAATTGATTAAATCATAAATCATAACAAATAATTAATATAATAATATAAACATTTACATACATATAATTGACTAAAACAAATTTCAAAGTACAAATTGACATTCATTTTCAAACATTATTACAAAATTGTAAAGAGCGTTTCATTTTCTTTTACTCAGTTTGTAAAAAGAAAAATTAAAATATGAAAGACACCCCATTAAGTAAATTTAAAAAAAAATTAAATAAAAAAATGATTTGGAAATAGAAAAAAAATGTAGAAATAAATCAGACGAGATGCCGCTTTGTTTGCTTCCAAATTTCACTAAGAGAGTTGATCTGATCTGGTAAATAACACACAATAAAAAAAATTTTAAAAAGAAAAAGAAAAAGTGTTACCCTGGTTTACAATAATTTTTCAACAGAATGCAGTGAATTACCGTCTCTAGAAAGTGATTCAATGACAAACAATATCTAGTGTTTGACCAGTTTGGTAGAATAAGCTGAATTTTAGAAGCGGATCATAGAACTTTGGATGGATATTGTGTGGAGAATGTCTAAATGTTTTACAAACTGTTGCATAATTTTGGGGTGTTATATACATTCCTCAAAGAGAACTGTTGCTGAGCTAGCGCCATGAGCGTCCTCGGACGGTGTGTGCGCTCTATAAGTTTTCACTATTATTATTATTATTATAATAGAGAAAATAAAACCTTTAAATGAATGGACAGCCGTGTTATGTCAATGTCAAATAATCATGCTTAGTAAATCATGACATATGGACATGTGAAACTTCCCAGACAAAGAATTTAGTGTAATAACAATAATACATTGAATAATGACATTAACAAAATGAAAACAATGTAAAACTGTCCATACACAGACATTTACAAGTTTTGGATTGATATCTGAAAAGTACTGTTAAAAAAATTAGAACCCTAATAATTAAATTTGCCTAGTACCATGAATACAATATGTCTGCTTGTCACCCATGTTAATGTTAAATATGTGAAAACCACACAACTACCATGATGATGGCTGATTTGACCTGATGACAAAAGAACCTAACCAATTAATTTTCCAACGACAATGAATACCAGTATACAGTTTTAGATATCATAATAAAACAATTGCATATGCATATTGATAGGTAGCCAAAAACAACCCCAAATCAAAATATTCAGTTGCTGGGGCATAACATATGTTTTAGGCTAACAAGAAAATAATATAGATTTAAATAATTTCAACTCATCACTGTTTTTGACTTGTGTGAGCTAATTGAAATTTAAAAAATAATGAATACAAATTGAAGATAAATGTTACACTTTCAAGACATATTTTTAAAATCCAGGATTTCAGTTTGATAGAGAATACATGTTTACTTGCAGAAGGATCAAGGTTGAAATAAAGATAAATTATATTCAACTTTACAACTAATCACTGCTTTTCTCCAATACATATATACATTATACAACGTTGGGGATACAGCATATAACATCTTTTACACAACTTTTGCAACAAAGAGTTGTTATTTTTCCACTTGGAAGGTTCAGATACATGTATTCATAAATAGACTTTAAAATAAGTAATTCAAAAAATGACACAAAAAAACAAACTGCAGAAAATATATACTCTGTATAAATATAAAATTAGGTACGTGTACTTTTCATCCTAAAATAACAAGAACAAAAACTCTCTTATCATTTGTGACCTTTGCTGTGGCTAAAGTTGGGCAAAAAATTTGACAAAATATCATAAAAGTATACAATAACAAAAATAGGTTTGTATCCCATATCGAGGGCTTAAAACTGGAACTGTCTTACGTTTAGTCCATTTTTGAAGTCCATCAAATTTCTGTATATTCATTGATATTTGTATGGCACAACTGCACATATTCTCACAGAAAATGGATTGCCAGAACTGTCTATGTCCTGTGAGGACATAGACAGTTCTGGCACACAAACTACACATGAATATACAGGAATATGGTGGACTTAACTGAATTTCAATAGAAATGGACATAAACAGTTCTGGTTTTAAGCCCTCGATATATTCACTACTTCAGAATGCTGATGTCTCTGGTGATTATTAAAAGTTTATGTAAAAAATAAAGAAGATATTTGCACAAATGTGCACAGAGCAAAACAAGGAAGTCCTGTTCAATATTACCAATCAAATTGTGGAACAAAATAGTCTCACAAGATATTGCATGTGACTATGTTTGTGTTTATATGGAATTAGAAGAAATGAGCTTCAAAAAGTTGTAACAAAAAATTGGAACAAACATGCAGTTTATTTGAACTAAAGATGCAGGGGAGATGAATGTTCCTTACCACTTGACCAAGATGGGATCTTTTTGACACACATGTAACAAAAAATCTTGCTTCGCTTCATGCACTTAAGCTTACATTACTTACATTTATATGAATTGTACGTAATCATAGTACAGTAATTTCAAGGCATGAATACATGTACATATATATATTTCACTAGCGTTTGAAAAAAAGAAAGAATTGTTGTTAAAACAACAGTAATAAGAATAAAAATTGCAAAAGTACAGAAGTTTTAAAAGTTCAAGGCGCTATAAATGTATGTACGAGGTACAAGGTAGTACTTTTTAAAGCTAAATTTCGAGAAAAACATTGAGACATGTATTTGAGTAGTAATGTTAGCACTTTAAATGCAGAGCAAATTAAAAAAGGGGATTTATACACAAAGAGTACATTCCAACTACAAGAAAATAATATTTCCTCTTTGCATTTCAGTACTGACAATCCTAGCAGTGGTAATCAATAGTAGACAGTTAGAATTTGAAAGCAGGACTTTTCATTGTATAATAAGAAATCATTTCATTAAAGGGCAAGATTTTCATACTCTTCCTTTTTTACATTATTAAAAATTATATATTCAAAATTCAACATTCATACAAAGGAGAAATATCTATGGATTTGTTCACAAAATAATCAGCCAGTCTTCAATTCTCCCTATCGACAATTTACCTTCAGGGCACCCTCAAGGCAGTTTTGAGCATGGAACAATGTGCATTGTGGGATAGTTTATTACACCAGCACACTTCTGGTTAAAACATTTTTATATCCGATTCCCATAACAATCAATTACAGGAGACATCATAAAACTTGCTAAATAATACCTTTGTTGACTTATTGCCACTTTTTCTGTTCTTTTAATTTCAAGCTACCCCATAAAAAGCATAATGGGTTGTTACTGTCAAGGCTCTGTGTGCTGGTTTGGAAAGAAAAATGGGTTAAAATCTCACCTGAACATATACAATTATGCCAATAATGTCCTTAAAGCATTTTGCATTTTGCAAACGCACTTGAAATAATGAGCGCGGGTAGACTGGAAGATGCTTGGGGACAGAAGTATATGGCAGTGAGCTTCATTCCGGAACTTTTTGGTTATTATCAATAGGGAGAATTCCAGATAACAAGATGAGCTCTGAACAACTGCATGATAAAATGTTATTTTCTCAAATCAAAAATACACATCCAATCTTAAGTTTTGGGAACCAAAAAACCCGTACTAACTTTTGATGAACATGCATTGTACTTTATACATACATGTTGTAACCTTCTTCACAGTATCCACAACAGCAATATAAAAAAGACAAATGTCTATACCTCCCTACATAATTAATTATGAAGTGAAATAATGCACAGTCCTCACCTCTCTCAAAATACTGTTCACCTTCAAAACTTTATTTTAATTCAATGTCAGTGCTCTGCAGTTCAAACAGGGGGGCATTTCATCAAAGGACTTGTCGGACATTTTATCCGACAAACTGTTATAAGCTACTGAAATGCTTGCATCTGATTGGCTGAGAGCAAATTTGTCGGATAAAATGTCCGACAAGTCCTTTGATGAAATGCCCCCCTGTTTACTGTCACTTCACTGTAATTTTATAATTAGCCAAATTTTTTTCGCTTACAGATGTTTCTAAAAATTTTCCACAAAAGTTGGGGGGAATTCGCAAGAGCTTACTTTCACATTTTTACAATGTTTTCATGACAGTAAATAGCCTTATATTGAAGTGGAAATTTTGGCAAAGGACTAATAACTTGAAAAATCCACCAAAATAAAGCCCTTGCAAAATTAAACAGTATGTGTTACATTTCAACACTTTCAGTCAACTTGCGTATCTAAATCACTTTAAAATTCCTTATAATTACATGTAGCATATAAAAAACACTATATTGGCACAATTATAAAAAAATACTTTGAGCTGGAAGCAAATGTACACTAAAAAAGATGCACTCTGATTTGTTTGATGAATAGTTTATACTGTTATTTTCATAATACATGCAGACACTACTTTGACAAACATGTACCCTCAAATCTTACATTGTATATGTAAAACAGATATACTAAATGAAATAGGGACAATAAATGATAATTTCTTCAAATCCTCTCCTTTGGTAGAAGTTGGGCAGTAGGATTCGCATTGCATGAGGATTACGTCACGTCTTGCATAAAAATCTGGCAGCTTATAATTGAGAAATCAAAATATTTAACCAGTTTGAGATGTTGAGACAAGATGATTTGGATAGAACAAGCATTTTCCACTGATCCTAGCACGAACATAATCGGGCTCATTCCTCAAAGGATTAAAAATGGCTCCAGGTCCACTTTGGATAAGGATGTCTTATGTCAATTCCGATTTAAATTCCAGACATCGGGCATTATACATATACATTGTAGCTCACTTAAGCACTTTGCTCAGGTGAGCTCAAAAACTTTTAATGACAAATATAAATAAAAATATATATGATTAGTTTCCAAATGACACCAAAATATTTGCATCTGTTCATGGCATTGATCTCAGCGCATAGGTGATGTGAAATATCAGGTCAAATCAGGAAGGCTCTTCTGAACCTGCATTTTGTGCATGACTTTTCACTCAAAAAACAGTTCAGAAGTGATTCAGTCATCGTCATCGCGAAGAAGTCTCTCCGTGTCTCGTTGGACATCAAGAAATTTCTTATTTTCTAAGCTCAGATCAGAGCCTCTTTGGTACAAAGGGTTTGTAAAGTTGCTTCTTGCCTGCAAATATAAAACATGAAGAAAGAGAGTTATTTTTATTTATGTATTCATTGAAGCACAATAAGGGACCATGCACTACTCCATCAAAGGGCCCTGTATGTACATGTATACAAAACAGGTGGAAAATTAACTCTTGCACAGTTATTGATTTTCTACTTGCAAAATTACAATAAAGCTGAATATATAAATAAATGTCTGTTATTTGCAAAATATCATGTTTAAGTTTCAGTGTACAATAAGAATAACAGATTACAAAAAAAAATAAAAATAGATTGTACAACAGAAATGTTGAAAAAAATTAACAAATATATTAAAATGAAAGAGGGGAAAAAGGCAGGTTCCTAGATTAACACTAAACACATAAATAAATAAAAAAAATATTACCAGTGGGAAAAGGGTATGGAAAGTTAGGATGACGTGCTTGTTTAACCCGTTGAGGACTGAGCCCGAATATATTCGGGCTGAGGTCTATGGAAAATGTGTGTTGTAGCCAAATTAGCTCGTCCCCAACAGGTTAACACACAAGCAATACCACAATAATGTCAAAAGTAGGGTTTACTTCTAAAATAATGCATAATTCATACAAACAACTAAATAGTCTTTATAATTAACATTCACCTAACACAGACACAGAGTAAAAATGACAAGTCTACACATGAGTTATAAATCTTTAAAACTTTCATTCATGAACAGAATCAAACCAGGTTTAAGGAATATTTTTAAGGGTAATATTTTTTGTCAACATTGTGATTGAATTCTGTATCGAGTATAGATCATAAAAGGTTTTAGCCCCTTGGGAATATCCTGTTATTTGTACATTGTACATGTACATGTAGCTCCCACCTTCCCCCCCCCCAACCCCCCCCCCTCCCCCCCCCCCCCCCCAAAAAAAAAAAAAAAAAAAAAAAAAAAATGAAAGTGGCCTCAATACGAAATACAGTACTTTTTTTTCTTTTTCTTTTTGAAAAAATATAAATATTAAAAGAAATGTGTGTCTTTTTAATATTTTAACTACTCATTCAATATATATTTTATTCACTTTCCTGATCATACCAATCTACTCAGCTTTAAATCATTTTAATTGCAATGTACATGTATACATCCATTTACATGAAACAAAACACCACAACTATAAACTGATACATACGCAAACAAGTGAATAGGTATTATTTTTACCCGCCCGCGCGCTGCCCAGTAAAAAAAGTGAAACTACAAATTGAAACTAATAATTAAGTGCTGAATTATTTTCACATACATGTAGTACCATCCATTTTTTCTCAATTACACTATTTACTTTATACAAAAACTACAACAGAAGTATTATTCTATGTGGGACATGGACATCGGACAGGCCACCATCATGCAATAAGAGACAGAAACAGCAGTACTTTTTGTTTAAATATTAGAATCAACTGGAAGATCATCATTGTCCATAGTCAGTCTTTGGTAGATAGGGTTAGTGTGAGAGCCTGAAACCTGGCATAATAAACATCAGTTAGTTGAGAATGAAAGAAAATAGAAAGAAAATTTAATGAAAAGTTTTAGTTTTAGTTTGGAGTGCACATACACATCAAGATGGAGAGGTCTGTTATTTCAGGATTGAAGTAGATTAAGAAAATTCAATTAAAAAAAGGTGTAAAAGGTCCTGCAATTCAGCATTAAAGGGATTGATTCATTTAGCTCAGGATCAGATAAAAATACCATTCCAGCTAATGCTGTAATCATGACTGAAATCCTTAATATCAGACTGGAATATTGAGTCTTACAAACTCATCAACTGCTATATACAGTGTAATAAGAAATTCACAACTGAAATTCAACGTTGGGATACAGTACCACCAATGTTTTGAACATGAAATAGTAAAATTAGCACTAATTTTATTATTTACGAGATAATCACATGACCCTCTCTTACCTTGCTTTTGTTCCCCGAGAACAATGCTCCGCACATTTCATTTTCTCATTGCACTGCACCTCCCATAATACCCTGCCTCACGCCTGCCTGAACATGACGTGGCAATAGCCCGCCAAGGCAATTAACTTCATTCTGTTTTTTCGAGTCGTGCGGACCGACGTTCCTGAAATCTTGGGTGAGCTCGTTCCTACGCGATTTGATTTTTATATTACCAATATTTGCGCTTCCAAAAGCCTCTTATTACGCCTAGCGTTATTTCGGGTGCTTTAGGTTTATTGCGCCTCCTTTTGGCCCAAGAATTACGTCCTTTTTCGCGACGTTTTTCTTCCGTTTCCAACCCAGTCCACTCGTTATTTACGTGTTGTTGTGGTCGGTGGTCTTGTGCGCCTGTCTTTCTTCCTTTGAAACTCAGTCCTCGATCTTCTCCGTCCTTCCCTTTGGTTGTTCTCCTTTAGGAGGGTTTCCTTCTTCATTTCTATTCTATTTTGACATTCGAAGTACGTTTTGTATTTTATTGTCCTTGTTTTCCGCGGCCTCGTGGCCTTTTGGCGGAATCTGCCGGGTCCTCGGACTTCCGGTTTTTGTCTGCCGCCATCTTGTTGTCGGCGGTGTGTTGTTATGTGTGTCGAGCGCCTTCTTCTATCGCTCCTCCGGTGCATATTCCGTTTTTCTTGTGGTTGATTCCGGAGATCGTCCCCGGTTTCGTTCAAAAAAAAAAAAAAAAAAAAAAAAAAAAAAAAAAAAAAAAAAAAATTATTATTTTTTTTCTTCGTCTAGCCTCATTCTCGTGAACAGGGGTTTCTTTTTTTTGGAGTTCTCGCGAGCCGCCTAATTCAGCCCGGTCTCTGTTGTCTACTCATTCTTAAGAATTAGGTTACGCTTACTAAGAAAATTATTTGTTCTTTTCTTTTCAGAAGGCGTTAATCCTCACCAGGGACAGTAGGAGTGACTCCTCTGACGACGCAGAGCTGGTGGCATTTGGTCTCTTCGTAAGGCGGTTTCGCCGGTTATCGAAGTTGCCCGTGTGGGTAGAGCCGTCCTCGAACGCACCGGTCGTCCGCCTTCTCCTGCATAAGAAAAGGCGGGGGAAACACGCCAGCGACACTTGTGTCCAGCGCGGGCTCAGCCATCCTCTAAGTCCAGCACTAAGAAATAAAGTCTTGTAGCTCGAAGAGCACTAAGGTTAACGTCCCGTTTGCCAAGGTGCCTAAGACCTTGTCGTCTCGGTTGTCTCCGGCCAAAGGAACGAGTTCGTCTTCCCAGAGGTCTCGCCCCGCGGCCCCCCGGGTTGTAGCACAGGAAATTGCGGTTCCTGTCTCACTCGGGGTTGAGAGTCGTGCGCCCACGTCTCTCTCTGCAGCTGCCCCTCGGCGTTGCCGAGTCACGGTTTGGACCCGTGCGCGCACGCGCATTTCCTGCATCTGGCTGGAACCACCTATTCCAAATGGGATAACCCCAGGATGGCGGCTCCGCTTCCCACGTCCGGAGTGCTCCCACCTACGTCAAGCGCTTTGTTCGTCTTGGTCGTCCACGTGGGCAGCAGGGTTATTACGGCTATCCTTGGGATACGCCCGAACGCCTGCCGGGAGTTCGTCCGCTGCGACAACGGGCCTCTCGGACCCCAGGATGTTCTACCCGAACGTCCAGTGGGATATTCGTTATCCGCTCAGGATGCAGCTGGCTCGACCTGCCTGGCAGTTTCCGAGAGTTGCCGGATATCCCGACCCTTGGTGGGTGCCTCCGGCACCCTACCAAGCGGGTTTCGCTCCCTATCCGCCGGCTCTGCTCCCAGAGGTGACGGGGCAGCAAACCCCCGTGGCAGTGTACGCCCGGCCCCCGTCACACGACAGCGGCCCTGCGTCACAACACCCGCCAATCGGCCTCTGGCTCGGACCGCCCCTACTCAGGCGCCCCGACCGTACGGCCCGCTGGATACCGGATCAGTGATGACTCCGAAGCTACTTCGGAGTTCTCTCTCTCCCAGAGCCCAGTCTCCCCCGGAGATCCTCGCGTCTCGTCCTCCCCTGGTGGAGCCGAGTCGGATTGGTCGGAGGAAGACTCGGGCGGCTAACGAGTACAGAAACTCGTCTGTACGCAAGCTGGATGCTTGAGGGCAGTTTCAGCAGGCGGACTATCCTAGCCTCTATCTTGCGGCTTTAGCGTACGCCTTTTGAAAAATACGAGCCTGAGCTTGTCTCTAGGCCATTACCTTGGGGACAAATATTTCCATTTTTGCTTAATATCGTTTGAAAATAATTATTGTCTCTGTGCCTCCGCGCTCCGTCGTCCTTGATGGTCTGTTGCTTCTTTCGAAGCAACCCCAAACCTGGCATTAGCGCTGCTCCCTCAGTTTGGGGAGGCTGTACGCTCAGAAGTGGCCCACTGTCTCAAGTCGAAGAAGAAACTCTGTTCACAAGCTTGGCCGGGATTTCTCTCTCGAGAAATTCTTCGTGACAAGGTCTATTCCTTCCCAAGAAGATTTCGTCGGAAGCCCGTCGCTTGGTGACAAGATTCAGGGCCCCTTTGCGTCGGCAAGAATCTAGCCGAAGACCGCCACCTCCAGGAGGTGAGAGGGCGAGTATTTCAGAGCTGGTATGAGGCTATATCAGCCTTCTTGAATATCTTGCTCTCTCTCCTGGCTCGACGCCATGCTCCAATCTCCGCTCAAGAGATCTCTCAGATTCTATTGACAGGATTCTCTGTTCCTCTTTTCGGGGCTGGTTTTGTCACAGCTAGCGGCTGCCTCGCTGTTGGTAAGGGAGAGCGCAGAAAAAGACTCTAGCTCGTTCTGAGACTCGAGGAGTCATTTGACCTCAGGACATGGGCTGAGTCCATGGACCCTTCCTCGCGTTCCTCTTCGGAGGCCAGTTCAACTCCAGATGTAAGGAGGAATTGGACGAGCTAAGCAGAGCGGAGTGAGCTGGTTGAACAGGCTGGCAGGAAACACAATGGCGTAAGTCCACCCAGCGTAAAAGCAAGAGCTCCCGTCCTGCTGCACCTGAGTCATATCAAGACGGAGACCTCAGAGAGGAGGATCAGAACAGGAGCCTGCTGATTCAGCGGAGGTCAAACCAAAGCCTAAGAAATCTCTCCTCCATGCTCCAAATGTCCGCCTCCTCTCTCCCCTCCTCCAAGGCGAAACAAATGGGGTCGGAGGTGACGGTCGCGTGCGAGCCGCCCGACGGTTCCGCTGGTAGAGTCGGGGGGCGTCTCCAGATGCATTTTCCCGCTTGGGAAGAGATCACCGACGACGCATTCGTGTTGTCAGATCGTCCGGGAGGGTTACCGTGTTCCTCTCACGGGTCCCCTCCAGGCGGCAGCCATCAGGAGGCGCATCCCCCAGACTTCTCCTCAGACAGCATATCTCGGAGGAGATTCTTCGGACAAAGGTAAAGAAGAAGTGAGGAGGAGTGGACCACCGTGGTTGTCATCTCTCTCCGATATTCATTATCCGCCGTCGGGCAATTAGAGATATGAAAATGAAGAGGATACAACTCCTTCCCAAGGAGCACTTTCAGTACGAGCACCTCGGCAGGTCTTCCTGCTCTCGGCTGGAGGATTGGGCGATATCTTCTAGACTTGAGAGATGGTATTAGTGCCATCCCCCAAAGTCCCAGTACTTAGGCAGAATTTCCCGTTATCGGGTACCCAATCCTACACTCGAGTTCGTGGACGCGTCCAGCCTTCCTTCAGGGGCAGGCCTCAGACTTTCGTACGACCTGGAATTGGCTAATATAGAATTACTGGAACACCAA
>CALNVZ010002974.1:18090402-18125852 GCA_940671915.1 Paracentrotus lividus | reverse complement strand
TTTGGTAGTCAATTGGGTTCGGTCTTAGCATTGTTCTCGGGGAACAAAAGCAAGGTAAGAGAGGGTCATGTGATTATTGAAGTAAATTGCACAATATTTAAATTAATTCACACGATTGAAACAGGGAATGGCATTGTCACAGATAATGATCTGTGATTTGCAATAGCGCCATCTTTCACTGGAAAATTCGCAAAAGTTTT
Source organism: Paracentrotus lividus (assembly GCA_940671915.1). Classification (NCBI taxonomy): domain Eukaryota; kingdom Metazoa; phylum Echinodermata; class Echinoidea; order Camarodonta; family Echinidae; genus Paracentrotus; species Paracentrotus lividus. The sequence goes on along the minus strand of CALNVZ010002974.1, from coordinate 18,125,652 downwards.
ATACCCCGAGTCCTAATCAGAAAATGTCCTCGCATGTTCTTAAGACACATGGACAGTGGCATTTCAGGATATTTCTACTGACTCTCACTGGCAGCAAAGAGTGCCTTTAGGGATCAACAGAGGAGAGGGTTTACCTTATGATCTGGTAATGTAAAAGGTGAATCCATAGCATCGCCTTCTTCTTCATCGTCTGCATTCACCTGACGAGAGTATTTGAACGTAGGATTACCAAACTCCATATCCTCCTCCGTTTCTATCCTCTGATGCGCAAACCCACTCAATGACCTTGCAAGGCAAAACAGTTTAATATTTTTCCTGTTTATTCATGACCAAAATTTCAAAATACACATATACAACATGAAAGTTAGTACTTATACGGTCTGCTATAGGTTGAATAGAATCTAAATTAAAAGACATGTACACAATGTAGCCTTGGAAGCTATAAAAAAAGGAAAATACAGCACCCATATCTGTCAAGTCAGAATTATCCCCTTTGTGTTCTTCTTCGGAAACTAAGAACCTCCGAATGGATGTTAGCGATCTGATTAGATGAGAACCTTAGGTTGTTTCTTTTAAAAGTGCTCAAAAAAGAGAATAGGTTTAAAAGCTTTACCAAAACTATTCTATAAGCAATTAAGCAATTGAAATGACACTCGCATTAACACTGTCATAAAATAATCATGGTTCACATAATTTTTTAAAGGATATAGAAAAATGCATTGCATGTACAGTGGTGGCCAAAATTATTAGAACACCTGAACATACACAAAGTCTATGGGATTATCAATGCCCTAGTTCATTTGCCGACATAAGATTAAAGATATCGTTTGGGTGCCATGAGCTTTCATGACTTTTTAGCCGCATAGGGTCTTACATATATTTTGATACCATATAATATAGTTTCGACCATCTGGTAATATGCAGCATTAAAAATAGTTGCGCTATGCGCTTTTGGTTTCCCCGTAAACTTGTGTGTTAAACATGTAGTCCAAACGCAAAAAAGTAAAATGCCAATTACATATGCCGATTGCTCAAAAAGTATTTCAGGTAGAAGTATGAAACTTAGCAGTTTCAGAAAATTTGGTGAAATGGGGAGGGGTGGATTCGCCCCCTCCCTTGGTAGTCAGATGACCAAAATAACCATGCCCATTGAAGGTTAAGACTTGACATTTTTAAAGTTATGATATTTTGATCCTGATATGGGCAAGATTTTTTAGATTTTACAATTGGTAGCGTAACACAAAAAAGGCGATTTGGGGGCGAGTTGGGGGCGAGTTCCAAATGCATGACTATGTTATTTAGTTTTTAAAGTATAATAATGACTTAGACATTCCAGGCATTTTAAAGGTATTTAAATGATCAACTGAATGAAAACAACTAAACTTATTTAGATTTACTTGGTGTTCTAATAATTTTGGCCACCACTGTATATAAATCTCATTCTCTCTCTCCAAGTACTGACTCACTTAATCACTCATTTTCATTTACATTTCAATATAAGAAATACATAAAGGACTCACCTTTGCCTTCGTCTCAAATATATTAAGACAATTATGACAAGAATTAATAAAATGATGAGAATTGGTACCACGGTTGCCACTGCAACTGTAAAGAGAAATGAAAACAAATAGATATTTGTCATAACAAAATTCCAACAAAGTACAATTTTATTTATCTGGTATGCATTATAAAGGAAGAATTTCTACCATGATGATCGATCAAAGAATACAGAGAAAAAAGAAACATGACCTCCTCGGCAGGTGTGACAGCTCACTCAGTATGGCCAGTATGGCCATGGTGGTCCAGGATTCGAAAAATGAACAAGATGCAATGGCCTGTCCTTCATATAAGAGTTAAATGCTTCATATACAGGACCCCTGAGAGTGTTTCATTAAGCTGTTTGTTTAGTTACACACAACGTCACAAACAATTTTAATATGAAGAGTCATATGGGATACTCTAAATTCTTGCTTAAGTTTGACGGTATGTCCACTAATCTCAATGAAATCCTCCACATCTAAAATGGCTGTTAATAATAGCAATTTAAATCTATATTTCAACTTTAAGGCGGCCTAAAACGATGCGACTTGCTGCAGTGTGATTTTTCAGGAAAACTTGAATATTATTTAATACACACATTCAAACGAGGAAAATCATACTGTCCCAAGTTGTGGGTGTTCCTATGAATTTCAAAATTGAAATTCAAGGCGATTGCGAACCCCCTTCTCTATATAAATTCAAGTTGTTTCCATACCGCAGTGACGTCACAGCGATCTTGTGATTTAAAGGTTATTTGACCTTTATTCCTAATTAAAGGCTCGCATTGGAACAAATTTCGATTAAATTTTTCCTTTACAATTTTTACCTCTCATGTTTCAAATGTCGCATTAATAATGCAAACTACCATTTGTTTAAAAAATCGCATCGCAGCAAGTCGCATCGTGTGAGCCTGCCTTTAGGTAATGTGATTAAAAAATGATATGAACATCCCATTTGTGTCTTCATATTCAAGGAGATATATGCAGATACTTACCTCCAGATGACTGTGGTTTTGTGACTGGATGACCACTAGGATGATCTCTGTACAAAAAAAAATTAATAAAAAAATACGAACATTTATTGAGCAATTTGTAAAATCTCAGAATAAGGAACGCTAGTGCACTATTTCACACCATCAGCATTCTTCCCCTGGAACCCATGTGATGTTTTGTATAGTAATTCTAGACCAATGTCTTTCTGTTTTATGTTTTGAAGTACCTTTTATGACTACTATATGCTACCATCCGTCACACGACATTTGCTCTGGCCTTTATTTTGTCTTAAGATTCAGGGTAAGGGTTAGAGTTGGGATAGAGTTTTATGTTCAGTTTAGGGTTGGGTTAAGTACAGTGCAAGGTCCAGGGCTGAACTTGATATTTGATCAGTACATGGAAGTATAAAGTTCACAGCAATTTTTAAATGAGAGAATGTCAAATAACAAATATCAATCATACATGTCTAATATGCTTCTATTCTATGAGTCTTTATTGTTTACTACATCAAACAAAGGAGAAAGAAATTTTGCTGAAGATAATAAATGCTATATCCTATACTGTAAAGTGGATAAGAACTAGCAAGTTAAGTGTATGCTAAATTAATATCCACTGGACATATACAACCAATTATGGCTTCCCTTTTAATAAAAATCCAAAAGAGACTACCAACTGGACCACTGAACTCTATAACCTATAACTGGAAACGGCTGGATCAATCCTTGCACGCTGATTGGCCTGAAGCCCATGAAGCCGATGGCTCATCCCAAGGCACCATTGTTTTCCCCAAAAAGGTTTCAGGAACACAGTCACTGCATTTGTTTTGTGTGTAAAATTTGGAGGAATTCTTTTTTTTTTCTTCCAAGTATAACACCATCATATATAGTTCAGAGTCGATTGAGGGTACTTTGAGATACTGTCTTGCATTGCAACAAACAAGAAGGGGATAGAGCAATGTCCATCTGGCGCTGCTCAGCAGCTGCCGGGCCCACCAAAAAGGGGGCAAAATGAATTTCCGTTCACCTTTGTTTCGGACAATAAAATTTGGAGGCCTTTCAATTGCATTTCCTCATATTCAGATACAATTACTGCACATGACTGTGCTTCTTTGGGGAACGAACATGGCATACAGTGCATCACGCTGGCCTCATTCGCTCAAACATGACACCAATTCCAATTACGAGAGTTCGGTGATGTGGACACTTACTTGCATTCTACACCATCTATTAAGACATTACAGGACTGGTTGAGATTGGTACATTTTTCACATCTATCTTCATCACATCGCTGACCAGTGTAGCGAGCTGATGAGCAGATACACTGAATAGTCACACCTGAACAAAATAAGAATTAGCTAATATCAACTACCAGCACGGTTTAAATCTATCCTGAGTAGCAACAATAATGAAATAACAAATTAAAAATTTTATATGAATTATTTTGTATTCTATTTTGGGGTAAATTTTTATGTGTTTTATTATATTTGTTCCTTGTGTATTCCTTCGTTTTTGTGAATTTTTAACTTTAGCTTGAAAATTTTAAGGAATGTACAAATGAATGATCAGGCAAAAGTGCACTGTTATACATGTACAAATGTCAATAGAGTTGGCCGTTGCAAGGCTCTAATGGTCAAATGGGGCATCAACACTGAAGGACGGCCAGTTTGCTAATGCGGAGAGGAGGAGACCATGAGTCACCTCCTACAATGCCCTCTTCTGCCTTCCCCCTGTTCCCTAGCTGATCTTACTACTCTTTTGCCTAATGGGATCGCCTGTGTTCAGTATTTAATGGGCAGAGTCTGAATCAAATTCTAATTCACAAATAAACCAAAATAGAAAGTACTTGAGAAGAAGAAGAAGACAGTAGCTCTATTCCTGAAATGGAAGATAACCAACAAATGGTCTGCCTGACTGTCCATAAGAATAGTCAATTCGCTATACAGGCCCCAGCGCACTGCAACTTGTGCCTGACTGACTTTGGATCTGAAATAACTAAGCGTGTATATTTTTCAATGCGCTTTGTTATTTCAGATCCAGAGTCAGTCAGTCGTGAGTCGTATAGTGTGCGGTGGCCATTAGAAGATGACAAGGAAACTGACCTATTTGCTGACAACTGCTTCCCGCAGCACAGAAGTCAGTACATGCACCACCATCACACTGGGTTCCAGGAAACTCCTTGGGGCACAAGCACTTTGGTTTTCCCATCTTATCCAGTGAACACACACCACCATTATGACAGTAAGTTTCACAGATATGAGTATCACACCGTTCACCACCCCATGAATGGCTACATCTGTTTGGTTTAAACATGAAGATAAAAAAGCAAAATTATTGTTGTGGTCATGAGCTTCATGTGTGGAAGAAACTGTCTCAAAGTGATTGGGAAAGGTTGATAACATTCCACCTTAGAATTTGTGTGAGTTGTAGGGTTTTGGAATCAACAAAGTGATAAGAAATTAATCCAAATCGCTGAGAGTAACATGCACTGCACACAAAAATGCATGTAAGGGACTACACAAAAATGTTTGGCCTGAACATGTAAACTGATTTTTGTCACATTATGACTATGAGGGCATTTGAAGAGCATTCCTATGTGCTGGACCTTTCTACTGTAATATTCTACCTAAACACCATGAAAATAATTCTAAAGCTCAAAATAATTTTGTTCACCTTTCCCACGGCACAAAATTATCTTTAAAATGAATTGTCAAATATTAGGATGCACAATATACATGCATTGGATTGTGGCTTGGAACCATCTGTTCAAATACAGTAAGAAAACTGCATTTTGATATTGCCATTCTCTATCTAAATGACAAAGTGACTAACTGTGATAAAGAAAGAAATGCCTCTTCTCACCATACCCTCAATAGATGAATACTCATTACTCATTCAACTATGGATACTTGCATTCCATCTTATCTTAATATTTTTTCCAATACATTTTTTGTCCAATAAACATCTTTTTCAATATGAATTTGTAGAAAATTGCAAATTCCAAAAGCAACACAAATCGGCTATAACCTATTGCAGAATACACCAAGCATTCTCTGTACTTACCGACAGGCTATTGTGTTTCCATTCTCGTAACAATCGCCATGCCCATTGCAGTAGTTACGACACCTATCCTCCGAACAGAACGATCCTTTCCATCGCGGGGTGCAATCGCAACGAAACATTCCATTTGATTCATAAGTGCAAGTCCCGTTGTTTCGACAACGAGAACGACATTGATTATTCTCACAGTGGTCTCCAGAGTATGGTGGTATACATCTGAAGAAGGTAACATTGAAATATACATGGTAAATTAGGGTAGTATATTTCTAGAGAGGATCAATATTGAAAATAACATTACCGGGGTATTTTCTTATCCGGCAAAATTGCATTAATTAATTATATAATCTTATCTTGAATGTTTAAAACTTGTGGAATAGACAGTTAGGGACACTTGCCACTTTCCAGGAGGGTTCCAAGTTGCAGAAAGCAGGAAGAGAGCATGGTGTTATATATGGTCTAGGACATCTCCCCCGGAGGACAACTCCTGGGACAACTCCCGGAGGACAGCTCCCCCGGAGGACAACTCCCCCGGGGACAACTCCCCGGAGGACAACTCCCGCGGAGGACATCTACCCGGAGGACAGGTCCCCCAAAGACGACTCCCCTGGAGGACAGCTTCCCCCAGGACAACTCCCACGGAGGACAACTTCCCCCTGGACAACTCCCCTGGAGGACAACTCCCCCGGAGGACAAACCCCCTGAGGACAGCTCCCCCGGAGGACAACTCCCCTGGAGGACAACTCCCCCGAAGGACATCTCCCCTAATTTAAAAATGCTTTATAACTATTGATTTTATGCGAAGCCCTTGGTTTTTCTTTCTGTTACAATTATACATTACTTTTTGCACGGAGTAACCCTTCTGTAATGACAAGCGAGGATGGGAATGGTGTTTAATTGCTAATCACCCATTGGAACCACCCCTTCCAATCTATGAATGCTACTCCTTCCTCAAAAGGTTGTTAGGTTTGGCAGATTAAGAGGTACCCCAATGAAATGTGACCCTCAGAAAAGGAAAATTAATGAAAATGCAAGAAATAAAAGAAATGTTTGAAAAAGGGAAGGATGCTAAATGGGGAACTTAAATATGAAGCTACAGGAGTAGAAAAGAGCACGAAGGGCGGATTGGCCTACATATCTCTAGTCATCTTCAGCAAGGGGGGGGGGGGCCACGATAATTAAGCTTTAATTAATAATTAATCACACCCTAAAACAATTAGAATGGGCGCAAGGTTTAAACGAGAACACAATTTTATTTATCAAAAACAAAATTCACAAAACTCATTCCAACATCATCACTGTTTGTCATTTTTCAAGAATAATGTAATACAATCATTGTCATTGGGTTTATGATTTTACAGACAATTGTTATATCTGAACGGTGTGTGTTCATAAGTATGCACTTGCACAGCTTTGCATTCATGCCGTGTCATCGCTATCATAAGAGGGTGTTATTTGCAACTAGTGTTGGTATGAAACTATTCCAGAAGTAGATGAAAATTAAACATCTCGTATACAACCAATTTTTCAGTATTTCTCGTCAACTATCCGATGAAAACATTTATAATTCTAAAACATTTGCTGAAACAAGCCAAAACAAAACCAAATAAAACCCTTGTATCAAATTATGTACATGTATTTTTGTATAATTGAAGAGGTGTGATATAAATTTTCCACTTGACGATTCGCACTTGAAAATCTTTTTTTGGGGGGCTAAAAGAAAGATAATCGTCACCGTTTGTAAAAGAATAACAATAACAAAATAGAACCATAAAAGTAAAAATATACTGCTTCGGGTCATTTTTAGTCAAAAATTTCGGCTCGTGCTTTGCGTTAAAGAATCATCCCTTCAAGAGGTTCATTTTTTTTCTCCAGATTTCGAACACCTGCAAAAATCCTAGTTACGGGCCTGACCATTGACCTACATACTCGGTTCCAATAGCAGTACGCCTCTATAGCTGCCAAACTTTAACACCCTTCGCCGGAAAAAACAAAAATTGCCAAAGATTTTGTATTTCCATGAATGGCTATTTCGGTTTAAAAAAAAAAAATAAATAAATAAAAAAAAAAAAAAAAATCGCAAATGGAGCAAAAATTAACGAGTGCATGTGGATATGTTATCGGGAATGGTTGAGTTGTCCTCCTGGGGACTTGTCCTGCGGGGTAGTTGTGCTGTGGGGGGAGTTGTCCTCCGCGGGAGTCGTCCTCCGGGGGAGTCGTCCTCCGGGGGAGTCGTCCTCCGGGGGAGTCGTCCTCCGGGGGAGTCGTCCTCCGGGGGAGTCGTCCTCCGGGGGAGTTGTCCTCCAGGGGAGTTGTCCTCCGGGGGAGTTGTACTCGGGGGATATGTCCTCTGTGGGACTTGTCCTCCGGGGGAGTTTTCATCGGGGGAGTTTTCATTGGGGGAGATGTCCTCCGAGGGAGTTGTCCTTGGGGGGACCTGTCCTCCGGGGGAGATGTCCTGCGGGGGTGTTGTCCTCCGGGGGAGCTGTCCTCCGGGAGTTGTCCCGGGGGAGTTGTCCTCCGGGGGAGATGTCCTGATACGGTTATTTATAACTCATTTGGCTCAACAGAGAATACTGTCTAAGTGGTTATTTTTCGTGGTGGATATATTTTCATGAATTTTGTGAGTACATCTTAGCGAAAAAATTTCCACTTCAACACAAGGCTATTTATAGTAATGATGACATCACAAAAACTTGCAAAATTATCCACTCGCAAATTTCCCAAACTTGTCCAAAATCGTGAAGTATCTATACGCAAAAATATTGGCTTATACGGTATTCAGAAGAATAGAAAGAAAAAAAAATTTAGGGGGAAAAAAGATAAATCGATCTAGATACCTGCACTTTGCTCTGCCATTGACTTCTCTACAGTATCCATTGTTAGCACAAAAATGACCATCACATGGAGATGAACCTATGGAAATGAAAGCATTACATATATGATGTAATATTGTTATCTTATGATACACAGCTTTTTGCACAATTACAAATTTAGCTGAATCTATAAACATTTTATTCCAAAGACCTTTTAAGGGGAAAAATATCAGTGCTGATAGAGGGTGCCAGATCTGCTCTAAATATCTATTTATATTGTTTTTTTTACAAAGAATCAACATGTAAAAAAACAAATTGTAATGGTCACTTTACTTGTTTTATGGTTGGAGTACTTTAAAAGAGACCAATTGATTAATTGATATCATCAAAAGTATATTACCAAGCTTTCAACTTGGAAAATCTCATCACAGAATTAATCTGTAAAGCTAATATCTTATGTCATGAACATCTCCCCAATTATATCCCAATACAGTGTAAGCTGTAAGTGAGGACCGTGATGATCTCTTTAAATTGTGCATTCAGTCCCAACTGAGTTCAACGTCTAAGCTGATTGCAATAGACTGAGCTCTGGGGAGCATTTCATCAAAGGACTTGTCGGACATTTTATCCGACAAATTTGCTCTCAGCCAATCAGATGCAAGCATTTCAGTAGCTTATAACAGTTTGTCGGATAAAACGTCCGACAAGTCCTTTGATGAAATGCCCCCCAGTTGTACAGTAATTAAATCAAGGTACAAACATGTATAAGCTTACTTGATTGCTATTAACTGTGATGCTGCTCTCAGTCAGGAGTGTACATGTACATCTATACATGAAGAGTTTTATTTCAAAAGGGAATAAATCCACTTTTATAACTTCAGAGAAAATGCATTTGTTTACCAGATTTTGTACTGGCGTCTATGGAAAAGGGAAATTACAAAATGCATTTTCTTACAGTTGCAAACAACAATTAAGAAAGTTCTTTAGTTCAAAGACGGGTATGTACCTGAACAATGACCTGATATCAATAACTCAATTTTCATCAAAAGTGGATTTAGTCCCTTCTGGAATGAAACTCTTCACATGTTAAATCAAATGAAATTACACGATCAAACATGCCAAAGACAAACAAAGTGAATTCAGGGGGGCATTTCATCAAAGGACTTGTCGGACGTTTTATCCGACAAACCGTTAAAAGCCACTGAAATGCTTGCATCTGATTGGCTGAGAGCAAATTTGTCGGATAAAATGTCTGACAAGTCCTTTGATGAAATGCCCCCCAGAGATAAAAACATACTTACCTTGTATTGGGTTGCAAACCCCATTTTCATTAGGTTCAAATCCTTCCTTACAATTACATGTATTTCCATTTGGAACCAGCAGACACAACTGATTGTCACTGCATGGATTAAAGTCGCAAGGATTGTTGATAGCTGTTAATCAAAGAAAGCAAAAAAAAACCCAAAAAAAATTATTATGAGAAAGAGTTCAGTGTAGAAACCACTATCATGCACACATAATTTATTGTAATGTTTTCCTTTTAAAGGGATGCAGTAACATTGAATTATATTCAAATCACATTTATTCGATTTAGCTTATTTTGCCAACATAATTATAAGCTAATTGCTTACTTTACCTTCGAGATATCAATGATTTCATACTCAAATTTTATAAACCAACACCGGATGGTTTATAAAACCATGTGCTTTTCCACACACCCATTTCCTGTTGTATAGTCCCCCGTCCCTAGTGGCCTGGTGAGCTATCAGCAGAGGGTACTGGCGTTCGGCTTTATGCTTGGCATTGTTTGTTACACTGTTTTAAGGTAGTAAATGACTTCCATTTGATCTGAAACTTTCAGTAGTTTGTTTTTACTGTTGGAACAATATAATTGTATTAATCTTGATATAATTCCTCTTGTTCTGAAAGTTACTAAATCCCTTTAAGGCTTCTTCCATAATCCTGAGTTTGTTGTCCATTTGAATTCCTCCAGCAAGTTTGCAAGACATTAAATCATCTCTAGGTTAACTATCAATTAATATCAAATTAAAAATCTTTTAACAGGGTTTATAGAAGGTTCAGGTCTTGTCATGTCACAGTCAATCAATTACATTTACTTGATTCCATTTTAGTCATTCTGAGATTTATCTAAACAAACGTTTGGGTAATATATTTTCTTTGCATATTTCTTTGCATATTATCATAAATTGTAAATTGGGCACTTTCAAAGTTGTAACGCACAATTTTTATAATAATTATCATTTTGAAATGAATTGAACCCATAAAATCACCTGTATCCTGTTTCTGTTCTTGGACAATTTTAACCATGGATGTCTTGGTTCTGTTTTCAGTGAGATAGGTGAGTCTCTTCCTGTCGATACTCTCATTGCCAAACTTGCCCACTCGGAAGACCCGGTAAGGGAGCTTGGTGGACCCGTAGATGTGGTCCTCAAATATGTCAATTGAGAAAGGAGAGCCGCCAGCTGGTGAGGAAAAGGTAGCATATTAACATGTTTAACACATTTTTCTGAGCTTTTTATGTGCTTATACATTTCAGGTACATGTACATTAAAGCAAAATTATTGTTCTGGTCATGAGCTTGAAATTTGGAAGACACTGTCTAAAAGAAACGGTTGATAACAGTTTACCTAAGCATTATTGTGTGCTGGGAAGTTTTGGAATCGCCAAGATGAGAAATTAACCTAATTTTGCTTTGAGTCACATGCACTTACACAGAAATGCAAGTATGGGACAACACAAAATGTCTGGCGACAAACATTTCAGCTGTTTGTGTTTATTTTGTGTCATATTATGACTATTAGGACAATTGAAGAGCAATTCTTAACAGTGGGCCTTTTTACTATGATACTATATAAAATAACAAGAAAGCTCTTAATAATTTTCTTTATCTTTCCCAAGTGCTACACTTGATTCCCTTTAACACATCAGTTGGTATACCATATGTGCCAATTTGCACAAATAAAAAGTTACCTATATTGTATTAACACAAAATTGGCAATGTGATAATATATTTATGTAACAGTCCATTTCTGTTTCACAACGAGAAAGAAAAAAAAAAGTTTTCAACTTGGAATTTTTTCCAATCAAGATACATCTATTGTAGTTCGCATATTTGATGGCAGTTTGTTAAATCGAATGGGTGCTGCAGATGACAAAAGCACTTTCCCTAGGAACAACTTGCAAAAAAGACTACTCACAATGAGGAAAGGTGACGACCAGTACTCTATCACTACCGTCCAGATTGGAGCTCTCTATCAGTCTCAATTTACTGTCGGCCCAATACAATCTGTCGTTCACATAGTCAATGGCAATACTTGTGGGCTGGGCTAGATTCTCTTCAACTATTGTCTTGAGATGGGAACCATCCATGTAGGCCCTGTTTATGCCAGGCCGATACCCCCAGTTGGTGAAAAAGATTTGACTGTAGAAGAAAGAAATAAAAACCTCATCAAATATTGATTATGAGAAAAGACAAATGGCAAAAGACTAGAACAGATTAATTTTTGTCTGCTTTAACCCTCGTTACCATGGACGCCTTTTGGCACCATAGAACACTGGTGACAAGGGAAACTGTTTTTACTGCCATTTTACAAGAAAGCGCCCTCTCTTGTTGAGTTTGGTACCGCTAGAAAGCGGTACCAAACTCCTTTGAATGGATTCCATCACATTGTGATATCAGGGGCAATGAGATTGTTGATCAGGCTGCTGAAAAAGGAGCCATGAAAAGATTCATTGACATTATTATACCAAACACAAGAAGTGAACTGGCAACCTCTCGATTTTCTCCATTATAACAAATTATGGCAAACCGAATGGGACAAGTCTCAACACGGTAGGTTCCTTTATGCTTTGCATCGGAATGTTTCAAAACCTATATATAGATATGGTTTATCTCGTAGAGAAGAATGCATGATACAACAACTTAGAGTAGGTAAATGTAAACTACTACTTTTTTCGAAATTAATCAGCATGATACTGGTTTATGTGAAGTTTGCCAACTATAGAACATTTTATTTTACATTGCAAAAAATACAATGAGAGACATCTCTTGAAATAAAGGATTAAACTGAACAATCCTAGTCTGAAACAATTATTGATGTCAAACGCAGGATTAACTCGTGAATTGCTAGTTTATATACATGATACTAATCGTTTTAGATAGCTGTTTAAGCTACCGTGGATCCCTCTGGTGATCCGAATTATTTTGATATGATGAAAGGAAGTTTTTGTAGAGTTCCACAAACTTTGCTGCAATTTAATGCATTTCGCTTTTATATGCGTGCATATAAAAATTGCGTTTTCAATGAACAATCTTGCAATTAAACACAACCTTTCGCTTTTTATGCATTTAACATTTGCGTTTTTTTTTTTCCAAAATACTAATTTAAACCCATATCTAACAAAACTTCACAAAGGAAAGTCGCTCGTGCGCTTAACTTTTGAAGCCTGCGCCAAAACTATATACACGATCGAGCCTGGCACAAAATAATCTTCGAGATTGACAAGCGCCATCTATATGGAGAACCAACCAACCAAAGCTGGAAGCGGTAGTTTTCGTGGATGCAAACACTAGGGGTATTGCTTGAGTTATATTTTAAACAAGATGAATCCTCGACCGCGCGCGGTCGAAATATATGCCTCTGCCATTGCCAGATCAGAAATATATGGCACAACTCTGTACATGGAATTTGACATTTTGAGCTCTGTGACCCTTGGCCTTTGACCTACATACTCCAAAATCTAATCATGTCATCTTCCAATGATAATACATGCTACCCCTAAGTTTGAAGCTCATATCTCAACTGGTTCTTAAGATAAATGGGATTTCACAAGTTGACCTCTGTGACCCTTGACCTTTGACCTACATACTCCAAAATCTAATCATATCATCTTCCAATGATAATACATGCTACCCCTAAGTTTGAAGCTCAAATCTCACCTGGTTCTTGGGATAAATGGGATTTCACAATTTGACCTGTGACCCTTGACCTTTGACCTACATGCTCCAAAATCTAATCAGATCATCTTCCAATGGTGATACATACTAACCCTAAGTTTGAAGCTCATATCTCAACTGGTTTTCAAGATATCGCGATAACGAACTTATTTACATGGAATTTCACAATTTGACCTCTGTGAACCTTGACCTTTGACCTACGTACTCCAAAATCCAATCAGATCGTCTTCCAATGATGATACATACTCTCCCTCAGTTTGAAGTTCATATCTCAAACGGTTCTTGAGATATCGTGATAACGAGCAAACGGGACATACAGACGTACGGACGAACGGACGGACAACCCGAAAACATGATGCCTCCGGCACCACCTTCGGTGGCGGAGGCATAAGAATTTGAAATGAAGTGAGAGAATCCAGTTTTTTGGAAAAAGTGCCTGGTAACGAGGGTTAAATGTGTAGTAAATTATTTAGGCCAATAATTTTCAGGATAAAAAAAAGGAGGGAAATTGAATGAAACTGTTCATTTAGATGTTTATACAAAATAGCAACCAAACACCTCTAAAATTTTGAGTATAGCATTTTTGGCCTTGTCCTTCATGTTCATTTATTGCACTAAGACTTGAAATGGAATCCATAAATCAATACATTACAAAATATTTACCCTTTCTTGGGATGTACCACTATAGACTGGGGGTGTGTTCTTGTATTTGAGATCAAGGTTCTTCGTAGCGATCCATCCAAATTAGCCACCTCTACAGAATGGACAGCGCTATCTGTCCAGTAGATCATATCATTAACCCAATCCACAGCAATGCCTTCAGGATGATCCAGCTCAAACAACTGTACAAAGTAGACAAATGTCAAATGAAAAATGAAAATAATGTTTACATTTGAATTGCACAATTTCAACAATCATACTTAACAATGCATTACAATTATTAAGTTTATTACCCCTGTGAATCTTATTAAAGAAACCCCATGCCCCCCCCCCCCCAAAGAAAAAAAAGGGGGAACAAAAAAAAACTAGGCCTTAGGTCTTCTTGCTTTCAAAATAAATTTTGCTTTTTAATATCCTCCACATTCTTCTCTTAAAGTTTAAATACATTGTATTTTGCCTTCATCTTTTTCCCCCTTTGAATACCTCAGCCATTCGCTCATCTTCTCCTGCATCTCTCTTCTTCCTCCTTGCATTATTGAGTGGCATCTGATAGAGACGATAACCGGTGCTGTTATAGCCTGATAGGATGAAGACCTTCTGGAGTCTGTAATGCATATCCATAGAGATGATTCTAGTTCCAGGATCCACAATAGCATCTGATTGGTAAGGTGATGGTGCTCCTGAAGCATTCATCTGGTAAAGGGTACCCTCTTCTGCTATGTACAGCACAGGTGGGGGTCCTTTGAATTCAAGACAATGAAGAAGAAAATACATAAGACAATACAGTGGTGGCCAAAATTATTAGAACACCTAAAGCTACACAAAGTCTATGGGATTCTGAACGCCCTAGTGCATTTGTCGAAGTAAGTTTAGGGATAACTTTTTGATGCCGAAAGCTTTTTATGACTTTTTAGCATAGAGTCTTACGCATCGTGTGATACCAAATTTTTATAGTTTCGACCATCGGGCAATGCAGAGTTTCAAAAAATGTTGCGCTTTGAGCTGTCAGCTCTCCCATAGACTGTGTATTGTAAGTAGTATCAAATGCAGATGTGAAATGACAATTACATATGCCGATAACTCAAAAAGTATTTGAGATAAACGTATGAAACTTTGCAGGCTTATTCATTCTAATACGCCCCAACTACTGTAAACATGGAAATATTCGCGGTACATTTATTTTCGCGGATTTCGCGGAAAGATCGTTCGGCGCAAATTTAAAAACACGCGAATATATGAGCATGATTTCATATGCATGCTTTGAATGGGGTTAATTGCGTTCGTACATAAATCCAGCGCGAATTAAAAAACCCGCAAATATGTTTTGCGGCCTCTAAGCGCGAAAAATTAATCGCGTGAAAATAACAGCGAATACAGTATGTGTACATGCCAAGTTTCAGAAAATTTTATTGCATTGGGAGGGGGTGGATGGGCCCCCTCTTATATTCGTGAGATGACCTAAATAATCCTGCCCATTGAAGGTTGGGATTACTTTTCATGAAATGAAGAGATTCCTTTTAAATATATATTTCCTGAGAGGAAATTCATGAGGCATTCAAATATGGTGAAAGATTAAGTGTCAGAAGAAAGAGGGACTTAAATAGGGGGCTCCGAATTAAAATTTTGGGGCCCCTCAAAATAATTCAAACAATCCCCACATAAGTTGTTACTACTTGACTCTACCTTATTATAAATGCCATTTTTGAAATTCCAGGAAATTTCCTTTCAGAAAATGTATACTTTTTTAAGACGAGTCTTAAAGTAGACACACGGAGAAAAATACACAATATTTGTTAATAATGGCCAAATTACATGTTACTGAATAGATTTTCCATCGTTTATACGATTGACATGCTGAAAATGACTTGAATCTCTCAGAAATAGCTGTAAATGGTTTTTAGTGTTTTTGTTTAATCCTCCCCAAATGGGCCGCCCGGCGTACGGAAGAGCTCCTGGTTTGTGACGTCACACCTTGGACAGCTCGAACAACTGCAGTACATCATGCAGTCAGCTGATCGGATTCTGAGCGTGCGCGTGCAGCTTGATGCATGTGCAAAGCATGCATGCATACATTGCAGTACTAGCTTGCTATAGCTATTGTGTCTCGGATTAATATGGCTCTTTTATCACAACTGATTACACCATTGGACATATCATACAGGGTTGTATATCCTTAGAATATCGTGTTTTGAGATATTGTTTACGATTATGATTATTTTGTAGATTTGAACTTGCTGCGATAGATTTTTGAAGAGTTTGCAATACTTGTAAAAGCACGAATTGCCTTGCTTATCTCTCACCGAGGCGCGGCCGGGAACGGCCGGTGTGGCCCGTTGGTTGTTGGTGAAGCGTTTAATTTGGCCATTGACATTCGGAGATATAATGCTTAAAATTCCACGTAAATTTATAGTGACTTCATTCTTAAGAATACTTATTCTGTGTTGAATCTATATAGATTTTAAATTGATTTTTTTTATGTGAATCCCTCCAAACAAGATTTTAGAGCAAAATATAATCATTCCACCGTCATGACTTTCCCAACTAAACTTACACAGATTAACACTACCATCATTAGTTTGACAAGGTGGTCATGTCACATTTCCTACAAAATTCCTTATTTATCGAAATTCAATGGCTAAAAGACCAGAAACGTCCTTAAAATGAAATCAATACATATTTAAAAGACAGAATATTTAAGAATCAATTATGTAAGCATTGATTTGTTTGCAATATTTACGGTCTACTAATTTAGTTTGGCTTGCAACGGGATGGGGTAGTGTATATCAGTCCGCCAGGAGCGGATGGAATATACAGTCGTTTCTCATAAGACTGCTGCTTTTATCGCGAATGCAAAATCTGTCAAATCCATTACAACAAGGTCGAATCTACATAATAATGTTATTTCATTCTGAACAATATCTAAAACCATGAAAAAAGTTCACACATAGGCCTACTGTAACTGAAGAACTAAGGAGCTATTCCATCCGAAAGTTTGGACGAATTATTGTTAACGGGTGAAATTATCTCGGGATCTGCACAATATAAAGACTTACAAAACCAAATGAACAATTTCAAGATTATGATAACCTTACAATAATTATAGATATATAAGATTACTGGTTATAATAATTTGTCATGACAACAAAACTAAAAGTGTGATTTGAACAGTCCACAATGAAAACAATGTCACTTTGTTTTATTATCTTTTTTTCACTCACTCTCGTGTTGAGGATAGGCCTAAATATTTTAATTATATTTTAATATAATGAAAAAGAATACATTATTGGAACGGATTAACTTAAATATATGGACAAATGATAGAGGAACATTTGGCAAAATATATCACTTTTGACCAGTTAGTCAGGGCCTGGGGTGAAACATGAGATGAGAAGAGAAAGAAAGTTTTCAAGAATCAGAATGTGCAATGTACGCAATATAGCACAGTACAGGCTACGTGTATACAGTGGACACGGTACGGGTGCCCACGCTGTGACGTCATAATCTCAACGCCCTTGTGGGGTACCGCTGAAGCCTGAAAATGGGGTCCCTTCTTTGAAAGGTGATAACTCCCGATCTAAAACAGATATTGACAAGGGGTTTAAATATTCTGAATCAGTACAGATTTTTCGTTGCAGTGGTATGAGTTTGGTTGCAATTAAAAGCAGTTTTGACTCTCCAGGTGTCTACTTTAATATTTTTAACGTTATTAACACTTTGATCCTGAGAGGGAAAAATATTTTGAATTTTTCAATTGGTGGCGTAGCACAAATTAAGGCAAGATGGGGGCGACTTCCAAAAGCATGACTATATTATTTAGCTTTTAAAGCATAATGATGACTTTCGTAGACATTCCAACCACTTTATAGGTATATAAATGGTCACCTGAATGAGAACAATTAAAATCATTTAAATATGCTTGGTGTTCTAATAATTTTTGGCCACCACTGTATATTTTTGAAAATAGCTTCTCAGAAAAGTTCCACAAAGCTTTTATTAGTTTTGTATCAATCAGAATATAATGTTAATAAGTTTTGAAAAATGGATTCATTTGCATCATCACCAAATGAAACAAACATTGATAGTGCATCATCACATTGATTAGGTCTGATACTGTGTACCTCTTTATCTGTTGACAGATTGAAAGGTATGTCCCCAATTTCCCTCAATTAAATGCAGGTCTAAAACCTCCTTGAAAATTAGGCAACTGACTGACATTGTCTTCAAACCATCTTATGTTAATATAGCTTGAGAATCATACCTTTTGCTTCACAATAGACGGTCCCATTTATTCGTACTTGTTTATATCCATCTACGCATGAACAGAAGTACGTTCCATCCATGTTCTGACATGTCTGGGTACAGATACCAAACTGAGCACATTCATTGATATCTAGGGAGAGAGGAAAAAATACAGTGCCTAATATAATTTTTAATGTAATGATATAATTCTACCAAAACTTTTCTTAGAATTAAACAGCTTTCAAAAATTTACACATGACTGACCTATCAAAACCACCAATATTACAACAACAAAAACTTAACATGATATTCAACTCTGATTATAATTCAGCAAATACTAGTGGTTGGTATTAATAGAATGCTTGAAATCTCTTGTTCCAGGAAAAACACACTTACTGATGGTTTAAGCCAGCAGGTGATATAAAAAGTTTTTTTTTTCCAGCTGATCTGAAAACACTTATTAAATCATAAAAAGATAAAACTCTATGAGTATTTCTTTAGAATACTACCAAATTCTATTTCCTCTATCAATGTAAGTACTGGTAGGCACATCAAAGTTACAGCAGCACTACTATATGATCTCCGCAGCTGAGGAGTTATCAAAATGCACCCTTACCTGCCAGAGGTGACCTACACACCCCCACATGATACATCATATGATTGTAACAAATAGCCTGCATGACAGGTACAATAATGCATCCCACCAACCAGAGAACAATAGTGACCTACTTACCCCCACACGATTCACCATCTGATTGTAACTCATAGCCTGCATGACAGGTGCAATAATGCACCTCACCAACCAATGAACACCGGTGACCTACTTACCCCCACATGATGCACCATCTGATTGTAACTCATAGCCTGCATGACATGTGCAATAATGCACCCCACAACCAGAGAACACCGGTGACCTACTTACCCCCACATGATACACCATCTGATTGTAACTCATAGCCTGCATGACAGGTGCAATAATGCACCCCACCAACCAGAGAACACCGGTGAGCACATTGAATGTTTCCACTGTGGCACGTAGGATCTATAAAATGCAATGATATATAAAGAAATATGATACAATGTACCTGTAATTCCTAATAAATATATGCACTCTTACTGTCACTAATACAGAAATGCAAATACATGTAGTAGTTCTGTATGAAAACCATACAAGAGCATACCAAGGCACCAGACAAGCTCTCCTTAATAACAACACAAAAGAAGGATAAACATGCATGTAAGACACAGGCCTACAGGTAATCAACATGTATCCAGATGGTGTACAGTAATGTGGTTCAAATGTAAAGGTCTAAACAATCGCTTGAAACAATCAGTATTACTCTTATTAATTTGTAATATATTTGCTGTATGTACGTGCACATGAAATTTGTGAAGAGTTAAAGGTCAATGTTTAATCATTCTAAAAGGCATACATTTTTCATAGCTAAACTTTACAAGATGCAAGCCAGACAAACAGTAAAAGACCAAAACAAGACCCTCATGATCAAACTGTAGATTTTACATGGGCGCTAGGTTAGAGTAACTTTAAGAAAAAGATACTTACTTTTGCAGTCCAGTTCATCTGATCTATCACCACAATTATCCACTCCATTGCAGAGCATATTGGCATCAACACACTGGCGGTTCTTACATTTGAATTGGTTAGCAGTGCAAAGTGGCGGGGGAGTTGGAGCACCTGTTTTCAAGAGACAATGTGAAATATGTTTATATGCCCAAGTTTTTCTTCAAATGATAATTAAACAATTCCTTAAAAAACAAAAAGGTTCTTAAATTTAAGTTGTAACTTACAAGTTATGAATATATGTTTGTTTTCATTGATAATATTCACAAATCTTTCTATGAGTAAACACAGATTGAAAGCAAAAAACAGGTACATAAATACAGTCTGATCCAAATCTGAAAAACATTGTAAATTTTGTATAAGCTTTTATAGACTTTTCATATTTACAAATGATGAGTTATGCTTTCATTTTCTTGATACTACATTTTAGGTAAGACTAAAATTGTGAAGGAAAAAGGAAATTAAAATCTTACAAGATAGAAGTGATTCATCACTGTTGTCCCCACAGTTATTGACACCATCACAAACAAATCGATGATTGAGACAGATATGGTTAGCACAACGGAACTTGGTGACAGGACATTCAAGGCTTGCTGTACAAGATAAAAACACAATCAGTTAAGTATCCTTGTTATTACACACAAAAGGAAACTAAATCAATACGTTTCACTCTATCAAAGAGACATCTTTGAATTATATGTTTCCATTTGCTGAGAGGCATTCCACATCAGAACTTTTTAATTATGAAGATCCAATTCCCATGTAAACCAAAACAAACTATTCTAAAAAAAGGAAAATAACCTAATAAATTTTGGTACAATATTGTTTGCTGGTTGGACTTTATAGTAAGATAATGTTCTTCAATCTCATTTATTATTTGCACTAGTCTGTTTCATGTATATCTTTTATATATTATAAAAACAACAACTGATCGTAACTGTGATACTCTGTGACTGTGACCGCATCATGTAAATGTAGAGCACCGTAATGCTTAGAACCCTACCAGATACTGGTGAGATATGTTTAAGTATTAATATAATAATTATTAACATCATTATTTACCACAAAGTTCTGGGTCTTCATCTGAATTATCTCCACAATCGTCTTCCCCATCACATCTCCATGTCAATGGCTTACATTTGTTGTTACCACAATGGAACTCACCATTGCAAGAAACATTGTCACCTAATGGATACACAGAAAAGCAAAAAAAATATAACTGCCATGGACAAAAAAACCCCATCAGAACAACATACAAATAGAACCAAAATGGAAAACCAAATATGTGCACAATAAAAAGATATAACAGGAAGCATATTACTTTACCTCACCCCATCAAATAGCAAAACAGAGAGTGAGAAAATACATTTGCCAATATACAAATTATAATATTGCTTTCTTGGTTCATTTGCTATATGTAAGGCACAGCATATTAAGAATTTTCTTTGTTGGTAGCTATATATTTAAGTGGCGGGGACTCAAATTGTTCATTTTGTTTGATTGACATTTTGTGGCCTGTGTCATTGAGAGTTAAGATGATCGTATCTTCATCTTCCTGAACACAGTGCCTTCAATATGAAAATTGCAAACTTGATCCTAGATCTAATTTAACCACTTGACTGCTGCATGGTGCTAATTGCACAGAAACGGGTATGACCAGTGTGACGCTGGCGCATCAAGACAGACAAAGCTCAGACAATAGCATGTGTCTTCATTAAATTTATAAATTTTGGTTACCCCATGTTGTAAATGGCTCTGTACAGTCATTTACCTTCTAAAATTGTATACAAAATAAGTAAAGTTTTGTACTCACAATCTTCATCAGATTCATCAGTACAGTCCGGGTCGCCGTCACATTGCCAACGCCACCAAATACATTTACCATCGTTACACTTGAATTCAGTCTCGGCACAGTCGGGTCCTGGCAAAACAAGCGGGATCATCATTTGATTTTGATTGTAAAAACTACCATTACTTAATTCCAGCTACATGTAAATGTATCAATCGTAGGTCTAGTTAAACACAAACAAAATAATCCAAGATACTTTTTGCAACTCTTAGAAAGAAGAAAAGGTGTTAAATTACATGTGGTCATATTCAAACGTGAGTGACACAACATTAGGACTGATAGAAGGGCGCATATCTTTGCTTTTGTAGGTTATGAATGAATCATGACTACCATATTATGTATAATGTAGGAGTGGCATGTGTCATTACCAGCTGGATTTGAATTTTACAATTGGTCCTGGAAATTATGATTAAAAAACAGTGCGTGAGTGACACGACAGAAAAAAGACATGGGTTTCTGACCATCATTGGTTATGGTTGGATTTGTGCCCAGGTAGATCTCTAAGGGTACCAAGGTGCTGGTATATGTGTATGAATAGTGTACCTCTCCGACAGGTGCTGGTATATGTGTATGAATAGTGTACCTCTCCGACATTTATTATGTTTAACAATCATTCCCTCTCTGTGGAAAATGGTCCACCTCTATGTGTCGTGAGTGACACAACATCCAAAATGTGAGTGACACGACCAGTGCCTTAAATTCAACATTTCAAGTAAATAACTAAATCCAAATTACCTGTATTTATATGCCATGTTAGAGTAGTCCATGAAAATTACTTAAAGCAAAAAAAATCTTACAAAAGTGATTAGTTATAAGAATAAGAGGCATTTAAAACACCATAGTCCCATATGTGCAAATTCCTGTTTGCTCAATTATTCCGCATAAGAAAACTGGATCACATAATGTTTGAACTTAAATAATTGTTTGTATTGTAAAGAAGCCTTTGTGTTGATTCCACTTTAATAAAAATGATCCAAACTTACGACAAAGACTCTCCTGTTCATCTGATGCATCAGTACAGTCTGGTTTACCATCACACGTCAGATTCTTGCTGATACACAAACCATTCTCACACCGGAATGCATCCTTATGACAGGATGTGTCTAGTAAATAATAATAATTAATATAAAACAATATCTATAGATATAGAAGGCTACAAACAAACGTACTGGTTGAATACTAGACTTAAATGTATATAAATAGTAAAATTAGCACTAATTAAAAATCATATCAATTATTGGAAATTCAAAATTAATTATTAGAAATTAGAAATTAATTATTAGAAATTTTAAACTAAGGAGAAAACAATAAGGACTGATCTGTTTAGTGTGCATTACATATGTCTTTATCTGCTTGTAATTTGAGGTGGGTTGGTGGGTGGTTTAATAAATTGTTAAATGGGTTGGGTTGGTGTTTTGGTCAGATTTTTAGTGGGTGTGGGGGTGGGTGGGTTGGTAAATTAGTGTGTGTGTGTGGGTGGGTTAGTGAATGGTTGGTGTGTGGGTGGGTTGGTGTGTGTGTGGGTTGGTGAATGGGTTGATGTGTAGTGGTGTGGTAAATGAGTGTAGTAAGGTGTGTGGTGGTTGGTGAATGGGTTTGTATCTGTAGGTGGATTGAGTTGAATGGTTGATGATGTAGAATGGAGTTTGGTAAATGAGCATGTGTGTAGGTGGTTGGTGAATGGGTTGATATGTAGGTGGGTTGGTAAATGAGTGTATTGTTGTGTGTGTGGCTTGGTGAATGGTTGATGTGTACGTGGGTTGTCAATGAGGCATGTGTGTGTGGGTTGGAATGGGTTGATGTGTAGGTGGTGGTTGGGTAAATGAGTGTATGTGTTGTGTGTGTGTGCTTGGTGAATGGTATGTGTACATGTGGTTGGTAAATGAGCTGTTGTGTGTGTGGGGGGTGGAGAATGGGTTGATTGGTAGGTGGGTTGGTAATGAGTGTGTGTGATTGTGTGATTGTGTGTGGTTTGTGGCTTGGTGAATGGGTTGATGTGTAGGTGGGTTGGTAAATGAGCATGTGTTGGGGTGGAGAATGGGTTGATGTGTGTATGGGTTGGTAATGAGTGAATGTGTTGTGTGTGTGTTTGTGTGTGGCTTGGTGAATGGGTTGATATGTGTACGTGGGTTGGTAAATGAGTGTATGTGTGGTGGGGGTTGGAGAATGGGTTGATGTGTAGGTGGGTTGGTAAATGAGAGTGTGTGTTTGTGTGTGGTGTGGCTGTGTGAATGTGGTTCTGTGTTAGGTGGGTTGGAAATGAGTGTGTGGTGTGTGTGTGTGGCTTGGTGAATGGTTGATGTCTAGGTGGGTTGGTAAATGAGCATGTGTGTCTGTGGGTGGAGAATGGTTGATGTGTAGGTGGTTGGGTTTGTAGGTACTGGGTTGGCGGAATCTGTGTGATGGTTTTGGTGAATGGGCAGCTGTGTGGGGTGTGCGAGGGTAAGTTGGTGGGTGTGGATTTGTGGGGTGAAGATTTCGTGGGTCGGTGGGTGGAACGTGTGGCATGTGGATTGATGGGTGGTTTAGTAGATTGGGGGTGGTGGGATAGTGGTTTTTGTGTGTTTGCCTTTCAGGATGATGTTATTGCTCTCATGTGATTGACACCGCTCCCCCTCCTTCCAACCACACAAATTAGTATCGAGTGACTTCACCAATGAACCAAAAGACTTACCACAGGATTCATCTTCATCTGAGTTATCTCCACAATCGTTATCTCCATCACATCTCCAAAGACTTGGGACACAATTAAAATTCTTGCAGCGGAACAGTTCACCTGGACAAGAACTATTCGCTAATGAAGAGAACACATATAAATTAAAAATACTGATTTATAATCAGAAAAAGCATATCAAAAGGTAAATTAAATTACAAAAGAGAATGGGTCTTAGTGTTGATACATGCAGATATTTTTTGAGCAAATAAGAGTTGCATAAGATTTGACCATACATGAGCATATGTCTTGCTCTAGTATGAGATGTATGAATACTAACAAACAGTTTGTATTTTTTCAGGTATTTAATTATATCTGCAAATAATGGACAAATGTCACTAAATTCTTACTTGTGTTCATGTATTTTAGTATGATGAATAAATAAAACTTACAACAGTCTTGTGGTTCTTCATCAGAGCCATCAGCACAGTCTCTCTCTCCATCACATTGCCATGTTTGAGGTATACAACGGCCGTTCCCATTACATGCAAATTCATTCTCAGGGCACGAGCGATTCTCTGAAGAAAAAAATTAAGAGTAGAACATGCAATTATAAAATGAAAGGTTCATACTGCCATGTGGTATAAAAGTTCTTCCGACAAGATATCATGTCGTATGTGCAATGTAAACAGATGAACTGATATTTCATCTTGAAGGAAGAATTTGTCAAACAATATGAAAAGTGTCCCCCCCATAAAAAAATAATAATAATAAAAAATAATAATAATAAAAAAAAAAAAAAAATGAAAATCATGAATGTCAAAGGAGAGTGTATATTAGAAATGGGGAAATTCCTTGACAAATATGTGTATGTACTCAATGCTCTGATAATACTTTTTTGAAGAGCTTTACATAAGCTGTATACACCGACCCTTAAATTTTACCTTTACATCCACCAGATTTAAAAAAAAAAATTGAACATGTGCTCCATTCACTTTTACCCAAGAATTTTCAATTCATATCCACCATAAGTGCTTTCCTCAAATTTTCATGCATTGACAGAGTCTTATAACAGTTTCTAACTTTATTTCATGGATAAAATGATTATACAGCATTCAAAGTGTGACTATAAATCACTGATTGAGATGATGATTCATGGTATATCAGTACAACTTCATATATACATGGCACATTTTCTTTTGTACTGCCGAGAAAAGCTATACGCATCATGGTAATATCTGCAGACTCTTTCTAAATATACCAAACTGCCATGAATAGCCATCTGAATGTGTCGTTGCTTCTTTACTCTCATGTTATCTTCAGAGTTTGTAAATATTGACAGAACTCACGGCATGTTCCAAGTTCATCTGATTGATCCTCACAATCGTCTTCACCATCGCAATGCCAGACTTTTGGAATGCAACGAGCGGTGGAATTACACCGGAATTGGTCATCACGGCATTTGTATTCTTCTGCAACAAAGCAGGTAAAGGCAATTCCATTGTTATGTTCGAAGGAACATTGAATTCTTTCACTCATATGCAATAACAATTCTTCCCGACATGCAATTACACGATGCCACCTAACATGACTTTTGTTTTCAAAACCTAATGTCCAAAAGTTATGCGAGGCCCTTGAAAAAAGGTGGGTTAAAAAGCTTTTGATAATACTTTTAAAAAACCAATCTAAAACAAAACAATATCATCAATTTGTATGTTAGAGAGGCAATTTCCAATGCCTCTTTACATTGCCAATTTTGATATTTTCATTATCAACTATGAACAACATGATAAACTGTAACAAATTTACTGGTCATAGAAATAGAAATAAAAATTTTCAGGTACAAAAAAATGAAAAATGTGACTGATAGATATAAGACGACTTACCACATAACTCATCTTCTCCTTGCTCACAGTGATCTATACCATCGCACTGGAATGATTTAGGGATGCATTTGTTGCTACTATCACACTTGAATTGGTTCTGGAGACATGTGTGATTAACTGAATCAAATAAAAGATAGTGATGGGGAAGTTGAATTCATACAAATGGGCTTTTGATTGAACTGAAATGGCACTATGAAAAATACACAGATTACATTTTTTTTTTTTGTAATTTATTTATCCATTTGATGAAAGCCAAAATGATAGGTACATCTTGAGGGCATTATTTATGCAGAGCTTGTAGCTGGCGCATTATAAAGGCTTAAAACTATTAATATACTAATTGTTGGAATTCCTCAAAGAGACAATTTTATACCAAATTTCTGGAAATCGTTGTAATCAATAACTCAAACATGTACATCAATTTCCATGCACAACAAGCCTTCATTCATGGACATAAGTTGATATCTGTTTCAGACCTATACAGTCATAGATCCAAGGTTATAAGGTTAAAGAAGCTCTAGGAGAAAAACAGGTATTACTAAATTTCTGACGACACCGCACACAAATCATTAAAAATAATGGGGGGGGGGAACTCTTGATGAATAAAATAGTTCACAACAGTACTACAGCCCTCGTCCAACAAACCATTTAAAACAATGAGAGTCCTTTTGAAACTTACAGCATAACATCTCGTCTGATCCGTCTCGGCAGTCCTTCTCACCATCACACATAAAGGCAGGGTTGATGCATTCAAACACAATAGCTGAGGAGTTATGGCATTGGAACTGACCAGGCGTACAGTAAAAAGGACCTACATATATAACACAAACAAGTAATTTATTTGATTGGTAAGTGGTTATATGCATACTGTAAAACAGAACTTCATGACTTGTAACAAAGCATGTTTTTGTTTTGTTAGTAGTGTTCGTTAATTGCAATGTTGCAAGAATTCTCTTTTGTATTGGGGGGGGGCAATATTTCTATTTTTGCTTCATTTTCTTTCTGCTTGACTATGATTATATCTATAACTTGTACTTATGTATTTATTTACTGCTAATATTTCATGAATGATGTAAATGTGATTTTTTTTTTTTAATGAATGACTACCACTTACATGTATATACATGTACACAATTATATGCAATTAAACAAAATGAACCTAATCAAAGTACAAGTAAAAAATTCAACAGAAATAATTGTATTTAAAGTTAAAAGTCTGATTTATTTAGACTTATGTCAAAATAATTTCATGAACATCACACATCATTATCATTATTATTCAACTAGAAATATATATTTTCTTTAATCCTTATTTACAACTGCATTGTCAACCCTACCCTTCGACCTGACCTACAATATACACATACAAAGGATTTTGACAGTCACAGCAGCACATTGTTTGTATGAAAATAATACCTTGAAATCCAAATATCATTTTCCCAATATTCTGAGCCATAGAAACTTACGGCAGGTAGATGGTTCATCGGATTTATCCCCACAGTCGTTCTCTCCGTCGCAATGCCACCATGATGGAATACATTTATCATTGCCACATACAAACTGACTTCCTGTGCAGTTTGACACACAGGTCTTCCCATCGGATCCCAAGTAGAAGTTGTTAGGACAAGCACAGGTCCGGTGGCCATCTTGGTTCAGAAGGCAGAGGTTGGTACATCCACCATTATTTTCAGCGCAGGGATTGTTCTCAACTGAAAGAAAACAAATCCATGATAAATACATATACAATTACACCATGTTTTACTTGAAGGAATGAACACATAAATTGGTTATTTAACAGTCCTAAATAAGTTTATAATCAAAAACGAAAAATATGAAATAAAAGAGATCAGAAGAAATTATATTATTCTACTGTGCAGATTGTTACGTGTATCATGGAGGGATAGAATGGAATCTAGGAAAAAACACATGATGTGGAAACAATCTAAGGAAACAAGAGTAAAATAGTTAGAATAAATAATGAAACATGGAAATTTAATGATACGAATCACAGAACATCTTTTGAAGGAAGGACCACTAAAAGAAGATGACCTCAGAAAGCATTCTTTGATTATGTCTTTTGAAATTGAGAGTAGGGGGATATGTAGTCAAGAAAATAAGTTTTTTTTCTTTTTAATTGGGGTTCCTAAAACAGCCCTTTGACTGATCAACATACATGTTAAAGATGAAGACAATGGTTAATCTCTGTCACATGACACTAATGCCTATATCACATGACACTAATGCCTATATCACATGATACTAATGCCTATATCACAAGATACTCACGTCTAGGTTGCCTTAGGGGATGAAGGACTTGTATATCCATTGGTCTATGGACTACAAGGACCAGGTCTAGTTGATCTTGGCCAGTCCACTTGTGAGCCCTCTTGACTCTACGTTGGTCCCAATCGGTCCAGTAGACGTAGTCTCCAAACATACTCATTGCAAAGATGTGAGGAACATCTGATGCCACCACAGTATGTCTATGCATGAAATATCATTTATAACAAGATTAAAATCAATCAGCTTTCTTGTATAATGATTTACTCTTCTCATCTCTCTCTCTCTCTCTCTCTACACGTACCTCTACCTACACTGCATACATTTTCATGCATCTCTATGATCTTTTCCTCTCTCTCTCTAACACTCTCTCGGTGACACATCAGTATACCTGTGGAAGTACATTGCATGCGATGTATTGCAGTTTATGTAAAACTTTTATTTTAACTATATCTATATCAAATTTTGTACTTGTATGTAACCCTTTAAAAATAAAGGGTTATGGTGGTTTTGAACATTACCCCCCCCCCCGACCTATAAAATAATATAATATAATCAGATAATTTGTATATCTCTCCTTATATATCGCAGCCATTATATGAATATATTCTGCTTATTACTAAACAGAAATATAATTGAAATGGTCCTGATATCACTCACCTGTTGGTTCCGTTCCAGCTGACTGATTCAATTCTATCTTCCCTTGCATCTCCCCAGTACACTCGGTCTGTAGTGTAATCAACTGTTAGAGCATTGGGCCATTGGATCTTCTCCGTCACCAATCTTGTGAAGTAACGACCATCAAGACCTAAGAAATTAAAGAATTATGTTATTTTTCATGTCTTATTTTCTGTCTTTTATTCATCTTGCTGAGCTTCAATGTAAAATGCCAACATGACGAATGAATGTGAATGATTATCTATGATCTATGATATTATATTCATAGAGCTCCTACATGTATCTACATATGTTTTAATGTTGACTTTGTGGAAACTGTATTTTCTTCTGTATTCTCTTAATTGACATAATTATGTACAATAAACACAAATATGTACATTCCAGCACATCATAACTTACAAAATCCAGATATTTATTCTGATTACTCTGATTATTTTATATTTTTCTTGAAAATGAAATAATTCGTAGAGCTCGAACTTGTATCTTCATGTTTTCATTTTGATTTTTAATCTACTGTATTCTCCTAATTGGCATATGAACAATGTACAATGAACACAAATAAGTGCATTTCAGCATGCCATAACTAACAAAAGCCAGATATTTGATTATGATTATAGCAAAATGTGTCAAAATGAGATGAAAAAATGTCAAACTTACTTGCTCGTCCTATGTATGGTGTAGACCCCCAGTCCGTCCAAAACATTACCCTATTGAAATGAAACAAATGAACAAATTGAAACAAACATATTGGAATATTCTTTTTCAAAGATGGACTATCATATAATCATTGATTATCACAATCATTCTAAATTGAAGGCAAGTTGATGGACTTTATCATTATCTATGGATAAAACTATGCCAATTATGGAGTATCCTTTTCATTATCAACAAACATTCGGAATGTCAAAGATATTTTCAACAAAAATTTATTTAAGATTATAACTAATACAGTCAAAATTCAGGAAGAATTTTGGGCATCCCATCTGGCTCTACGCTTTTCAAACCATTTGAATATTTGTAACTTGGTGAAACATTCCCCTGGAATCACTACTACTACAAACCGTATAAAAAATACTAACCCTCTCCAAACATCCAGAGCAATAGCCCTTGGTTCATCAAGATTCTCCCTGATGAGGGTCTTGCGATAGCTACCGTTGAGTCTGGATACTTCAATGACATTCAAACCTTTATCACACCAGTATAGATTGCGTCCTGCCCAGTCTACTGCTATCCCATCCGGGTTCAAGACCCCGAGATCATGTAATACCTAAGATTGAATTATATGAATCATGAGAAAGTCAGAAAGTTTTCCTAACCATTAAAGCATGATTCCAGAATCCATTAAACATGTAAAGGACATAAAAACCTAGACATATTTGGCTAACAATATTCAAGCATCAGATTTAAACTATGTTCTAACTCACTACACCTTTATGAATACAGCCCAATGTTATAAGGGTCTTTAAGAGTGTTTATATCTTTCTCAACGTTACCTTTAATAATGAAAAGTTTCTTGTTTTTTTTTTGATACCCCTACGTATTACCATACATGACATTGGAGCAAGTAATCTGATTAAACAGTACATTGTTTATGACCTATAATGAATCTTAATATTCATTTTTATTTAAGATGCTATAGACAAATCCGACTTCAAAGCTGAGTAACTGTGGCGGCCATACCTGGGGGGCTTCCAAAGGGCCTATCAACTAATCCGCAATGAGCTAGGTGTGTGTATGTACATGTATGTGCGCATGTACATTTTCCTTTGTTACGAATACTGGAAGCCCCCCCATCTATGACCTCCACAAGACAAAACATCACCCAAACCGAATTTGTCTATATGCACTTTTATCTCACCTCATTGTACCATTAAAAAAAAAGGTTTTTCAAATTATAGCTTACCTCAGTAGTGCCATGTGTGATGTTGGAGCGACTAATCTTACTGTTCTGTAGCGTAACATCTGACCAGTAGATCATACGCTCTTCCCAATCATAGTCCAGGGCTACAGCATTGGTTACATTTACTTGTAAGGTGGTGTAATTGGAGCCATCGGTGCCGACTGTACGCAGCTGATATCGGTTTGAGAATAGCAGGTAAGGTTTGGGCTCTACAGAGACAGAAAAGAAGGCCATTAAAGTAGGACTAACCCACATTGTAGGACCCGCGTTGCAGTTTCATCTTAGTTCAAAACCTCTCATATGGTCCCCATTGATTTAAACAAATCTATCTGTTATTCTTAACATTAAAACAAATGATTTCACTACTGCCGAGTCCATGCAAAATGTCCTGTACTACACATTGCTTGTTTCCATTATATTTCATCCAAAGACAGATATGTTTTGTGATATGATCTTAAAATGGATGCCAAAAAAAAAAAAAAAAAAAAGAACTGTCAGGCAGAAGACAAACATGTCAACAAATTTTTCACTTTTAGATGAAAAATAAAAGGGAAAAAAATGATGTGTTGTATGGGACATTCATCATGAAATAGCCCTATTGCTGGTTAGCACAAGGAGTCCTAGTCTCATCAAAATTGTCTTGTTTCAGATATACATGTAATGCCCATTATATGTTGATTCACTGAATTATCTGATAGTGATAGAATTCAAACAGACATGTATACATTACACAGTAAGGTTGGATCACTAAACCTGCTACATGTAGGTTTGTCTTGCTTTTATAAAGTTTAAAAGTTTCTAAGTGGTTACATTTTTATATTAACAAATCATATTAACATGAAGGGTATATATTGCTTGTTAGCAGTTGTTTAATTCAATCACACTGGAAAATGAAATTGAATGGCAATGCATTGTAAAGATGTGGTTCATGCTGAGATTAAAGGTGGTTTCTTACGATTTGCTTCCAAAACACAGGTGACTTGGTCAGCTAGAAGCTTGAAGCCATCCACACAGTAGCACCGGAAATGATTGTTCAGATCCACACATCTCTGTGAACATGGGTAGTCTACTTCACATCCTGTATTAACAAAATAATATTATCATAAAAGATGGCAAAGCATATTAGAAAAATGCGTTTTCTAAGTATTTGTCTAAACATACATGTAAAAATGTTATTAAAAACTGAAGTGGCTACCCTGGGTAAAAACCAGGATAATATTATTATTATGTCATCAAACACATGCTAATTACATTAACTTCCATACAAGTATTTTTTAAAGTAAATAGTAGTGTAGTGATATGTCAGTAAAACATCTTTGGTCCAAACTTTCATGTTTAAATGTCAGAATTTCACAATTCTTTCTAATATTGCACTTAATGATCAATGGAAATACAAATTTAATACTACTTCCATGCTACTGTTAAACAGATTTATTACGTATATGAATAATATGCAACAAGCTTGTACATGTACTTAATGCATCAGATTAAGGTTAAGTTTGCTTCATAGATTCTCCGGTTCCGAGTAATGAAAAGCCAAAAGTACATTTACAATATAATCCTTGAATATGCAGTACATCTTAGGACCATAACATCCATTATTTTGATGTATGAGCAAAGGGTGTGTTTATCTATTGATTGCTTTGGATGTATAATGACACATAACACCTGTAACCAAATGCTAACCATGAGATATTGAAACAATATTGACAGTCAATAGGTAAGGCTCTAAGGCTCATCTGTGTTAAATTTGTTGGGGGGGGGGGTGCCCTAAACCCTTGACCTGAAAACATAAGTGCTTTAACCCTAAAAGGCCTGGGTTTTTTTGGTCATCTCATGACTGGGGGGGGGGGGGGGCTGATTCCGCCCCCCCCCTGAGATCTCGGCTGTCGACCGCGTGATCGCGACGAAAATCGCCACGCGCGTCACATAGGACGTAATCTCCAAAATTGCATTGTCAAATGTTTCGAAAATTTTTCGGTATTAATTAATTATGCTAATTTATGCATAAATTTACACATTGCTCTAATTCATTAAATAATGCTCCAAATTTGCTAATTTTTTATTTATAAGCTCTTTGTGAGATTCTGATGAAATGGATTTAAAAAAAATTCTGTATCAAATTTCATTTCTTATGTATTTCATTGTTTTATTAATTTCTTATGTATTTCTGTGTTTTTTTTACTTTTTGTTTTCTATTGTTTTTTCAATGGGAATTGTCGGCGACATTATCACGACCACAAAGAACCAAAAACTAATAAATTTGAAGCAGTAAAAGCAAAAATAATCATACATTTATGAATAAATACATTTGTATTGGATTTGTACACAAAATCACGTTTTGAGCAATTTTCGGTCTGACGAGCATGTACAAAATGTTGCGTAACTTAAGAACCGCGTACCCGGACGTCGCAAATTTGGTCTTAAAAGTTGCGCGAGACTTGAAAGAAAAAAGTCATGAAACGGCGTGTCGACAGCTTTATGCGTTACTGAGATCTTGCGCGAAACGTTGAGGGGGGGCGGAATCCGCCCCCCCCCCAGGCCTTTTAGGGTTAATGTTACGTATAGATATATATTATAAGTAGACAAAAAATCGCTACAAGAAAAGCACTTACGGCAATTTAATTCGTCTGAGTTGTCCCCGCATTCATCACTAGTGTTACATCTTGCTGATTGGGGGATACATTTTCCATTGCCACATTGAAACAGGTGGTTCTTCGTGCAGTTATTCATAGGGGACGGTGAAGCTAGGCAGGTGAGTAAAAAAATATAGGATTAAGGAAGCATTTTCCTTTCAAAAGGGAATCATCAGAACGTTACATGACTGGTGCTAAGGTATCCAATAAAATGCATGTACTAAGGTATCCAATAAGAGTTATCACTCGATTCCATCTGTAGCCAGTAGCCATGGAACACCTGTATTATTTTTCTAAATTTTATGTCATTTTAATATAATCTGACG
Source organism: Paracentrotus lividus (assembly GCA_940671915.1). Taxonomy (NCBI): domain Eukaryota; kingdom Metazoa; phylum Echinodermata; class Echinoidea; order Camarodonta; family Echinidae; genus Paracentrotus; species Paracentrotus lividus. Next base: position 18,091,585 of record CALNVZ010002974.1, on the reverse strand, counting down.
TCAATTAAAATTAAATGTTGTTTCCAGCTGCAGCCATTCAAGACTAGTCTAAAGGCACCACCAGAATACAGCTGCCTAACTATTCTATGGCAATGTTAATGTTAAGTTTCCATGCAGGCTGCAGCCTTAAACATTCTCCTGAAATTACCTGTAGTAGAACTCAGGCGATACCTTTTATGTGATGCCTAACATGCATATCAAACTTGGTTGAAAACTACCTTGTACGTTACTCTCATGTTATACTTATACTTAGGCAAATTCAAAATCATGCATTGGACAAAATGTACATGTAGAAGAATGAAATCAGTGCTACTTTGGTAACTACTAGTAATTTGTAGAAGATTCTAAGACTTACAATCACAATCGGTATTCTCATCTGAATCATCATGACAATCCTTATCACCATCACAAACCCATTCCTTAGGGATGCAACGACCATTGTTACATCTGTGCTGGTCCTCAAGACATGCTGGAAATTCTGTCGACAGAAGGGAGGGGAAGAGAAAAAATGTGGCGATTATAAATAAAATTCTATAAAACAATAGAACATAAAAATTATCACTAATTTTATTATTTACAATAAAGAATTATATATTTGCCTACTTTGCTATTCGTCCTCGAATCGCTTGGGCTTGCAACGAATATTATAACCCCGAGAAAATTTTTGTCCCTATTGTTCCTATCTATAAACCCCCCGCCAAATATAAAGGCGCCCTCTCCCGATAGGCAACCGCCAACTAATCTGTTTACAATCTTCCTCTTTACTCTTTCCGCCTACACTCCATGTAGCTAATGGACCGGGGGAATGGAGGAGGGATTGTAGGCAATATATTTCTTTATTGTAATAATAAAATTAGTGATAATATTTTTATGATTTACATTCAAAAGAATGATATATTCTTGCGTACTTTGCTATACGACCCAGCACCGATTTCGTACTGAGGACGGGACGTTGCCACAGGATTTAGTTGACTATGTAGTCAGATTGCTGCCGCATGGATAGGAACTATGGAGAAAATTTTCCTGTCCACCGCAGTTGGACATCTATTTAGGTACGTAAGTTAGTGAAAGAATTACTGACTTCTCCAGTAGCGGGCTCTTACATATCTTCTCAACGGAGACGCCCCTGCGAACAGGGCCCACGACGAGCTAATAGCTCCTAGTGCTCATGCCCCTCTTTGAG
>CALNVZ010002974.1:17947724-18089479 GCA_940671915.1 Paracentrotus lividus | reverse complement strand
TTTTTATTAGCCGGCAAGGACAGCTTCTCTTGCGCTATTCCTTTCTCTTCACACCACTCTATAAAATGCATTTAGTCTTAAGAGTAGACCTTTCTGGTGGAAGGCTCTTCTACTTTCCACTAAAAAGTGAGGCTGCCCGTTCAGAAAAGCCTCTGCTCTGGCGACTCGCCGAAACGCGGCCAGGACGGTCAATCTAGGTGCTCCGGATGATCGTGGGAGAATCTTCTGACAGCTGTGCGTAAGACCAATCCTGCACCATGGAAGCTGCCAAGGTTCCTCCACAATAGAGGAAGAAGATCTGAAAACCGACGCTCGGCTGGCCAATGTTGGTTGCGATTGAGAATCACCGATGCTCTGTCTTCCCGGATTCTTCCTGAGGACTAAGAGATTAAGTTGAAGGGAGGAACGCGTACGCCTCAGACCTGTCCAAGAAAATTGAGAACGCGTTCCCGGCTATCCCTTCTCTCCTTTATTTTGGAGCAGAATTATCGGTAGTTGTTGTTCATGGAAGACGCGAACAGTTCTATCCGGAGGTCGTATCTCGGCTTATATCAGCGAGAAGATCCTTGGCTTACAGCGTCCATTCCGATGGAAGACACTTTCCTCTCGAAAGGAAGTCCCTATCACATTTCCACTCCTGGATGTGAGAGCGACCGGAACGAATGCTCTCTCGATTGCACCAGCTTCCATAGTGAAAGGTCAATCTGCTTCAGAGTCAGAAGTGTGTTCCTCCTGCGATTTATGATATGACATTACTACTGTGTATGTCCGGTTAAGATAAGAACTGTCCGGTTTGCGCACAGGTTCCTGAAATGAATAAGACTTTCCATACGCTAGAAGTTCCAGAACATTATGTGCGGTTAACGTGTTGGAAGGTCCCATTCTCCTGAAATCAAGATGTCCTGACAATGCGGCCTCCCCAGCTGTTTTGAGATGCGTCCGTGGTAACTGTGATCGACGGAAGAGCGGCAAGAGACGCTTTCCTTGGAGAATAAAATCCGTCGTCTAGCCATTGACGAATCAGGATCTTCATCTTCCGATGGAAACTGCGATCATCTTCCGTGGCAACTGATTTCGGCTTGAAGTGATTTAGAAAGTGGATCTGGAAAGGTCTCATCAAAAGGTCTGCAATCCGCGGAATAGCGTCCACCAGCTGCTAAGTAACCTAGCCACCTTTGCCCAAGTTACTGCCTTGGACTCTTCTTGCTGAGACCAAGGATCTGCTAGCGTGATCAGGGTCTCTACCCTCTCTAGCTGGGTTTTGCCCAGTACTGTTACTAAGTCCAGCTGGAGCCCCCTAGAAAGTAGGCGTGCGTGAGGCGAGTCAGTTCTGACTTTTTCCAGTTTATGATAAATCCCAGTTCTTGCAGTGGTCGTGATTAGAAGCTCCAAATGTTGTTTGAGTCTGTCCTCCGAGTTCGCAACCAAGATTCAATCGTCTAAGTAGGAAAATGATTCTGAGTCCTCGGCCTATGAAGTAGGGGACATCAGGCGTCCCTATTACCCTGGTAAAACTCTCGGCAGCTCGTCTCAGGACCGAAGGGAGAGCCTTGTATCTGTTAGGTCTTTCCCCACCGAACTGGAATCCAGAAGATTTACTCGCCGAAACATGCTATGGGTATATGGAAGTATGCGTCCTGAAGGTCATCGTACTGCTAGATCCTGATTTCTTAGAGTGGGAGAATTTGTAGCTAAGTTTTCCATGCGGAAATGAGACTTGTTATGAATTTGTTATGGCCTCATGTTAGGATCACTCTAGTATCCCCCGCGTTTGGGGATTACGAAAACAGGGACAGGCACAAGCTCTTAGTATAAGGTGACCTCTTACTATCGCCTCTTTCCAGGAGCACCGCCGATTTCCTTTGAGATGTGCTGCCTGGAAGAGTGGGATAGAATTCGGTGCCGGGTCCGGAGGACACCTCCGGGGAGGTGACTCTAGATTCGATCTTTGAGTCCGTCTCTTATTACAGATAGAATAAAAAACATCGCTTGTGATTGTCTCCCATTTCGCATTAGAAGTGCCGCGAAGTCGGCCTCCTACTGGCCTACTCCCGAACCCCCAGACGCTGGCGGAAGTCACCTGTGGCGCTTCCCTCCCTCCGAAAGGAGGCTGAGTGGATGAAGCAAGATCCTGAGGTATTCCTGTGGTCATTTACCTCGTCCTTTGGGTTGCGCTACTTTCCCCACGCGATCTGGGTCTGATGTGGTACTCCGTTCAGGTTCAACATATTTGCGTTGACCTGATACGTATATGGCGTGCCGATAGTGAGCCGTTGTGAAGACTTGTGTTGCTTGTCTTGAACTCTGATCAGATTCCGTTTCCTAGAGCTTAGAACTGTAAGACTTTCAGCGCGGTTGGAATAAAGTCGATTGAGGTTTGAAAAGTTAAGTCGACTTCTGCCTCCTAACTTCCCTTCAGATTCCGAAAGCTCTTGAGCTTCTCTGAGCTTCGATCTCCTTTCTGAAGACGTCTGAGAGCATGCCCCACAGAGGAAGCGGTGCAGTCAACTGGTATCCTATCCAGCATATCCGAATCAATGATTCCTGAATGTTGGAGTCTCATCATGACACCATTCTCTGCGTTCTCTGTCCGCAGGTGTTTTGGATCACGCCATTTGGCGACACCATCAACGATGACCTATTCTCTTAGAGCTTCAAGAATCTCTTCTCTATCATCTGTTGAGATGTTAAGTTCCTCGACGCCGCTAGCAAGCTCGAGTTAGCATATCGTTGGATCACAGAAAAGTCTGACTCCCGTAGAAATTGATAGAGCTCAATGCACCTTTCTGATCCTAGTGCTACTTAATGATGCATCTTTGGCACGCAGATTATATATATAGATACCGGAAGAAGTTTTTGCTACTAGAAACGATCTTCATCCTCTTTGATGAAATAGGAATTGGAACTAGCTTGCCCAAGGCCTTGTATGTTTTTTAGAGACCCTTGGCAGGCCCCTTTAAGCTCCTCTTTGTTGCAGGTTTCCGGGAGTCTAAGTCTGAAGTTCTGATTTTTTTCTGAACTTCTAGCAGAATTCCTTTTCGCCTTGTTTCTTCCCTCCGGACTCGAATCGGCTTCTGGTGCATATTTCTTAAAAGAAGCCTAAATTCTCTCCGGATATTTCAACCTTGGCTGATCTTGTCCAGGGTTATCTCGCCTCCGGAATCACAATCCAGAAATTTGCGGGATTGGATTATTTATGCATTCTGACTGAGGCTTGCATTGATGAGGCTGTGATGTACAGTTCCTCAAGATGGGGTCCCACGTTGATATCGAAGGGGGGTGATTGATCTGTGTGAAAATCTCTTCCTCTCCTTCGCTTAGAAGACTCCTGAAATTCTTTCATTCCGAGAATCTGTCAAAGATGGCCCATTTATGGGGACGAGTAAAATGTTGGGCTGTGCTCATGCACATAAGTTGTCTGCGTTAGGTATTGCGAGGCTAGACGAACGTTTCTCGCTTCCAACAATTCTTGACCACTCGAAGAGCTCCCTCGGAGGTTCTCCTAGCTCCGTTCAAAATCAGAATGGCGTCGAAGACACCGTTTCGCGACTGTGGAGGGCTCCAAGAGCTGCTGGAGCTTTGGATTTGTGTAGACAGGTTTTGGTGAACTCGAAAGCAAACTGATTTCCTGTCCACTTGTGCCAGAATCTGGTTCCGCTGTTTGAGTTCTCTGGTGTTAGTTCGATTGCATGAATTAGAAACCAAAAAAAAGGGGGGGGAGAAAAACGCTCCATCAAACCCGATTTCAGGCATTAACCAGCCATTGATTTATCCTTCAAAAGACGAAACTCTATCATGTTTTGTATCCATCAGACGAAACCTCCATTGGAATTGAAACCAATTTGCCGATTATAAGATCGCCGACCGACTTCGATCTATTAGAAGAGATCGAATCGGGTGAGCCAGAATCCACCAGAAAACAATCTTCCGAAGGATCGATCGATTGATGATCGATTCTGAAAAGGTCGGGCGATTTTGTGATCGAATCCCGCTATCGCTCGCACCGTCATGTGATCGATACCATTTTGCAATCGATCCTGGACTTGGCGGATCCCTCTGTGATCGACCTGGGGCAAAAATCGTCTTTTTTGTGAATCGATCCCGGGGGAATCGATTCCTGAATGATCGCTCCTGGGGGAATCGATTCCTGAAAGACGATCCGAGGAAATCGATTCTGGAATGTATCGATCTAGGGATAATCGAATCGTCGGGAATCCGGATCTGTAACGATCTGATTCACCTCGACATCGATTACCTTCTGGATAGCGATCGCTCAGACGACACCGATCCTTTCTCGATCGATTTAAATCTCGATCTCAGGGGGCAAGGGCACTTACGATTTCTGATTCAACGATTACTTTAGCAATGTAATCCCACGAGTTGGCCCAGGTGAACTGAGACTCATAGCTACGGAGTTGCCGTCCGCCATCGTCTTACCACAATCGGTTTCGGGTGCGTCGCATGGTAGCGGCCGCACATAGCAACTGAACCTTCCCGAAGGAGATGCACTGTGTTTGCATCCCAGACGACTTATCGGGAGGCACGCAGGACCGTAGGTGTGGACTTACCAGCTGCCACCGGTCCGTACGCGCGCCCGGGCGGGTTGGTGAATCCCGACTTTTTACTGCTTTGAAGATCTGGGAACTCCGTCTTCTTTTAGCCGGTGGTTCCTTCCAGCTTCCGTCTAGGTCTTTCCGAAACGATGTGGTGTCTCTAAGTGTTGTCTCTCAGAAAAAACACGTCTCTGAAGAAGGCTTCTAGACTTCTGCGTTTTAGAAACTTTAAGCAGAAATTTTCCGTCAATTCTGAAAATCAAACACAGAAACGTTATTATACAAATGAAGAAAAGACTCGACTACTAAGGAAAAGAGTCAAGAATGCTTAAAAGGAGCGGGAGAACAATAACAAACCCACTAATACCCAGGCACCGATTTGTAAAGGTGCGGGAATGTAATAACAAAGCCCGAACCCGCCGCGTCCAAAACTACACAAAGCTAGGTAGAAAAAGGGAGGCGATGTCGCCGATTACACGTCCAAAAAACACGCAAACGGCCACCAAAATAATGACAAAACACTTAAATTTTACAGACAGGATAGACCCTAGAGGTCTCACAACAGATTCACCCAAAAACAAGCCAAAATATATCACAAAATTGCAATATCAAACCCGTTTTTAGGCGGACAAAAAACTCGAGGTTGTTACTCTCACGGCAGCGAAGAGAAAAGAGGAAGATTGTAAACAGATTAGTTGGCGGGTTGCCTATCGGGAGAGGGCGCCCTTATATTTGGCGGGGGGTTTATAGGATAGGAACAATAGGGAAAAATTTCTCGGGGTTATAATATTCGGTTGGCAAGCGATTCGAGGACGAATAGCAAAGTAGGCAAATATATCATTCTTTTGAAGTAAATAACATAATAAAGAAACAAAAAACAAAACAAAGCAATAGATTCTCATGGAGTAAGAGGAGGAGAGAAGAGACAAGGGAGCAGCTCCATTTATGGTTTTTAATTTCTTTATTAAAAAAATTAGGTTCGTGTGCACTGACCTTGAATTTCAGACATATTTTATATTGAATATCTAAAACATACAAAAACAGTATGAATGTATTACACAGTAAGTGGATAAAAAGCTATTATCCACATAATAATTAACAAAATTGACAGAAAATAACATAGCAGCATGGAAGAACATACAAGTCAGATAGCAATGTTGTTTCGCCCATAAAATTTTATAGCTGAAAAATATTCACCCAGAATATATATATACAATATAGGCCTACACATGTAAAGAACCATGTTGAATTAAAAATGATTTTTAAGAATTGAATTTATCTAGTTGGCATCAAATTAGTATGTGAGTACCTATTCCTAGATATACATGTACATGTATGAATAAAAAAATTACCAGTACATGATATAATAATAATAATAATAATTAGCCTTGCTTATATAGTGCCTAATGCCTCCTGATCAGAAGTCTCTAAGTGCGCAGCATACATGTAATTACCCTGGCTTTAGCAGTGCAGCTGTTGTGTGGGCTGCGTGCAAGGATATGCAGACTATGTATTAACAGACAAGGCATATACATGTACAGAGACAGTGCAAAAGCTTTGCATTTCGAACTCGTAGCACAGTAATCAGTGTTATTCATGCAGTGTTGTTTTTGTGAAAATTTTCCATATATGGAAAGAAAATGAATAGGAAATCAATTTCTTGTGAATAGAAGATAAAATCATAAAGTAAGCAAATCGAGCATCAAGTGCAGGCTTTCCCTAATGTTGAAAGTCAACCTTGATAGAAACTGGCTATTCTCTGAAATGTTTTATCCTTTAGAATACTGTTTATTTTAAACAGCAAAATATAAATAAGCTAACTAAAAACCTACTGAACGTCATGTTTATCAACTATATAGATTTGTAGATATATTTTTTTTATTCTGTAAGAATTGATTTTTGTGTAATACCGTTGCTCTACAACATAAAGAGTTCCAATCAATTGCAAATTGATAGTAACTAATCGGGCTCCTTGTTGCATGGATTTCTTTCCTTAAAGTCTTACTGTGAACCAATCAGAATGATGGTTTCAAATTTGCAATTAACCGTAACTCTTTATGGTATAGGGCACATGACTCAAGATTATGTTGAGACAGCTTAACAGACTTAGATTAAGCTCTTGAAGATATGTACTTACCATGCCATTAGAATGAAAGACAGAAAATTGATAAGGTATGATTGAAAGAGGTTAATATAACTGTATCAAGTTTGTTTTCCATACATGTATCTTAAAAAAATATACACAATGTATGTAATCATTAAGAATAAATTCATATCATGTTTCAAATGCCCTTTTCATTCCATGGAATACTAAATGACTCATTACTTATAATCCTTATATCATATTTCAATGATGCACAAGCACATGTTTGTCAGTAGAAGATCCAGCCTCAGTTCGTATAAAAGAATTATCAGCCCAAACATGATGGAGCTGCTATTATCCCAAGATAATTGGGCCTGCACAATCTATTGTGAGAGCAATTAATGAATCAGAGCCTGTAAGTCTATATACATGTAAATAAACATGTCAGACCAGCGTCAGTTAGTAAGCGTGATTTTTTGGAGTCCAGAGCTACATGTAATGCAAACGATTTGTTTAATACCTTGTAAAAGACGTTTAGATGCTGAGATCAGTTTATCTATCTATGGTTAAACTACACTCAATAGCAAGTTATTGGTACAACAACTCTTTTTTTTATTATTTTTTAAAAAATAGTTTTCTGTCAAAGCAAAACAAAAGTTTTCTGTTTATTTAAGAGTACCAAAGCCAAATGCTGCTACCAAAAGCTTGATAATTTGACAATGGTCAGAGGAAAGAAGGAAAGTGGCAGAGATTCTAAGTAAGACTTTAGTGGCACAAATAAAAAAGTAAATGCAAGGACTACAGAGAGTGAAGAGGAATACATACAAAAATTTACTTGTAGCTATAAAAATGGTTCCAGGACACTTGCTGCAGACTTTATTGTATCAATGATATAGGGTTTTGACTCTGGTTGCAACAGTTTTGAACTAGGTTTAAGGTTAGGGTTATGCACAATGCTACATCTGGGGTCAAGTTTAGAATTCCTATATGTTTTAAACATACCACATGAATCTGGTTCATCTGACCCATCACCACAATCATCATCATGATCACAAGCCCAGGACATCTGAATACATCTCCCATTAGCACATGCAAATTCTCCATCTTTACATCTTGTTACATCTATAGAAATAAAAAGCATTTTAGTTAATGCATTTGATCATATTTCCTTGTTTCATTAACATAGATGTACATGTAGGCCTACATGACCTAAGATCCTAAATTCCTGTTTTGAAAGAAAAAACTAATTTGTAGCATTTTGATTCAATAACACCAAACTATGAATGAAGGATATTACACATGTCAGACCATTGCCATTTTAAGGATTTAAATGCTTAATTTGATTTTTGAAATTCCTGAAGTTAACTTTAAAGAGTAACTTTTAAAACAAATTGACAAAAACTGTACACATATCTATTTTCTGCTCAGGCTTGCTCTGGATCATAAGTAATTGCATCACACAACAAAAATTGTTATCACAATTTTGTTATACGTGGGCAACAATTTATCGTTTTTTTGTTTTTTTGTGGTGAAGACAAAAAAAAGATCTTACTGCAACCGAGTGAGGGATGTTCATCTTGAGCGTCTCCACAATCATTGTCACCATCACAAACCCATGATCTTGCGATACACCGGCGCTGGTTTGTACATCGGAACATATCACCTGTACATGTATGGTTAGCTACAGAGGGCAAAAAAAAAAAGAATTAATAATGTTTACATTTATCTTATCATTTATCATTACATGCAATACAATTTTTGCCCCTCAAACTTCAGGAAAACTGCATCAAGAAAAAATGTTAACTAGTACATATTACATTAGTACATGAACATTAATAAATGATGTTTGAAAAAAAGGCCATGAATAATAAAAAATGATAATAATAATAATAATAATGATCTACATGTTCATTCAAATACATTGCATCCCTTAATGATGATCAATTCCAAGTGCTTAAGGTTTAATTATCTAATTCATTTATCTGAAATCAACAAAAACTTCTGACAATAAGAATTACATCAGCCAAAATAAATTACCAAGCTTTAAATAAACCGAGAATAAATTGAAGGATAAGGCATTATGATGAGTTCAAAGGTCTCATACTTACAGCATGTGTGTAAAGTTTCATTTTCATCGCTATTGTCTCCACAATCGTTGTCTAGGTCACAAACCCAAGCCTTGGGAATACACTGACCATTGGCACATTGATTGTGATCAGGAGGACATGTAGAAGCTACACACGATAGAAAGAATTAAATAAATAATAACTATAATGTACATGTACAGCGAGTATCAAATAAAATGGTACAAGAGGGAAATGTCTTCATGCTAATATGAAGATTAATCACCGCCTAATAAGGAATTTTAAAGAATGGGAAAAAAAAAACTTTCTCATGCAAATTTTTTCATCTCATTTGATGGTGTGGAGAAATGTTCAATTTTCTACAATCAAGAAAATATCCTTCTTTTTTAACCATTTCTGTGTGTCATTGTATAGCTTTCAGATATATTCAATACTACACTGATACTGTACTGTGCCTATTTACTAGCAAATACAAGGCTTCCACTATTGCGATTCTTCCTAATGCACAAAGTCAAGCTTAACTCTTGTTAAGGAAATTATACAAATATTACAGGGCATCAGCAAAATAATTCAAAATAACATACACTTCGGGTTTAATAAAATTTATTCACAATTGGTCATATTCAAACGTGAGTGACACGACATTCGGACTGATAGAAGGGCGCATATCTTTGCACTTGTAGGTTATGAATGGATCATGACTACCATATTATGTATAATGTAGGAGAGGCATGTGTCGTTACCAGTTGGATTTGAATTTTACAATTGGTCCTGGAAATTATGATTAAAAAACAGTGCGTGAGTGACACGACAGAAAAAAGACATGGGTTTCTGACCATCATTGGTTATGGTTGGATTTGTGCCCAGGTAGATCTCTAAGGGTACCATAGGTGCTGGTATATGTGTATGAATAGTGTACCTCTCCGACATTTATTATGTTTATCAATCATTCCCTCTCTGTGGAAAATGGTCCACCTCAATGTGTCGTGAGTGACACGACATCCAAAATGTGAGTGACACGACCAGTGCCTTAAATTCAACATTTCAAGTAAATAACTAAATCCAAATTACCTGTATTTATATGCCATGTTAGAGGAGTCCATGAAAGTTACTTTAAGCAAAAAAAATCTTGCAAAAGTGATTAGTTATAAGAATAAGAGGCATTTAAAGCACCATAGTCCCATACGTGCAAATTCCTGTTTGCTCAATTATTCAGCGTAAGAAAACTGGATCACATAATGTTTGAACTTAAATAATTGTTTGTATTCTAAAGAAGCTTTTGTGTTGATTTCAGATCCTAATTTGCATTTTCAAAGGCACAGCGCCACATTGAAATTTCAGCTAAATGTCCCACTTAGTCTGAATATGACCAATTGCTTTTTTTTTTCCACTTGTACTACTTACACGTATGTGCACCACACTTTATTCAATATCATCACAATTATGTTTTTATCCCAATCACAGTTAGAGGGTTAATTACAATTTTGTTGTACTTACAACATTCTTCCTGCTGCTCATCCAAATTATCACCACAGTTCATTCTCTCTGTCGCACACCCAGATTGCTGAATACAGCGGCCATTGCGACATTGGAACTGACCATCCTCACAATGAGCCCTTGTGGTGAATCTGAGGACAGACATTAGAAATAGTTGCACTTTTCCCTATCAATATAGAACTATCAACTTACAATTACTAATTGTTTTTGCGTTATATCACAATAACCGAGTTTAGTGAATTTTTTGGGGGGGATATTTTTCTATACTTCCTCACAATAATGCAAGAAGAGCAAAAATTATTGCAGAAAGGCAACTTCATGTTTGTGACTCACTAAAACATTGACACCACACATAACGTTTTCAGGAACGATATGGTGAGTTCAATTTGTGATAAATTATGTAAAAGGAATAATGTATAAGTGGATATTTTTGTGGTGATTTTTATTTTGTTTATTTCGGTGTTAGTCATCGCAAAAACTTTTACATCAACATGAGTCTATTCACATTGATAAACACAATTGCGAAACTTTGTCCTCACATATTTTTGTAACAAGTCCAAAATCAAAAAAAATCTGTACTAAAAAATGTTGGCTTGGATGGTACATATTTATTACTGATAAGAATTTTGACTGATGTACTCACCATCGCTACAATTCTTTCACAGTACCATCACCACAGTCATTGACTCCATCACAGATCAGGAATGAAAGATGCAGACAGAGAAGTTGGGACAGTTGACGAATGTACGGTACCGTGGGCAGTAACGAGAACATCTCTTCCCCCATTCTGCACAGTCTACCTCGGCTGTGTAAAAATAAATCAAATAAGATTGTCATCGAAAACGATTCAATCGAGCCACAATCATCATTTGTGTGAAACTGGTCCAAGAGGAGGAAAGAAGTTTAGGAGTGTAATATATACCATTCCTAAATAAAGACATGGTCTTTATATCAGTAAAAGCAACAGAACATAGTAATATTTATTATCATTTTAGTGTCTGCCAAAGGTATACCAAGAATTAAAAAATATATCGATTTGTTCACCCCAAAAGAGGCAATCAGTTTAATGCAACATTGGCATTGTTAAATGAGAGAATTCTATTACACAGTCTGTGTCAAATAAAAGGGTACAAGTGGAAAACTTTTTTTTTCATAGTGTGAAGATTAATCACAGCCTGCTATTGTTTTGTATTTTCATAAAGCAGGAAGATCAGATTTTCACCTGCAATTTTTTTCATCACATTTGGTGTTGTAATTTTTGAAATATGACTAGTTTTCTACAATCAAGAAAAAGCCATTTTTCACACGCCGTCCCATGCCTTTGTGTATAGGTTTCGCATAATGGCCATGAAGTGCTCAATTTCGATTTGTTCCTCGTCACACAAAATTTAGCATAACTTTTGTTTCACGGAAGCAAATTATACAAAACAAAGCGCATCAGCAAGGAAAATCTTTTGGCTTTATTTTGGTACCACATACACACATTATTTGAAAATATTTCACACCTAAATTTTTTTTCCCGACTGTACCATTTTTTTTTTACACAGACTGTATATGTTCATGATGTCATTAATTAAGCACAGAGAAGTTATAATCCGAGTATTAATTTCTTTGTGTTTTTGATGAAAAGTTTTTATATATGTTTACATGTAGTTGCTGTAAGTCTTACAAAAACACAGAAAGATACATACATGTGCGACTCGCAGTTGAAGGTTTGAAGGTGCACCAAGTATTCTTTCTTGATGAGGTTATGAGTGGTCCTGAAAAGAACCTACATCTCAACGTTTCGGTGAGCATGTTCTCATCGTCTTCAGGAGAAAAGGGTGAAGACGGCGAGAACAGGCTCACCGAAACATCAAGAGTGAGTAGGTCCTTTTCAGGACCACTCATAACCTCAAGTTAGAATACTTGGTGCAACATGAAACCATCCACTGCTAATCGTACTACCACCAGCAAAACCTTCAAAGAATAGATACATACGACATTGTTCCTTGTCTTCATCTGATCCATCCTCCTGGCAGTCCAAGCGATGATCACACTGACTGCTTGCTGGGATGCATTCACCACTCTTGCACTGGAATTGATTCTCTTTGCATCCTATTGACGACACACATTATAAATGAGACTGTCATAATCTACTTGACCGAGATTTGCACATGTTGACTTATTACTACAAAATTTTGTTAGCAATTCATTGCACTGGGTTGCAAGAGGTCCTCTGAAATTTCAGCAACAATACAAGATATATTTGCAGTTTTTGCAAAAATGAAAATCAAGCAAAACATTGAGAATCAAATTAAACTAACATTGCTTGTTCGTAAATACAAAATGCATATGTACACAATATATGCCATGTAATTTAGAAAGAAATATATGATGTCTGAGTAAATTTAATTCAATTCATTTAACCGTAAATGCCAAACATGTTACAATGAAGTATACATATGATAAATCAGAAAATGTTGACCAACTTACCACAATTGAGTTCATCGCTATTATCATTGCAATCATCTTTACCGTCACATCGACGGCTGGCTGATACGCATCGACCATTATTGCATTTCATATAATTTTTTCGACAAAATCGATGACCTGTGAATCCAAATAAAAAATATATGTTACACACTATTTTTCTACTATTGTGATCACACTGTACTCTGATATTTTTCTTTTAATGAATATGATGTCTTGATTTGGTAGCTAAATCAGATACTTGACTAGTGATCTTTAGTGATACATGTACACGGACATGTAGATGACATCCCTATCTGACTGATAGAGAATAATGAATTTAACTTAATTCACAGATTTTTCCAATGAAGAATAATATATTTTAAAATTTATTTTTTCAATTCAATTTATTTTCAAACAAGCAAAAACAAGACAGATAAAAACATAAATGCAGGGGTGATACTCACTCTTGAAAAAAAATAATCATATTCACTCTTGAAAAAAAAAGAAGATATATTTAAGCGAGGGAGCGAAAGCGACCGAGGCGGGAAGGGTGTGGGAGAGGGTAGTCCCCGCTCACACGGTAGGGACTTTTTGCATTTTCGGACTTTAAATTGTGCAGTTTTGTGCACACCTGGAGGAAAAAGAAAAAAAAAAATCAGAATTCCGATTTAAATTGGAGGAATATCACCCCTGATAAATGAGAAATGTTGCTGAGCTAGTGCCATCAGCGTCCTCAGACAGTGTGTGTGCTCTGCAAGCTTTCACTATTGTTATTATTACTATCACTAGTAATGATGAATTTTGATTGATAATTGAAGTTCCTTGATGTTGTATGTAGCTCTGAATTTCTTCAGAGTCATACAAAGTAGTGACCCATCCCTCACTTTTTTGTAAACGTGTGAGAAAAAAAACAAACAAACAAACGCGAACATAATTAAGCCTATTCTGCGGCCCGTCTATTCAGCCCCCCTCCCACTTTCAGCTCAGTCCCCCCACTTTCCAAAATGCTCTGCAGCCCCTGTGTTTCATGTTTAAATTTTTGTTTTCAGCCAAATCATAACCATTTTCAACAGAGTAAAGATTAAAAACCGGCCACTTTGTGCCACTATTTGTATTAATCTTGTCTTTCTATAATGTTTCGCTCAATTTGATCACTAAATCAATATTATATTGTTACGTCATAAAGAGCCCGGTCCGCCTGCAGCATATAGCGTAATTGCACGCATTGTTACGTCATAAAGAGATTCTGCGTATGTTTAACTTGATGCGGCTTGTGCGTATCTCTATTATTTGTAGTCTACAGACTTCACCCGTTTTTACACAATCAAAAGGCCACAAAAAAAAAATCATGTTTTACGTCTGAATCTCAGTCTAAACTGTTCCATTTTCAACCAAATATAGATTAAAACCCCACCATGGTTTTGTATTAACCTTGTGTGTCAATTTGGCGGAATATGAACATAAACTGACGGAGCCTTTTACTAACATACATACAACATTACGTTAATTATAGTATTGATTAATAGACACATGTATCATGACATATAAAACATACATTTGTACATATGTGTACAGCATTACAATTATTCCGAAAATCTGGTAAGAATAAGTCTAATGTAAAGCTGCCCCATAAAAAAAAAAGTTGAAGAGACTTACTACAATATCGAGGATCTTCATCTGAACCATCTTCGCATTGGTTCTTTCCATCACACGTGTCTTCATATCTTTTACATGCTCCATCACTACAAGTAAAGTCTCCAGATTGACAGTTTGTATTCAAAGCTGTGTGGAGATGGAGAGGTACAGTAGGTCAAAGGTCAAATCATCTTGAAAATAATTCTTATTTCCCTATAGACAAATTATTTAAAGACCCATTTGTTCACCTTTTCTTCAGCAAATTGGCAACACTGGTATTTTCCATTTATTGGTATATACTGTATTTGCTGTTATTTTTGTGCAATTAATTTTTTGCACTGAGCAGCCTTAAAGAATGTTTATAGGTTCTTAAATTCGCGCTGCATGTTTGTAAGCACACAATTGAACCCTCCCAATACATGCATAAAAAAGCATGCTAATATATTCGCAGGTTTTTTAATATGCGCCTACTGATCTATGCACAAAATCCGCGAAAATTAATGTACCGCGAATATTTCAACGATTACAGTACAATAAGAAATAAAAAATTTGATTGAGATCAATTAGATGTAATTATAACTAATTCTCTCGTGTTTTCGTATGGAAAAACACTGATTGATAACATATCAAAACGTTGCCAAATTAAGGATTTTGATGCTTAATTTTTTTTAATGTCAAACCCCAAGTGGCAACGTTACAAAAATTGATATAATGTTTTTAATAATAGGTTTTATTTGTTTAGGCTCTGGGTCAAACTATATTGAGTAACAAAAAATATTTGTATAAAAGGAGAAGAGTATTACGAATGCAACGGGTTTCGTCTTCCAGTCTCTTTCCTTCAGGGCAGTAGCAGGTCACATGACCTGTTACATTGGTCTGACAGGCGTGTTCACATCCTCCATTGTCGTGGTAACAGGCCCATCGGGAACCTGGTCAACAATATAGAACGACAGACATATATTTTAGAGCTACTATACATGTACATCACTACAACTACATACCTGTATTAATAAAATAAAATTGTGAGTCTGATGTTAATGATGTCTTCAAATTGCACATGTATTATCTGTGTAGCACCATGAGTGTGGACTTTGATGCTTTATTTTTATGAATGGAAATTATTATATCCTTGGAAGAACAAATATTCTGGGCTATTTATTTTTGCAAGGTTAGAATCTACAGGTGCAAGCCACTGCAAGGGCACCCTACTCTTGATATAAGATAATAGATTTTAGAGCAACTGTGTATTTTCCATTCCCCACACATTCCTACATGTATGAGCAACTTATTTTTGCTAAGCTACTATTGTAGATAGATTTTTTTTAAATGCAAGCTATGACGAAAAGTATTTCATCTCCAACATAAATTAGCGAAAACTCATCTGAAACAGGTAAATTTGCCTTTATTGAGAAAAAATAGCAATTTTGTACACTTAACACCTGATTGGATAAAACTCTGAATGCCTTTGTATACTCTACATGTACTCACAGTTGTTTGCATCAGCTGCCATGACAACAATGCCCATGGGTTGTTGAGGAATATTAGCTCGGAGGACAGTGATCTCTGAAGCAGTGTACTTGTCAGCCCGCAGTACTGCTCGTCTTACCCAGTCGGTCCAATATATGTAATCATCAAACACAGCCAGGCCAAATGGATGAACAGGCTCAGTTGTCAGCAGCACCTGAAATCAATTATGTACAATGTAGTAAGTCCAGGACAGTGGAAGCTCTCTATAACGAGGTCCTTGGGGACCGCAAAATGGTGACTGTTTTATAAGGTTTTTTGTAGTCAATAATCAATACAAAACAACATTTTTAACAATACAAAATAAAATTCAAAAATTTTACAAAATTCTGTGACCTAAGAAATAACTCATCATATCAATTATTTCATTACATCAGAACTCGTAAGTTTCCACTGTACAGAGAAATTCAACGAAACCGGATAGTTGTACAATAATTATTCACATACTTTAATTTTTTCGGCACACGTACAATATACATGTAAGTTAAAAAGGAAATGATTGGGTGGTATTTAATTCCTGCCCATTTTCTAACTCAAACCCTTATAAAAATAACAAATCCTAAAAAATAAAAGTAATATTAAAATAATTGGTATCCCTACCACCCTGTTTTGTCCCTCATAGTCACAGCGTTCTATCTTGTCTTGCTTGGCATCTGACCAGAAGAGTAGGCGGGACTTGTGATCAATGCCGATACCGTTGGGCATCTGGATCTCATCCGTGATGATGTTCGTTACATTCTGACCGCTGAGAGTAGAACGCTGAATGCGTGGGAACGCCTCATTCCAATTCGTCCAAAACATCACGCTGTAATCAAGATGAGATTTCAAGATGTATCCAAATCAAATCCTCTCTTTCCAGTTTAAAAACACATTTGATAATGATGATGATGATGATAAAGATAATGATGATTATCCAGAGTATTTATATTACACCATATTTCTGTTAAAAACATTTCCAAGTTACAGGTACATTGTCAAATATTTTCCCATAATAATCGCAGAATAAGAAATGACTTCTTAAGAATAATCCAAAAATACTGAATATAGAAAACAATATATACAAAATATAGAAAACAAAACATGTTAAGAGAAGCAAAAAGAGGGATAAATCTATACATTACGTAATACCTTAAAAGATAAAAGGACTAAAACTAACCTTTGACAATAGTCAATTGCAATGCCCCTTGGATGGTCACCAGCAGTCAATCTGACCAGGACTTCATCTTTGATTGGTTCATCAATCGCAAGACGATTAATGGATGAGTTGGTATAGCTGGTCCAGTATATCTGTCTGAGTAGTGGATCATAGGCAATCCCCTCCGCTGACCCAATCCCTGCATAAACAATTAAAATAATTTTGCATTTTAACAACAGGTGAAGAAAATAATGTATTTACATTAGATGGGCACGCATTCTAAATATGTGTGTCAACAAAATATTCATACTTTACTCACTCTATTAAAGAAACAAGTATGAAAACACATCAGATAGAGGTAATAACTGTACATTCCTTCCTACAATGTGGTATAATAAAATTGGTCCCCAGGACCTTATTATAATGGTACTGAACTGTTCCATTACTTGTAGGATTCAGCAAGAGTGTGAGTGACTACAAATTAAAAGAGCTGCTATACTTTTGTATAGGGGGAAGAGCTCTACAAAAATGAAAACAAACTTAAAAATTGAAACCAAAAAAAGTTGACATCGCCTTAAAAACTGAACTCCAGACATGCCAAGTTCAAAAAAAAATTTGCGTGTGATCTTTCACATCATGTTTGAAAGCGGTGCGCACGCGGCGCGTTACCACATGTGCGCGCACGCAGTAGTATTTTGTACACAAAAGAGGCGCGTGCGCACGCTACACACTTTTCAAGTAGTAAGCTATCTTGCATATAACGATCGCCTGCTTGAAAACATCGCACTTGCAATTGATGCGCAAAAAAAATGCCGATATTTAGATTTTTGAGACTCCAAAATGGTAAAAAAATCTATAATAATGCTACTTTTTCTCATTTCGCGTGAGAAATGGGATGTTCTGCGTGAGATCGTGAGACGGACCCGAAATGCGTGATTCTCACGCAAGATGCGTGAGACTTGGCATGTATGGGACTCTCACACTCCTAATTCACTTACCTGCTACGATTGTCTTACGACCAGTTCCATTGACATTGACCACCTGAATATTACCAAGCTGGATGTCTGTATAGAAGAGTCGTTTCTCTGTGTAGTCCACGGCCAGTCCAATCACATTACGAATGTTCTCAGAATCAGAAAGCGGCTGGATCGGTTGGTTCTTATCTGACGTGTTGTATAAGTTAATGCTCTTAACCCCATTCCTTTCTGAATACAGGATATACGCATTATACTCTGAAAAGGAGGAAATAAAGATATACTTTAAATTTTATTTCATTTATAGAATGGAAATGACTTTGTATGTTTGTGGCATTGAATAACAGTCCAATTCCAAAGAGTAAAAATTTATTTGATTAATGATTTCTCCCCTTGAATATAACAACAACAAAAAATGTGTACTTGCAAGTTGCAAGACAGACAATTTTTCACACACAGATATCTTTATGGATGACAGTGTTACAGACAATGTCTGTGCTCTTGTTTTAAAATAAATAAACTAAATAAAAATTCTTCAATAAAATACTATGAAAATTGGAAAACGTCCATTGGTTTGCTATATTCAGAAAATTAAAACCACCATGAAAATTAGAGCTCATACAATAGATGTACAAGTAAGGTTGTGAAGGAGGCATTATTCTTTTACATATTCAACTACAAACTAAAGGCAAAGTGGATGGCAATACAATGTATGTACACAACTGTAATAATGCTAAGACCCTATACATATGGCCTTATATGTATTGAGAGATTAGACTCAACTTTCTAATTTTTATATCATCCCTAAATGTATACTAAAGATGGAGTAACAAAAACTAATACAACTTTAAACATTATTATCATTATATACCTTCACAGCTCAATCCATCCTTTGCCACTGTTCCGTGAGCGCAGGCACAAGTTCTCTTAGTTCCGCCAAGATAGAAACAAATCTGAGAACAATTGCCATTGTTGACACTGCAGGGATTTGTGTCGCTACGTATAAATAAAAAGAGAATAACATTATTTTAATTCAGTCTACCAGACCTCATGATGAATAATCAATGAAAACATTAGTCTTTTGCCTAGCAGGAAAAAAAAAATATGAGAACATGACACTGAAAATGATGACAAAGCTTCTCATTATTTCTACATGTTTTGTGCAAACATTTCTGTTTAAAAAAAAATATACATGTATCTCAAAACTTGAAAAAGTATTTTTTTTCCCCTTCTCTAAGCCAGCATGTACAAAGTCACATTCAATTTGTGATGAAATTGGAAGCAAGCCATCAATTCAGAAACACAAGGTAAAAACTTAATTCTGTAGTATTATATATTTTTAAATTTTATTTTACCCAACAATGAAGAAATTGCAAGAAATGTATATTCCAGGAGAAATAAGTCCTATGTCCTATGCGAGGGACTTTGAAATGGGTGAAAAATGCCTTACCAAAGGCGACAACCATTTTACTTAGTTTACCAAATCCACTGTGCGCACTGGATAACAGTTGTTAAAATTAAAGTGGATACCCATGGTGTAAATAAATGTTTATTATTACAGACTGAGCATACATGGTTCCTCATGAAGAGAAGATACTATCAAAGGTACTTATCTGGTTGTCTGTTTATGCTGTATACATGTATGTCTTTGACTTTAACCCCGATACTAGACTTCATTGTGGTGACGCTACCATTCCCATCCTTGTGCAGACGTTTAATAGAGCCAGAGTCAGATGTCCTGTGTTCAAAAAACAAAGATCGTATGTCATGCCATACTTGTCTACTTCCAACATTTGATATTTATATGTTAGCAATTGTCAACAATGGTATACATGTACATAAAACAGTTGAATCAATCATTTTAGCAGTCATTGAAACATTGACTTCCATTTGCTATATTGACATTGACACAACATCATACATGCATATACACAATGATCAAGCATGGCACCATTAACAGTAAACATGTATGGACAACAAGCCAGGATGACTGTAAAAAAAATGGTCTTTAGGGTATTTCACCAAGCAGTTTGTAATTTACGCACAACTTTACCAATTATTTGAATTTGAAAAGCCAAATGCTCAAATTAAATCAGTTGATATATGCAGATACAGCTTAACCTCATTATCATTAACAAACATTTAGAATCTAAAGGATACTGTTAGCCACAATTTAATTGATATTATGGGAAATAGGGTGTAACTTCAGGAAGAGCTTTACGCATCCCATTTGGCTTTTCATAATCAAGTTGTTCATAAAGTTGTAAGTAACTTATGAAGAGCTTGGTGAAACACCCCAAGTAATCCAACAGAAAAGAGTTAAAAAACACTGACCTATCGGTATAATAGATGTACTGGTTACTCATTGTGATAGCAAAGGGGTCATTGATGTGAGAGTTATCACTCTTGATGACTAGGTAGTTGCCACCATTCAAGTCCACCCTTGCTATCTTATTATGGTCTGCGTCACACCAGTAGAGCATATCAGTGCTGAAATCTATGACCAAGCCATTTGGCCAATTGAGGTTGGTGTTATTAACAATCACTGTCCTGTTCTGTCCATTGAGAAGGGAGCGCTCTATTTTGGGTTCAGCTCCCCAATCGGCCCAGATAAGGTATCTGCAAAGGATAAAAATAGATTGAAAAAAAAAATAAAATAGAGGATAATCCAATCAATTATTGTGGTTGATTAGAGAAAAGAAAAACATGTTCTTAGGCACTTGGCATGATCCTTACAAACATTGCTATTTTTCTTACGCGAAAGGTAATGAAACTGAAAAGATTAAACTCTGTAGAAAGCAAAGATACTGCCAATGACTTGTAACTTTTCAAGTAAAATAAGGATTTTAATGTTTAACTTCCTTGTTTAAAATCCTGTTGGCAACCATATTAATGCAGCAAAAATGGCCACATTTTCTTCAGAATGCTTGTCTCTCTTTCTGCTCCTAAATCTGGTATAATTTTAGGATACATAGCACATGTATATCATAATTTAAGGAGCCTAACTAAAAAAAGTTCAATACCTGCTATATTAAAAACAATCCATTGTAGCTATTTTCTCTCCCTTTAATTTCCATAACATTATTATTAACATACATGTAGCTCAAAACTTACTTTAAGCACTAAAGAAATCAAGATTATAAATGTTCATACCCTCTGATTGGATGAACAACAATAGGTCGAGGTTTGTCTATCCCTTCAGAGATGAGCACATATCTGAAGGAACCATTGGTTCTGGACACCTCAATGACATCATTCCTCTGGTCAGTCCAATACATATTGCCTAGGATTTTCAAGATACAATATATCAATACATTCAAAATATTTCAAATCAATAATGACATCTTGTACTGAGCTTGGTAAAAGGTGAAACTATTGGTTTATATCCACTTGGTCTACCAGCAGTTTGACCAATTCTCTGATTGTCTAATACCACATGGGCTAAATCCATTTTGTCTACTAACAATTTGGTCTAAATTCCCTTTGGTCTAATTCACACTTGGTCTAATTATTACTTAGTCCAATGAACACTTGGTCAAATGGCCGATTCGTCTAATTACATTTCGGTCTAATTATTATTTCGTCTAATTCCGAAATGAAGATTAGGGTCTATTACCAGTTTGATACAGGAAATGACCAAGTGGTGATAGACCACGTGGATATAGATGAAATGGACATTAGACGAAATGGGAGTTAGACAAAATGGTAAATAGGCGAATGGGCAATAAGACCAAATGGCAATTAGACGAACTAGTTGTAGACAAAATGAAGTTAGACCATCTGGGATGAGACGAAACGTGCATTAGTCAAAGTGGGTTTAGACCAATTGGCAATTTATCAAACTATCTACACAGTGCAGCACACTTTCTTTCGACAAAGCAAGATTCTTTATATGTGGAAGACTTACAATAATACAATCAAAGTCCTAAACTACTCATTTCATTCCTTTTTCCTCTCTTCCTCTCACAGTAAACAATTTAATGTACAATGACCCTCTCAGATCATGCTAAAACTATTCACATGGCAGAAACATCAAACAGGTGCTATTCTCTTGAGAGCCATTGGCCTGAGGGAAAAAAAGTATCATTTGATGTTCCTGAGTTTTAAGTGGTTCAATTAAATATTCAGACACATAATCAATTAAATCTTGTAGCTTAAACATGAGTAAGTATATCAACTATTACTATTCAAGTAGTTCAGTTAAATTAATCAGTGGCCTAGATGTTACCTGCAATCCAGTCTACAGCTATTCCTTCAATCCTACTGTTGGTAGCTGTGAGTAAGACTTGACGCTCCGTATGATCTCTCTTGATTCGATTCAGGGTATACAGAGCTGTATCAACCCAATAGATGAAATTCTCAGCTGGAAATTTAAAAAAAAAAATTGATAATAATAATTACTGTAAAAGTTAAGGAAATAGTGTAAAAGGTAAACAAAGTAATAGCCAGCTTATAAATTATGTGCATTTTTTTCAGAATCTCACAACCACGGTAAATGGTGGCAGGGATTCGGACGTCTTACACGAACAAACTACACACATGTATCATCCAATCAACAGGCCCACATTTATCAACTAAACGACAACAAATTTACACCTTACTAATTTAATAAAGCACTATCAAAGCAGTTTATTATCATCATCTATATGTTATATTCAACTCAGCTTCCCGACACTGAACAGAACAATTTAACTTGCACACTCAAGAAATATTCAGAGCCATCGCCCTCACAAACATTGAATATTAGTAACTATATTTAGGCAATAATATGAAGATGACTCTGCTGTCACTTTCTCACCTGCATGAAAGTCAATGGCAACAGAGAGCATATGGCCTGTTATAGGAGTCAGCATGTCTTTCACCTCTGACGGTTGGAGAGATCGACCTCGGATTGTCTCATCAGTGGAGTAAAGAAGAAACTCACTAACACCTACAAACAGACCAATCAATAATTTACATATAAGCACATCCAAACAAGAAAATTATGACTGTATAGAAAATAAACCAGGATTAAATTTCTTCCTTGTAGATAATAACAGAAATTATGTATATCATCACCAGTACAGCTGCTCATGGCGAACTGATAACAACATTGCCAAAGATAATATGTTCTTACATGTGTCTTGAAAGTGATATAAATATAGTTTATCAACATTTTCACATAGTGTTTTAAGAGACAAGGAGACTTGTAAAGTGGGTATATCAATGTTATAATTTCATGAAACGTAATGTATGATAGTGATATGATTCAATAGATTAACATCTATATTTCACACAAAATCTAATCATTAAATTCCTTAGATGGATGAGTATATTATCATGACAGCAACACAAGAATACAAATACATTATTTCAAATCCATGCAAATATTAGCTCTTGGACCACTTTGTGAAACAATGACAGAAATGTATTCTCTGTTGTTTTCGCACGATTAACATACAATTATATCCACTGGTTTTTAAATTTTTGAAAATCAATGTAGCATGAATATTTCCACGAGTACAATATATGTGTTGGTCTTAATCGTTCATACCTTCACATTTAGTACTATTCGGGGGTGTGATGTAACCAGCGGTACATGCACACTTCCTATCGTTGTTTGGTAGAGGGAGACAGAGCTGTTGACATCCACCATTTTTATAGGTACATGCATTTATACCACCTGCAAATGATGTAAAAGTTATGTAAAATTAATGTCATGTACATTTACATATAAAAAGTTTTATTTAGTTGTGACCTATCATACTATATTAGTGTCATTTTGTTATAATCTAGATGGGGACATTTGTGAGGATTAGATTTCGTTATTTCTGTGAAGTTTTCATAAATTTCTTATTATAGACCAGATTTCTTATTATAGACTTAATTTCTTATTATAGACTAGATGGGGACATTCATGATGAATTAATTTTATGATTTTTGTGTTTATATTATTATATTTTAATAGTGTTAAATAAGATTGACTGACTTGCAAAATTAATGAAATTAAAACCCTTGCAAAATATTTTAAGTTGTACAGAAAGAGAAAGGATAGCCAAGGAAAATCAAATGCAGATGCATGACAATTAAAAATATCTTCATCTTCTCTGACCAAAGACAAGAAAGGAAGGCAAAAATGTGTGTCATACATAAAGAGGTTGGCAGTCTAAAAAGGACAGCGATCAGGAATATCAGAAATACATGTAGTATTACTTACTTTGTGATGCTGAGTTGTACATAAACATCTCCATGACTCCAGGAGTCTTTCTCCTCAGGACGTTGATATGATCACTGTCATTCTTATGAACATACTTTATGCTTCCCAATTCTTGGTTCTCAGCCCAGAATACCTATAAGAAAATAGTAAAAAATTGTTACAAATGATTATTTTTTATCAATCTCTTGCCTTAAGTAATTTTCCATATTTTTCCATTCATTGCAATATTTTTTTTAAAATGAAATCCAACCCTTTGCATTTTTTGGTATAACTAAAAAACAAAATACAATTAAAGTATTGAGCACAAAAGAATGTGACTTTTTGGTCTGCAAACGTGTCATGCACAACATATGATTAAGCGCAAAATTAAAATGAGATAAATTAGCCTGCGCCTAGGCTGCGCAGTGCGTAGTATACGTCCATGTCCCTGCACATACGGGGGCAAGAGATACAATACGTATGTGCGTTGCTCCAATTGCTACGTGATGCTCAATTTAGTATTAGCATCACATTGAAGGACACTCATGCAGTTAGACTTTACTAACTGAACGATTGTTAGCAAAAAATTGAACGGTTGACGTAACAATAGAAATGGTGCATGTCACGTGATACGCTCTCAACCAATCATTTGATTAGGATTCAAGTATCTTTTTTATAAATACTTATAATATATTTAATAATAACATCGACCCCTTGCATGGCCTTCACCTTCAACACATTAACAGAATTCAGAAATCAAGGAATTTTCCTTACCAGTTCCCATTCATCTCACACAAGTGGAGAGTGGCAAATCCAGATTAATAACAAACTATATACCAACTCATCTATAATGTGAGGAGAGCAAAACAACATACAATAATGATAAAGATTAAGAGTTTAGACATTAATATACCTTGTCAGTAGTAACAGTGATTGCGGATGGTTGGGTAGAATTATCCAAGCTGAGGAAGACTTCAATATTACCCCCGTGTAGATCGCTAGACTTGATTTTGTATAGCCCAGCATCCGTCCAATACAATCGCTGCTTTGCACGGTCAATAGCCAATCCTGTTATAATGAAGACAGGTCACCTTTTAAGGCAGGTTTTTCTTATAAACATTTCTTCCCAGAGTAAATGGAAGCAAGTGGTCTGTTTATATAGAGGTACTACAAAGACAATTTTGTCTATATTTTTAAAGCTATTCTTTTTACAAGATTAAGGAAATTAACCTTTTCTAATTGAGCTTTCACAAACAATTCTGTTAAGATTGTTCAAACTAGTGATCTCATTTTCCACTCTAATACATGTCGTAACAGATATCACTGTATTTCCAAAACAATTGGACAAACTAATTATGCAATCATAATTCATTTTCTCGTAAGTAATGGTGCTACAGAATTTGAAAAAAAAAGTCTGCTTGCACTGAGTCTGTCGAGTAGTTCCAACATTCAGACCACACAAGACTTATTCATATCAATTTAGATATTAAAAGAGAAAATATTCTTCTTTGTGAGCGCGCTATAACTTAATGTTGCATGAATACAGTTAGGAGGGTTTACAACATTCTTACAGTTATATACTTTCAAAATGCCCTCACCATGATTTCAAGTGCAGAAAAATGTGAATTTCCTTGAGGTTTCCCACAAATTTGTACCTACCTGTAGGGTTGTTGAGCACAGTGCCAGTGATTATTGATGTCTGATTAGTCCCATCCATACGAGCTCTTTCAATAGTTGGAATTGCTCCAGCATTGATCCAGTACATTATCCTAAAACAAAGGCAATTTATTGTTACAAATGTCACAGTATATGTGAGTAAAGATTGGGTGTAATTTCAGGTTTATCCACTATTTTCACATGTGCATGTACAGTAAAATGTAATGTCAGATAAAACTTAGGTGGAGTATGGTGTACGTGTAGATATTAGGAGGTACATTTACGAATTTCATCATACATGTATTAAAGACAAACATCTACCTGAAATCAAAAAGTAATAAAAAGATAGTGAGGGGTAAAATAAAATAGAACCATTACAGATAATAAAGTACTAATGATAGTTTCCTTTAGGCTTATAAGAATACTTTACTATACAAATATTTTGTTATTATCAATAAAAAAAAATATTCATAAGATAGTGTAATGTAAATATATGTAATTGGCATAACAAGCGAATATCTAACAAAATTGTCAAAAGTCCTTTGAAATACCTACCCATCAGTAGGTTCAATGACAATGCTTTTGGGATTGGTAAGGGTGAGGTTATCAATTTCATTCTGGAAGCTTCCGTCTAGTCTAGCAATGCTAATAGTGCTCTTGTCTGGGGAATCGTTGGTCCAATACATGTTACGAGATACCCAGTCGATGGCCAGGTTATAGGCATTAGGAATACCTATAATAAATGAAAATGAGATAAAAGTGTTCAATGAAATGAAGTTTTCAAAAATATGATGAAATACAGATAAAGTGTTCTATGAAATATTACAAGCTTTACAAATACATATCATCAATTACATCACATCACATCACATTGATATGGTTCTAAACTTTAGGCCTACTTATACAAATGTACATGTGCATGTATATTAAAGAATCACAATATCACAATGTAAAAATTTTGAAATATTATGAACAACTTATCTACTATCTGTATTTTCAGTTAGCAACATTGTAAATTTATCTCACAAATTTAGTTCAGCCAATGGCTGCATGATAACTGTCTTACAAAATTTTTCATTAAACAGAGATGAGAGTTGTAGATGCTTCTAACAACAATGATAATATGCTCTCATAGGCCTACACTGTACCTTCTATCACTGTCTCTATAGCAGTGCCATTGATAAATGCTCGGTTGATGCTTTTCCGCGACAAATCTGTCCAGTAGATCCTATTTTCCACAGTGTCATGGTCAATTGAGGACGCATTAGCTACATTGGGGATGGTAAGAGCAGGAATCACGTTGTAATACCCATCATCTAGATCCACACCACGGATGTCCGTCTGACGTGAGATAACGAAGAAGATGGAGTCATCTTTAATAAAAGAAAAGAATAAAAGAGAGCTTATAGCAATTTCTACATTTCCACCGCTTTTAATATGATTTATACATTCACTTGATGTCAAGTCTTATAGATACTAATAAAATGATACTATATACTGTATAAAATAAGTAATGAACCTAAAAACTTCAAATACTTTGTGAAGAATACCTGAAATCACACATTTTAATTTGAAGCCGCATTATTCTTGTGAGCACTTTCTTGTATTTACAGTATAACAACAAATTTTAATGGGTCCCATAATAAATTTTAGGGATTGGGGAGGTAGATAAGCATATTATTTACAAACACAGAATTCCTTTGACAATGTAGGAACTCATATTATATGGGGAAAATTTATGGAAAATAAACTTTACAAAAAATGAAACATGAAGCTAAATGATCAGTAGAAATAAAAACACAGATCTAAATTATTAATTACTTGTAGTACTCATACTTGAGCATGAATATTGTTTTGTACTTACTGATACATCTCTTGTTATCTGTATCTAGTTTCTTCAGATGAGGACAAGCACAGGCAATGCCATGTCCATTCAGTAGACACAGGTCTGAGCAACCGCCATTGTTGACACCACATGGGTTGGGTTCTGTAAAGTAAAAAGTGTATTATAATACATTATTATTATTGTAATCAAATGGGATTGCTATTATATTTTTAACCAGTATAAGAGCAGATTCTCTATTTTCAAAAATTCAATCATAATATCCCGCTTTTAGACAGTTTTTGTTTGGTCTCTATTCCATTAAAATAAAAAACTATCGAACAAACAAAAAATATAATATATGTTTTAAAGAATTTTAATGGATCCATATTACTTAATAATACATGCACGTATGATAACCTCTTACAAGTAAATATATTTATTAAAACTGATGAGCGCATTTTGCACAAGCCTTGCTCGTACCATGATGAATACTCAAGGATAAATTCAATCTATTCAAGGTGTATATAGAATAGGGTATAGCGGTCATATAAAATCCTATGACCAAATAACACTAACTTTGCTGTTGTCTGTAGGGATGAAACACATGGATGTCAAACGGTTGAGTACTTGTCTTCTGAATAGCAGTCACATTCTGTCCTGTGAACTTGTTAGCTTTGTAGACCGTGTTACTCCGCCAGTCCGTCCAGAATACCTGTCCCTCAAACACAGTGATAGCAAACGGATGGTAGAGGGAGTTGTGCCCCTTTAAGACGGTGAAGATATTGGAGCCATTGTAAAAGGCCGCATGGATGGCATCTGACCTGTATGATAACATTTGTCATGATATATTTACAATGTACTTAACACAATGATAGCTCCTAACTCCCTAAACAGTCATGCTAGATAGATTTGTTTGGAAGATTATATTCATTCCACATGCACATAAAATGATGGGCATGTGGAGGACTGGTGTTGTGGTCACTGACTGTTGGTCAAAGATCAAAACTACTATGCAGAAGTCCTTTGACACTCAATGCCCGCAAGGTAAGTGGGTACAGACGAATTCGGTTTGGGTGATGTTTTGTCAAGGTGGCAGCCATTGCTGGGGGGCTTCCCATGTACTACGCATGCTCCTTGTTGGCGAATGTATGCGTAACAACGGAAAATGTACAAACGCGCAGACATTATGTGCACATGGCGCATGCGTATTACATTGGAAGCCCCCCAGCTATATGGCGGGCACATAGAGGGCTCACTTCCATGAAACGCTGCCCGAATTGGTCTATACATGTAGATAGAAAGCAATATTATTGATGGCTCCAGCACCTGATCCATATCAGGGCATGTCAGTTAAAAATAAATGTAGGTACATGCATAGTATTTATGGAAATGGGACAAAGTGGAAAGTTTCACAAGTTTTAAAATATGTACTTCAACCAATTTTTTAAAAACAATTTTAGCACTCTTATGCATGCAATGTCTGCAAAGGCAATATTTCAGCATACTGTTAAGTTGGCAACACTTAATGATTACAGAAATTCGCAAAAATCAAACCCCTGCAAAATATATGCCTTATACAGTAATAGTGCATTTTATACTTAGGGAAAAGACATTCTATACTTCCACTTTTTATTGCTGTTTGAAAGAGTGTCAGAATAAATGAACAAACCTTGCATCAATCCAGTAGATTCTCTTCTCTGAGTAGTCAATAGTGAGTCCATTAGGCCAGCCTCCTTCAAGCTTAGTGATGTTTACAATGATACTACGATTTGCACCACTCATACTGGCTCGTTCTATGCGAGGGGCATGGTTCTCCCAATCCGTCCAAAACATTAGTCTGTGCATGAAAGAAATTACAAAGCATACAATAAATATGCATGAATGCAGTTGACCTGCACAAAAGGACTTGTTATTGCTAATAATCATAACACTACTCAAAAGGTTGAAATATAATGAAATTGTTGAAAGAAGACGATTATTTTTTGCAATGATACGCATTCTGAAATGCGTAAAATATTACTTACAGGTATTGTCAAATAATTATAAACCTCCTAATCATTTTTTTCTTTAAAAACTTCTTATGAGAAAGAAGAAAATAGATACTCACAGGATAAATATATCATAAGATATGAAACTGTTATAAATCATTATTAAATTATGTCCTGCATGATACAAATACTGAAATGTACACAAAAAATTATCTAACTTTATTTATGTAACATCAATATCATGGGCATTTGTGTTCATGTTTAGATGTGAATCTTTCATTTATGTGTTCTTCCTTTGTTTATTTTGATTTGTTACATTGCATGTATTGATCTACAAAAATAAATCCTATGACATCTTACCCTTCAAGAGGATCGAGAGCAATAGCTCGAGGGCTCTCCATATTTGATGCAACTACAGTCGTCCTCATACTTCCATCCAATCGGGCTACTTCAATCTGGTCAAGGTGACTTTCAACCCAGTAAAGGTTGCCTGCAATCCAATCCACAGCTAGCCCTTCACAGGTGGCTAGCCCAGCTTCAATCACAGGTTCTATGTTTCTCAGACCTAAGAGGAATTTATAAATGAAAATAATTATGACCCAATCATTTCTCTCCAATCATAACGGAGTGATATTTGCTTTTTACTGCTCTGTTTGATGTTTGGATACTGCAATGGTATATAAAGCATCTATTGTGAGAGTTTGCATGATATTTAGACTCTTCGTTACCATTTGTAAAACGACATTACTCAACCGAGCCAGTGAGTATGCTGTGGTGTCAGTCTATTGACTGGTCCCACGTATTACAACTTGTGTTGGAATTGTATGTGATGAACAATGGCCATGGCTATGCCTCCCGATGTCGATGAAGCGAATGATTCTGTATCTGTGGCCAATGAGGATGATGATGGGGATGTAGTGGAACCACTCATTGCGAATGGAGTACTGTGCTTTATTCAAAATCACATTTAAACAAAGTACACGATTGAAAATTGTTGAATGTGTGGCATGGGGCTTTTTACCTGAAGACATTATGAATACCAGGGATGTGATATCCAAGGATGGTCGTGTTACTAAACTAAAGAGCAGGCGAAATACGAAAGCACAGCTAAAGCATGAACAGACAGCTGATGATATTGTTGGTGCAATGATTGAACTAGATCACCAGGGCGTTGAGACCAATTATGTGGCAAAGAAACTGTTCATTATTCCGAAGTGTGATCCTAAGGAACTAGATCCTTTTGCCACCCTGCATAGACTGATGGAGCTGGAGAATAAGGTGTTAACTATGGGGACCATCCTTCAATCTCATGATGAAGCTATCCTGAGGCTCCAGACTAGGAGAAGTTTTGCTGGTGTCCCCACCCCGTCGTACGCGGAGTAAGGTCATGCAGGAGAAAGGGAATAGTGCCTTGTCATTGGAGATCTCAGTATTTGGATGCTTATGGCTTTCCCGTTGTCCGTTCCGTCTTCCTCAAACTCTCGCTGACCTGTTTCTATGTTTTTTTGTTTTTATTTTTTACATGGGGTCAGCTGGTTTCATGGGTTACTTTTTCCTTTAATTTGTAATGTTTTAAGTGTATTTTTTTATATATTGTATACATGTATGCGGTTGTTTCTTTCATATTTAATGTTTGTTATGTAAACTGGAAAATATTGCTTTTATCTTTGTATGTGCATTTTTTATGCGAATAAAGAAGACATTGAATTGAATTGAATTGATTAATTCTCACAAACCATGCGCCACTCGTGTAATTCAGTTGTTACAGTCACTCTCCTGTATTTAATGCGATGTATAGGGGTCAGCAACTTTATCGATATATCAACAAGTTAGTACTAGCTACAATAGCTCCCAAAGTACAGTTATCACAGACTTCAACCCTGTCTCTAGCCTCCTGCTACCACTAGTTCTACTAACTTATCTTCCCTGTGATACAGATTTGTCAAATCTCACTCTGCTCTCTCAATAGCTGTTGACCCACGAGTGGAAAAAATATACCTCTTGTGGTACGGCATTGTTGGTACATGTAAGGTTTGAATATGTTAGAGAAGTTAGACCATAATATACATTGAGATATTCCGTAAATTTATATATAGAAAAACAGAGTGGAAATATAAGTCTTCAGTTAGGTAATGAATTTTATTGATGTATCATTAGGCTTATCATCCCTTGGAAGCATACCTGCATTGGGAGAATTCTCATCAAGCCATCCTCGATAAATCTTGTCGTCTACCACATCCGTCCAATAGATGGAGCTATTGCTATAATGAAAGTCCACTGCGATACTATTGTGAAGGTTAAAGACAAGGACATTGTATTCGCTGGTATCCAGATTGACCCGACGAAGCTGATTACGATTGGAGAATATCAGGTAGGGGTTGGCTGTGGCTGTACAGGAGAGAGTAGAAATAAGAAGTACAAATATTGTACTATGACACTGGTATCTTATTTATCTAATCCTCAACTTTCCATCACGAAATTATACACAAAATGCAATAAACGTCCAAAAGTATTTAAGCAATGGACGGCTAGTGATAATTTTTTATTTATTCATACCGACTTCTGCAACTTTCAAGCATTTGCATAAACTTCCCTGGATGGATTACAAATATATCGGGCATAGGTTTATGGAGCAATATGAGAACATATCTCACAAGTTTCATTCTAATTATTTCCTCATGCCAGAACTGAAAAAAGTGAAAAACAGTGATACGACCAGCAAGTGACCAGCTTGCGATACCTATTAAGTCACACTAAAGTTTAAAAACTGGTATTCTATTATAAATACAATAAAACACATAGACTACATACAAAGGATATCCGTATTTCATGTGAAACCATCAGATTTTCCCCCCTTTAATGTCAGTATGACATTTCGACAAATCAATATTAAATCTACTTGACGACTCTGAACTATCCAGTCTAACTTACCATTATTCTTACAAGTCCATCCATCACTAGCCATCTGGTAGCCAGGGTAACACTTGCACACATATGTTCCTTTTCCATTGATACATTGCTGGCTGCACTGCCCTCGCTTGTTACACATCTTTTTGTCTGAAAAAAAAAAATTCACATATAGAATCATCTTCAACTTTATATTCTATCTTTTAGGAAACTAAAAGAGGATGAATATTTGAAATACAGACTTTTGAATGAAATCAAGGAAAGTGTATTTTCTTTTAACTAGCTTTCTACATAATGTAAACACATTTCCACCCTCTACACCATTTTCAAAGAACATAATTGATTTCTCTTACATTATTGGGCTACATGTATAACAGGTTTTTTAGGTTGGTGCATGTAAAAGGGAAGTTGGAGTGAGTATGAATAGGTGGGTTGGTTGGCGGGTTGTTGGGTGTGGTGAGTGGTCAGTTGGTTGGTTAGGAGGGTTAGTGGGTCGGTGGGTGTGTGCATTTGTTGGTTGGATTGGCTGTTCAGTGGGTGGGTGGGATGTTAGGTGGGATGTTAGGTGAGTGGATTTGTTGGATGGGTGCACAGGCTGGGAGGGCTTTTGGGTGGGTGGGGTTGGTGGGTGGATGGGTTGGGAGGATGAGTGGGGTGGTTGTTAGGTAGGTGAATGGGTTGGGTTGGAGATGAATGGTTTGGTGGGTGGATGGGTTGAAAGGGTGAATGGGTGGGGTTGGTGGTGGATGGGTTGGGTTGGTGGGTGGATGGGTTGGGGTGGGTGGGTGGGTGTGTGGGGTTGTTGGTGGGTGAGTGGGTGGGGTTGGTGGGTGGATGGGTTGGTTGGGTGTGTGTGTGGGGGGGGGAGTTGTTAGGTGAATGAGTTTGGTGGTTGGGTGTTGTTGTTGGGTGGGGTTGGTGGGTGAATGGGTGGGCTTGTGGGTGGGTGGGTTGGGTGTGTGAGTTGGTGGGTTGTTGGGTGGGTAGGTGGGTGGGGTTGGTGGGTGAATGGGTGGGCTTGTGGCGGGTGGGTTGGGTGTGTGAGTTGTGGTGGGTTGTTGGGTGGGTAGGTGGGTGGCAGTTGGTGGTGAATGAGTTGGGTGGGTGGGTTGATGGGAGGGTGAGTGGGGTGGCAAGTGGTGGTTACGTGGGTGGGGTGGTTTATGGGTGGGTTGGATAGGTTTGGGTATTTTTGAATTAGTGAACAGTTATATACGGCCACCAGGAGGGGTGGTTGGAACTATAGTACCCGAACTGACGCAAAGAATGCGGACTATTTTTCCTGAGGGGCGCAGCCCGAAGGAAAATAGTCGCATTCGCGTCGTGAGTGAGGGACTATAGTTTCACCAAAACCTCTGAAGGCCGTATATAACTGGTTATAATCCGTCATGCGGAAATAAACGATTCTAGATCTCTAGAAATCTAACGTTAGAAGCCGATATCTACTCCAAATAGGGTCTAACTTTTGTCGTTAGATCTAAGCCAGAGGTGGTCTAACGTTAGGCCTGCCCTGCATCTATGAATGATCTAGAATCTAGACTAGAGGTCTATAGGCCTAGGCCTAGATCTAGACCTACCTAGATAGACCTAACTTAGTTAGATCTAGTCTAGATCTAGATCTACATTTTGAATAATAAATGGGCGTTTACTCATGGGCTCTCTTCTCTTGGGGCCCTCTGCTTAAGTTCAATCACATTCTTGTTCTGCGTAACTAACAATAAACATTAGACTTCTACAACACTGATCAAACGCAGACAAACTAACAGCGTTGCTGTCGCCTTTTACAATGAACTCCCTGAATGAATAGACGAGACGAAAACCTCGGCTTGCTATCATCATCAGATCCTCCAAACTAATTTAGAATCTACACAATCTACTTGTAAAAATTATCCATAATCCATGTCACTGCACTGCCACTCTCCGTCCGGCAAACATGACAGAAATCCGGCCCGTCTAGCTCGCTCTCACTTTACGGCGAGATCAAAATGTAAACAAAATTTGATGAGTCACGCGCGTCACGTATGTACGTACGCGCACAGTCGTCAAAAACAAACCTTACGTCACGCATAGAGGTGGATACCTTTATGACGTCATGGCATGCCGAGCACACGATCGGGGCTACGGAGCCGCCGAGGGCTGGGGGGGGGGGGCGGGTTCAGCAACGTAAACGTGTACGAAAATGGGGTCTTTGCTCTCAGCTAGCTTCGATCACTCGATAGGCCACTATCGTTTGATCGAGCCGTGGCTATTCGCAGGTACTATCCACGGCTCAAGGGAATATTCCGGCTTGTGACGTCAGAATGTCAGGATTAGTGGCATTTTGCACAATTCATGGACGTTGGTGGGAACTACCTTTGGTCACATGACGGGGTTTAGACCAATCACCTATTAAGATTCTTACCATGACGGATATAATTGTTAATATGGTTGTGGTGGTTGTTTGTGTGGTTCTGGTAGTTATTGGTGTCTTAGTAGTTGTTTGTGTGACTGTGTTTATTGTTGGGCTGGTTGTGGTTGGTGGGTGAATGAGTGGATGAAAAGCATCTGGTAGTTGTGGTAGATATTGTTGATGTGTTAGTGGTTCATCCTTACCTGGGACACATCTGTCGGAGTGGTGATCTGTATCAAGGATTTTTCCCTCTGGGCAGTAACACATGACCCCATTATTAGGTGTCACCTGGCATCCCTCCTTACATGTTGCCTTGTCACACAGAGATAAGTCACCTGATAAGAAGGAGAATGACATAATAATAATTATAATACTAACAATAAACACTACTAGAAATGTAACATTTCTATTAAAGCGGTTAGTGCTAATTATTAGCCAGAGGCACAAGCAGCATTCAAGCAATTTATTCCTACCAGTACCCATGTACATGTACCTCACATGGGACCAGTGTAAGCAGGTGTATATCAGTGTCTTGTCAAAGAACACTTGTGCATTTGATGGAATCCATGACTGTTCCACTACACAACACTTCTTCATATTCAGTAGATGTTGTCTGTATACCACTGTATAAGTGGTTATTTTAGTGATGGTTTTGTTTTTCTGCGAATTTTGCAAGTCCAGTTTTCGTGAAAATTTCCACTGCAAAATAAGGTTATTTATATAGTAATGAAAACATCACAAATATCACAAAATAATCCACTTGTGTATTTCCTAAACTAGTCCAAATAGCGAAAAATATTGGCTTATACAGTTACTTGAGGAATGTCCATTGCATGTGTTGTGTGTCACATTACTACAGACTGTAAGTCCCTTTTCCCAATGGAACCCATGGTTATTGCTCTAAAAACTTGTCTGTTGACATGAATTCTCCATATTAAATTGTTTAATTGAAGAAACCTTTTAAATTTTATTTTATATGTTTTATTGAATCAATAAAATCACAATATTTACATGTACATTTCAATAATTGAAGAAACTTGATGTAAGCACTCCAAGCCTTACACTGCATTCTAAGGTATTGTAATAATTGTCTTGTTGTCGTTGCTTTCTTTCAAATCATTGATATTTCATGCTAATAATAAAATAAAAGTTTACTTACAGTCCAGTTCATCTGATCCTCCAATGCACTGTTCAGCTCCATCGCATAGGTTTTGAATTGGGATACACAGTGTGTGGTTTGCACATTGCCAATGGTTAACCTCACACCCAAGCATGTCTGAAAATATATAATCAACAAATAATAAATCAACAAAAAAATAATAAACAGGCATGAGACAGAGAAAGATAAAAAAAAAAGAAGAAAATTTCTATGAGTGAGGGAGTGAAGCAATCGAACCTCAAAATCCGCAGAAATCCGCGGAGAAAAATCATGCCTGAATAAAGCACCTTGAGCATATTCTTTAAAAGGAAAATGGCGCTATACAAATCTCATGTATTATTATTATTATTATTATTATTATTATTATTATTAACCAATTATATTGATAATGAACTATCAACAAACTAAGAGCCTGCTTGAACTTGTAGCTACCAGGTAAAATCCACCATTTGGAGATCAAGCCTTTTCAGCTGTTTGCTCTATTTTTACAGGACACATATCTGTTCCTAACATACCCTAATAAATTTTTGTCAAGTCCACTCTGATGACAGTCCTAAAAAAAAAGTGTGCAGTAGTTTAACCCAACTGTACAGCACACATTGTAACATTATCTTTCTCTATATTAGTGCAATTATTCCTTTTGATAGAATTTTTCCACGATGTGCCCTGTAATATCTAAGACAATATAAATTTGCTGCATTGTCATCTTATACACATGTATGCATTGTAATGATGGTATAGATTAGCTTTCATACACAAAATATATCCTAACAACTTAAAATGAATTCAGGTTTGTACCTTGAATTTTATTTTGTCCATAAAAAGATATTTTTTTTAGGGGGGGGGGGAGAGGGGGAGGGGAAAAAATCAAATAATCTGAAATAAGTTTCATTCTTATAAAATGACTTCAAAAGATGACTCACGGCAGTTCAACTCGTCGGATTGATCTTGGCAGTCTGCTACACCATCACATTTCCATGCATTAGGAATACATTTGCTTTCATCAGGACATTGGTAATGGGTTTCTTCCCTACATACAGGAGCTTGCAAAAGAAGATAAAGGAAAAACAACAACATCAGACATGGGTTTTTTCTGCCATATTTTATACAGTCTACGTGATACTTCTGGTATCTCGAATGGGCTAGAAAGAGGGTTTTTACATCGATACAGTGATATAAATCTTTTATGTGCCAATCAGCACAAATGTAGACCTATATTAGCACAAGCATTTCAAGGTACATTACAATACATTTGTGTAATTGCCAACTTCCTGTTTTAGATGTGAATCATTTTTTCACATCTTAGATAATCTGAGAATTGATTTTTTGTGTGTGTTTGTGCAATGTTGCCCACCTATTCATTTTGCAAGGCAAATAAATAAAAAAAAAGAAAGACATTTCATGACTGTCCTGACTCACCTGATGGACAGTTTTGTTCATCTGTTCCATTGAAACAGTCTTCTTCACCGTCACAACGCCAGGCATTAGGAATACACCGTGCTTCATTGCATTGGAATTCGTTCCCAGAACACACCACTGGTTGTTGGGAAGCTATGTGAGAAATTGACAAAATAGTCAGTTTCATCAAAGTTAATCTGGTACAGGAATTGCAATCGGTAAGGGAATTGCCCTAGTATTAATTGGCAGGTAAATACAACTGTTTGGGGAGCCATATAAGAAATTTCCAAAATAAGTGAGAGTTTCACCTTTTGTTACTATAGTCAATCTGGCACCAAAATTGTAGAAACTGGATACACTCTTTCTGAAATTTAACACAATGAATCTAGTACCAGCATTGAAGAGAAAATGAATTACTACGACTGTATAGGTAATAAGTACAATTGTGCGAAAATGTGCAGAGGGCACTCAAAGACTTACCGCATTGTTCCCTCTCATCACTGCCATCATCACAGTTGGCTACTCCATCACAGACAAGATCAATGTTGATACAATGCAGCGAGACATGACATTGAAACTGGGTATCATTGTCACAAGAATACGGGCAGTCTATTTCATCAGATCCATCACCACAATCGTCATCTATAACACAATTTGGAACCAAATATTAGATTATGGTAATATAATATATGTTTAGTGTCCTCTGGGGGAACAGTCTAAAGGGGACCTCCCCCCCCCCCCCCCCCCCCCCCCCCCCCCCCCCCCCCGGACTTGCCCTCTAGGGATTTGTCCTCTGGGGGAGCTGTCCTAGAATAATATCGCTCAGTGACTGACCATTGGTGTACAATATAAAATTAAGTATATTTTGCCATTGTATTAAGGATTAGAATAGCAACAGGTTAGGCTTACCTCTGTCACAGAGCCATGTCATGCTGATACAGGCACCGGACTCACACTTGAACAGTCCCTCACGACAATAGCCTGCAGAGGAATACATTGAGGATACAGTTTGAAAAATTAATCCCTGCAGACCAGGTTCAATTATAAACAATGTACTTCCTTATATTTATACACATACACCTATACTTCAAGTAAATCATTTCTTTCACAATGAGAGAGAGAGAGAGAAAGAGAGAGAAAATGATATAAATGTTGGATGAGATCAGTAAGTATAAGGATTCTGATGATGCTATTTA
This sequence comes from Paracentrotus lividus, assembly GCA_940671915.1. Lineage (NCBI taxonomy): Eukaryota > Metazoa > Echinodermata > Echinoidea > Camarodonta > Echinidae > Paracentrotus > Paracentrotus lividus. The sequence goes on along the minus strand of CALNVZ010002974.1, from coordinate 18,050,847 downwards.
TCCAACCTTTATCACAAATTCATTAGCACAAAATTTTTGGCCTACCTCAGGCCTTCTTCAATGTATCAAAAGGAAATTACCACTAGTGGCATGAGAAGGATCAGTTCATTCTAGTTTAATCAAATTCAATAGTTTCAAAGAGCTGACTTACTGCAATTCTTTTCATCACTCGAATCTCCACAGTCATCTTCCTGATCACATTGCCATGAAGTCGAGATGCATCGTCCATTATCACATTTGAATAACTCAGGATCACAACTTGTATCTGGTAAGGTGAGTAAACGATATAAATTTACTCTAGTTATATCTCATTACCTACATTAACCTTGGATATGAAGGGGAAATATTTCGGATTTAAATCCCGTAGCCCGCACAGTCTCCATTTACATGTAGCAATCCTTTACAATATTTTTTTTTAAATAGAAGTTGAATGGTGTACGTAATTAAAACAATAGGAGAAAAAGCAAATACAGAAACATTTTAGATTTATATTTAATGCATTACACCATGTCTTTCTAGAACAACAGGACTTTAAATGAAAATAATAATCAAGATCTCTATATTGGCCAGGCTGAGACAACCCTAGAGTAATCCACCCCACCACACACACACACACACACACAAGAGATCATTTTCAAAATTATTATAAAACAGAATTCTGACTTACGATTGTTTTCATGGCAGAGTTCGTAAGTCTCATCACTGCGGCTCGTATCTCCACAATCATTATCGCCGTCACAGGTCCATCTCCTAGGAATGCACTTGTTGTTGGGGCATTGGAACTTGTTAGGTCCACAAGTCTGGTTATCTGCACAGCAAATTGTAGTGAATAACAGTCATTTAACCTAACCTAATACCACAAGTCTACTTCCATTATGTATATTTTACAGGTGCACGTCCATTGCCTAAGTCTTCATTAATCGTGCAAGGCAACTGTGACAAATTATTGTTGCTGAGCTTAAACGTTGCAATAGCTCACAAGCAGAATTGGATAAGATTAACCCTAATTCATTTTAAAACAGAAATATTCAGCAGAATTTGGCACAATTGTGCCATACTCTGAAAATCATTAATGCCACATGATATCCAAACAATCATAGCTTATATTATACTGACAGCATTAACCATATCTATATATTTTTTTTCCTCAGAGTATACATCCGACCGTTCCACGGAAATTATACACAAATGATTTGAAGAGATCGAAAGAAAAGTGATTTATTACTTACAACAGCCACCATGAGTTTCATCTGTATTATCTCCACAGTCATTATCACCATCACAGAGCCATGTGCGGTCAATGCAATGACCATTGTTACACTCAAATTTATCAGGTGATTTCATGCATTGAGAATGGCGAACATAATCAGGATCATCTGAAAAGAAACATTTCAAAACTTCATTTATACATGTATATAATCAATAATTTATACTATATAATTACAAAACTAAACTTGTGTACAAGAGAAGGATATAATTTTCATAAAATCACAAGATTAGACTTAATTTTATAGATTAACCAGATATCCGGACAGATATAAACTATCTGGGTTATCTTTGTATCCAGACAGATATAAACTATCTGGAGTTATTGCTTATTTATTTAGTGATTGATATCTCACAAATAAAAGTCTTCACTAAAGAGTAAACATGACTATTATCATCTTTGAGTTTAATTCACTGACAAGGTTCTTATCGCAATGATACATCTAATTACAATTTCCAGAAATGAATATTCCAAAGAAGAACGCTGTATCAAATGAAGGAGAAGCAGATCTTTTTTTTCATATACACACACATTGTTGACTAAATCATTTATAATTTTAAAGTCAATTTGAGAAAATTAAAAAATCAATTTGGTTTCAGATGCACCAAAAAGCCCTTTTCCACCAAGACCATTATTTTGAAAAACACTAGTATTACATGTATATGGATGTATTGGCCAGGAGAGAAAGGAAAATGTGAACAAACCTGTGCAATGTGTTTCATTCACGAGTTTCATTCCGTTCTCACACTGGCACACTCTTCCATCAGGAACCGGAAGACATAGATGCTGACAGTCCCCATTGTTGTTGGAGCATGCATTGGTACCTAGTTTATCAATGATGATAATGGATATTCATATGATGCTGTCTAAATCAATGCACATGTATAAAGATTAAGGCACAACATTAGAGTCCAAATTAGTGTTGTACTTATTTGTAAACCATCACATTCCCCGAAACCAACCCACCCAAAAAAAAGTTTCCAACCTTGAATTTAAACTTCCAAAAATTAATGTTTTTTCTCCATAAAAAGGTTGCTGCAACTGAGATAGCCTGAAAAATAACAATTTTCAAATCTTCAATCAATTTCTGTATTAATTTACTCTTCTGCAGAATAAAATGTAACAAAGATAATGACAAAAACTGAATAATAATAGAGGTGGGCTATAAATGTGTCATGTTTCAGAACCGAGTTTGTGCTATTTTATTTGAAGCAGCTGGTTGTCCTGATCGATATGCACCAATTTTAAGAAAATCGGTGAATTGAGACAGTGCGGGCCAAAAAACGATTTTGAGGGGGGCGTGGCCAAAAATGCTGAGTCATACGTTTTTCAAAATTTGAAACAACTGTAATTCTTATTTAAAAGGCTTTAAGATGATTCTGGTGTCTTTTTATATGTTTTTCAACCTGATAAATCAATGGCAGTGTCAAAATTTCAAATAGTGGTGAAGAAAGTACTGAAAAGGGAAATTATAGTTTTTAAACCCTTTAATTCCCGGTAGGGTCTCTGGAGGGCACCCCTACACAAATTGTGTTGCCCATCAAAACTGCCGCGTTTTTTAGTAATGTCGTTTCAGGTCTCTTTTCCTTCCAGTCTTACAGGATCTTTTGACACCAAGTTCATTGAAATCGGACATTCCACGAAAAGAGTTACTTGACTTTTAGTGGTCAAAAGGTCAAACCGAAATTTGAGATTTTTTGACATTTTGTGTACAAAACCAATGGCAAAGTCAGGTTTCCTATTTCACTCTATAAATCACAGGTAAATCATTCTTTAGACTGGTTCAGTATTATGAGAATTAAAATTGATCCAGATAATGATTTGAAGTATCAGAAGGTCTACATCTATAATATTCTTATGTATTTCATTGTTTATGATTCTTATGTATTCTATGTTTTTTAATTCTTACATGTATATATCTATGTTTCAATTGGTTTAGGAATTTTAATACTTCAGGCTTCATTTAGATTTGGTTTCATTCTAATGAACAATAAAAGCAGTCTAAAGAATGATTTCCTGTGATTTATAGAAGTAAAATAAGAACCTGACCTTGCCATATTGTTTTGTACACTAAATGTCAAAGATCTCAAATTTCGGTTTGACGCTTGGCCACGAAAGGTCAAGTAATTCTCTTGAGGAAAGGGTCCGATTCGAATGAACTTGGTGTTCAAAAGATTCGTAGACTGGGAAGGAAAGAGACCTGAAGACATTACTAAAAACACGGCAGTTTTTGATTGGGCAAACAATTTGGTTTAAGGGTGCCCATGGAGACGCCTACGGTAATTAAAGGGTTAAAATCAGTATTCCTCCCACCGTGTTTCGTATTCTTATCTTCACCAGCTTTTTGAAAATTTTGACACTCATTTGGATTTATCCAGCTGAAAACATATAAACAGACACCTAGAAGTATCATCTTTAATCCCTTTTAATGATAAGATACAGTTGTTTCAAATTTTGAAAAAACGAGTGACTCATTCGCCATTTTTGGCGGACGGGGCCCCCTAAAGATCGTTTTTTGGCCCGCACTGCTCAATGTTTCACCCGTTGTTCTTAAAATTGGTGCATATCGATCAGACAACCAGCTGCTTCAAATAAGATAGCACAAACTTGGTTCTGAAACATGACCCTTTTTTTACCCCTCTATAGCCCACCTCTAATAATAATGTGCTGTTTGGCTTTCGCGAAATACAATAGAATGTATTACATGAGTATTATATCAATGCAAAGTAGATACCTTTTTGCGCATTGGCATCATAAAGCTTGAGCTCAAAGACTAATCCACCTTTCCTGAGCGCTACGGGCGTAGGTGTCTCCATGGTAGTATCATAGCGATAGATAAATCCTGTGCGGTATTCCGACCAGAATATGATGTCTTTGTAGTGAGTGATTCCAAACGGATGGTTCAGATGTGGCTGAGGTCGTATTGTCACTGTCTAGTCATACAAAGATCATAAAGAAACAATACTGAAATAGATTTGAAATTGAATTGAATTGAAGGTTTTATTATCATTTCATCGCAGCTGGTGGCTGAAATGAGAAAGATTTACAGAGTAAAAAACATAATGTATACACAGTGAAAAATGCAATGTAAAACAAAATGCAACAACAATGGAAGTATACAAATATTTTAGAGAGGAATGTCCAAGAACGAATGAATGTTCAAGTACATACATGTACTCTGAATATACAACAGAATAATTAAACCAGTTTCATCATGAATAATGTCTGTTTTTTGCCTTTGTATCCAAAATCCCATCTTCAACAGTTTTATATAATTATCATCATGCCTTTTAAATATGGCTGCCACATAGCGCTCTCCCATTTCAAAGATTGATCCCTGATGTGTACTCATTTGATTCACATGGATAGCAAATCTAGGATATTGGTGGAGGCTAGGATTTGACCAGTATATCACAAGATTAATATTCCACAACTTTTCCACAGACCTCAAAACTTCTTCCCATTCTTGGGGGTTGGGGCTTGAAAAAGAAAATAGATTAAAATCATCTGAGCAGCACGATTTTACCGTTTCTAATAATGATTTTAATAATATCGTTTTATTTACCCAGGGTAGCCACTTTAGTTCTGACAACTGTTCTCCCAGCGGGCCCTGCAGGAAGTTATTATTACCCCCAAGCTCCTTGTTAAAAGGCAACTTTAGGTACCATTCTTGTAAGTCTTTGGTATGACTCGGCTGGGTTTCTCACAACCTCCATTCATAAAAGCAAAAAAGGCTATTTTTTTTACGGGCGTTCTAACCGATTGAGCTAACATGTCTGTTCTGTTCATGCTCAGCTGTCAGCAGTTATCAATTACCTGAAGTAGTTATGTCTTTGGATTGCACATGCTACACCTTAAAGGGAAAGCTCACCCTGGGTTTAAATTGGCTTTAAAAAATGCAGAAAAATAAAAGAAATATATGAGTGAAGGTTTGGAGAAAATCTACCAAAAAATAACGAAGTTATGAATATTCAACATTTTGATTTTGTGACGTCACATGCGAGTAGTTCTCCTATGTGTTACGTAGTGTAAATTCCATAAAGTGTCATTTTTCAGAAGAAAATTAATTATTTCACATGTGCGGTCGATACATCATCAAACATCTGTTGATATACATGCCTCTATCAAATTGACCAATTCCTTTATCAAGAATCCTGAAAAAAAAGCAAAATTTATGGAATTTACATACACAACACATTGGAGAGCTGCTCGCATGTGACGTCACAGAATCAAAACTTTAAATATTCATAACTTCGCTATTTTTTTGTCGTTTTTCTTCAAACTTTCATTCTAATTTTTCTTTTATTTTTCTGCATTTCTTTAAAACCAATAAAATTCCAGGGTGAACTTCCCCTTTAAAATCAAGAATCAGAAACTTACCCATTCACCTGACCCATTCAAGAATTTTCTTGAGATTCTGTCATGGAAAGCATCACACCAATACAAGACCCCTCTATCCTTATCCAGACTCAGACCATTCGGCCACTGCAGGTACTCACTCACAAAGTCTGTTCGGTTTCTCCCATCCATATGAGCTCTTTCAATGCGTGCTCTTTTACCGACCCCACCCTCGGACCAATCGGACCAATACATGAACCTGTAGGATGGATGGATGGGAATTAATTCATTGTCACTTTAGTATCAAATTTTTTTTTTCCAATTGAAAGTTTTGGGTAACAATATGCCTCATAGCAGAGAAAGAATTTTTAGCTGGTGCCATCAATATGAGCTTGTTGCAACCACAGTTACAACAACCAAAACAAAAACAACAAAAAAGCTAAAGAAATGTCACAAAACTTATTTCAGTCAAATTTATCATCAATAAAGTTTATAATGTTAAAACTTCAACTTGTTTTATAAGCATTTTATCATTTGAGTCATTTTCCTTTTAGGACAGCCAAACTTATTATCATTCCAAGTTTAAATCAAACTGATCAAAAGTTATAAGTTTAATGAGGGATCCATAATTACAAGCATTGCTTTTTAGTGGATCCCTCAATTTCTAAAGACTTTTATTTGGACAATGAATGAAAAAAATGGATATAATCAATATATGTATATTCATCGTCAGTTCTGTAACCTACATTGTGTAACACACACCATCATATTTCTTACTTTTAGAAATGAATAAAAATGTAAATGTAAATTTGAAAAGCTTACCCATCAACTGGATCTACAACAATGGCTCTAGGATGAGTGAAGTTTTCTTTGAGAAGGAGCCTTCTTCTTGTCCCATCTAGTCTAGCAACACTTATTGTCTGAGACCCATCATCAGTCCAGTACAGGTTCTTACTGATCCAATCCACGGCTATCCCTTCACAGTTGGAAATATCTAGGGAAAAACGCACAATACAATGAAAAAATGACAGTTTGAAAGCAGAACTAAAGTCATAAAGTCATATTTCAAGTGAAGAATACTGGTCTGAATCTCTTTAGAGTATACAACAGAGCCCTGGAACACAAAAGTTTACGATAAATTAGTAAATCAAAAGAACAGTTATTCTAATTGGTTGCTGGTCAATCTTTAAAACAACAAGTGCATGCAACTATGATGATTGGCCCTTGCCATTTTGCAATTAAATGCATTCTTTTTGGAGCCCATATGTTCTTAATTTCACATCATTGTCCCGGGCTACTTTAAATTATATTTGGAGATTCTGATTCAGTAATATGCTTTTAATGTGATTCAGAATTTCATGGCATGTCAAATCATCCATACAACAATGATAACTGGTGTACTACTGGAATTTTCTTCTTTTTACTTCTGGTAAAATTGATCTGAGGTAAAAACTGCAAAACTTACAGTCATTGAGCAGGTCTTCCCTGTGTGTGCCATTCAGTTTTTGCCTGCCAATGGTATAATTTGTTGAATCAGCATAGTAGACGTAGTCCTCAGCTGCATAAAAGTCTACAGCCCTTGGGCTCTGCAGATTAAGAATAGGCACCATGGACTCATAGTTTGGATCCTGGCTCTTGTTAATTGGGATACCCCTTACTGATCCTGGGTAGCCCTGACCAAACAGAAGGAACTTGGCATTGTCTGCATTCCCTATGGCAAAAGAATAATATATATAGTTACAGGGTAAAAAAGATTAGTGATGATAATTTAGAAAATAGAGAAAAGAGAAAAAAAAATTGTGGTAATAATGGTTTAAATACAATATATCTGGAAAGCACTTTGAGTTGTAGTCTATTGACCTGTATGAAGCACAATATACATCCAAAATATTATTATATGGCAAAGAAAAGAATGACAATTCTATCATACAATTTTTCTTTAATAGGGATCTAATTATCATTGTTCTTCTTTCATGCAAAAAAAAAAAAAAAAAGAACTGCTGAAAACTGCTTATCCAATACAAAGGAGCTAGGGAAGTAAAATTGAGTCAAATGTTGTACTCAATCATAAATATATTTTTCTGAAACTTTTTTGTTTTGTTTTATTATTCTTTGATCTTATCAACATCAACTGAACTAAAAATGGTGGGAAACACTTACTGACGCAGCTTCCATTTGCCATGGTGTTGTACCCTTGCTGACACCGACAGGTGGAAGAAGTTTGACCGGCTACCAGACAGAGGTGCTCACATCCTCCATTGTTCTTACGGCATGGCTGGTTGCTTGCTGGTAATATAAACAAATTCATAAGCGTGATTAAGTCCTCCCAGTTACTACATAAAATGCAGTGTGAAAATGGCCTTTTAAAGGAGGACTCCAGGCTGAAATTAATATGGTTTGAAATGTACAGTAAAATATAACAAGTACAACACTGAAAATTTCATCAAAATGGGAGTTATGTTAAGTTATGATTTTGCACTTTTTTGATAAAACAGTTATGTGCATAGTCTCATGCATATTCAATGAGCAAGCTGATGATGTCATTGATCCACTTTTTCTTTTGCATTTTACAATCCTGACTACATATGAGAAATCTACCCTGACAAGAAGTTAGTTAAGAGAAAAACAGAATAAAGAAACAGGTTATTGAAGATTTCATGAACGTCCCAAGAAGAATTTTTGTCAAACCATCGCCAATCTATTCCTCTCACTTTTCTACTTTTATTTAATTCAACTTCATACATCATATTTCCCCTTTAATAAATACTTAAAGACACACTTACGTAAAGACTGTCTCTCAGGATGAACAACATGTATAGCGCCAGCTCTGTGTGTGACGGTAGACAACTTTGCGACCTCTCCAGTCAACTTATCAATACTGATGATGGTAGCATTGTTCTGCCATTTGGTTGCGTAGATTTTGTTCTCAAACAGAGACATGCCGTACAAATAGCTCACCTGCAAATGTGAACAAAGGAAGGGAGAAATCCATTTATAACAAATTTACATGTCTATTACATTTATTACATCTACTTCACTACACATAACAATATAATAATATTATGAAACTAAATGTTATTATTGTATATTATTTACATGTTTATAAATAAAATGTGCTCATTTATATGTATCTTTGAAGAGCAAACATGGCACAAACTAGGAAATTAAAAATTCTTTAATCAAACTATGAATACCATATAACACCTTTCAATTTGACCCCGTCTTTGTCTATGCAGCTATTACAAATTTTGATAAATTTAAAATTGCAAATTTGGATAAATAATTACATATTTAAACAGAATGCTATAACAGCCTTGAAGAAATTTGAACAAAAAACAAAAAAATATCTACAAACAAACAGAAAAGACTAAATAACTAATCCTTGAGCAAAATATTGCTGTCCTGTGCCATCCTTTTAATTTTGATACAGAATACTTTAAAACCTTGTAGAAGTTTGAACAACTACATATACCGTTTTAGGCGAAATAAAGAACAGACCTTTGATCCCTGAACAATAATTCTCTGTCCTGTGCCGTCATATCTTGCAGTTTGCACTGTTTCAAGCTGTGTGTCTGCAAAGTAGATGCGCTGAGCAGCGTAATCTGCAGTGATCCCATGAGGAAAAACAATCTTAGTGATATTCAGATTCACTCGGCCACTGCCATCCATGTTGGCTCGCTCCACCTTTGAAGCTTGATCTCGTGAGACCGTTCCCCAGTCGGTATAGAACATGAACCTGATCAGAATGACGGTATGATGTTAACTTTCAACAATAAATATCATATTTCTTCACAACAAAACAAACTGTTTGCCACATCATTAATTTCTTCTTTGCACTACCCAATACTGTTTTCCGACCATCATTCTTACCGCTTGAGCTGAGAAGAAAATCAATCTGGCTATTTTGAAACAAATCTGATGACATATTTGACAAATCTGTTAACAGGTCTGTTTTGTAATAGTCGTATCAAATAAAAACCTCCTGCTGCCTGAAAATACCTTTGTTTAATATCCAAATAGACTGACGGTTTCTTTTTCTACATTATACATATATCATAAATGGGCTGGTTTTATATTTGCTGCGCTGATAATCTTGCAAGTTCTAATCCCTGCTGTTTCCAAGATGTTTCCTTATTATATTTGTCTTCATTCAAATGCAGATTGTACAGCTAATCTAATACACAGGTAGTCAGAGTAAAGAAGCTTTTCTTCAACCATTATCTTTAAAATATGACAAGGACATGCTTACCCCACTTTAGGATCGAGAGTCAATCCCTTTGGTCTGTTGAGATCACCATCTACTACAGTGATGCAGATATCTCCAGCAAACCTACAAACAATGATGGCATCCACTACATCGTCCATCAGATAAATGTTCCCTGTCACCCAATCAAGAGCAATCTGCTGAACATCTACATATCAGAAGGTGAAAACATTGCTTTTAAAGGGATTAAGTAGCTTTCAAAAACAAGAGCAATTATATCAAGATTAATAAAATTATATTGCTCCAACAGTAAAAACAAACTACTGAAAGTTTCAGGTCAAATGGAAGTCATTTACTACCTTAAAACAGTGTAACAAACAATGCCAAGCATACAGCCGAACACTAGTACCCTCATGCTGGGAGCACACCAGGCCGCTAGAGACTGGGGACTTTACAACAGGAAATGGGTGTGTGGAAAAGCACATGGTTTTATAAACCATCCGGTGTTGGTTTATAAATTTTGAGTATAAAATCATTGATATCTCGAAGGTAAAGCAAGCAATTAGCTTGCAATTTTGAAGAGATAAAAGAGATAAAATAAGCTAAATCGAATAAATGTGATTTGAATATCATTCAATGTTACTGCATCCCTTTAAAGGGATGCAGTAACATTGAACGAGAATTTTAATCGGAATTCATTGAAATAGCTCTTTTTTCCAACACGATTATAAATGTATAAGTCATCCTGGAATCTCTCTTAATTTACGAGCCAATTGCTGGATCTAATATTAAGATATTAACGATGTTATACCCAGATTTTGAAAACCGTTACCATAACACTTTTCAAACGGTATCCTTCCACCACAACTCAGAACGTACAGCATATTCTGTATTTTTAAGGTCCCGCACTCATCCCACTGGACATTCCATCAACAGAGGCTCACTACAGAGCGATGGACATTTGATTGTGCATGGCTTAGACCTAGCCTCATTTGTTGTTACTGTTTTAAGATAGTAAATGACTTTCATTTGCTCTGAACTTTCAGCAGATTGTTTTTACAGTCAGAGCAATAGGATTCTATTCATTTCGGTCTATTTCCGAAGCTCAAAAGGAAATCCCATTGTCATCCTCAAATTGGCATTAATAAAATTCATGCACTCCTGTCTCATTTTGACTTTTGACCCCCCCCCAAAAAAAAAAAAAAATAAATAAATAAAAATAAAAAAAATAAAATCCAAACTTTCGTCTTTTCTTCTTTTTCATTATAATTTAATAATTTATGATATTAATAATAATGTCCATGAGGGATGTACGTATTCACTCTTTTTGTTGGCGTGATAAAGGAAACTCATGCTGTTGTAAACCTTTTAGGTTAGTCTCACTTTATAAATACAATGTTAACTTACTGCTGAGATCTAGGATCAGGTCCTTCACTTCAATGTTATCCATGGTTTTCAAGTCAGCACACTTCAGCTGCTCAGCATGGTTACCAAAATTTACCCAACAAATCTACAGGGAAAAAAAAAAAACATAAATCTCTTGAAATAAACTCCACCTTCATAGATCCATGACATGACAATTCAATTTTCTAAAACAAAATCAAAACAAAACTTATTTACTATAAGATATAATTATTTGTTAATATCATGAGATAGAAAAGAAGCACAGAGTTGCATTACTGTGCTTTTGCTAATTATATCCACAATTCTTTTCTTTCAATTTTCAATTCATTATTGACTGCTTTCTAATATGGATGATTCGTATTACCAGGAAGGATAATAATTCTTGCCAAAATAAAATCTGTAAATCACTAAAGACTTTTTTTCCTCCAAAAATGGAACTGAGATGGCATAAATATTCATATTGCGAATGAAATTAAAGCACCATAAAATCTGAAAAACGGCAACAACAACCATGACCAGTTGGAATAAGAGATTACACTCAAAGGGGAACAAAAACCAAGGAGAGAATCAATCATGTAGGAAAGAGCAAAATGAGAAAAGCAAATTAAAAAAAGTTTCATCAAAATCGGTTATAAAATAAAAAAAATGTATGGAAGATTGAAAAGTCTTCTTGTACCTTTTATGGGGGATCTATAAATTGGCAATATTTCTTCAAAATGACCGATTTTATGGACAACTCTCCATTTGTTTTGTACACAAAATTTTCAGATTTTCCCCATTATCTTTCAAAATGTATCTTACCTCCATTTGCGCTCAACATATGTTGTGTGAGATATATTTTCTCATGGCACATGTTGAGTTCAAAAGGAAGGGAAAAAAAATTGAAAGATAATGGGGAAAATCTGAAAATTGGTGTGCAAAACAAATGGAGAGTTGCCCACAAAATTGGCCATTTTGAAGCAATAATGCCAATCTGAAGATCCCCCATAGAAGGTGCAACAAGACTTTTCAAACTTCCATAACTCTCTTATTTAATAACCGATCTTGATGAAACTTTTTTTTGAATTGCTCCTCACATTGTGCTTTTTCCTACAAAAGTAATAATTTCGGTTTCCTTTAAAATTTTGGAACTTACCTTATTTCTTTTGAGATTATAGTCCATTGCCCTGGATCTCATCGCAGATAATACACCCGTGTCATTAACTCGACTCCCATCCATGTGTAGTTGAAGAAGGTTGTCAACATTAGCAACTAACAGCTTGGCAGCTATAACAAGAAATGTATACAAATTTTTACTTACTAATCTTCATCCACTATATTGCACATAATGTACAGCACGTCCCCCAAAAAATGTCCGTCCGATTGGGCGCTAAATAACTTCAATAACAAAGAATAATTGCCAAATCAATATGCAAATTTTGAAAGCCCATATAATACTGCGATTCTTGTGAAAATTTCAAACGTTTCGCTTCATTGGTTTTGAATACACTGGCTCTTTTGTAAGAGTAGTCATTTTTGGCCCATTCCAAGTTTGATGAAAAGGAATACATTGCAAAAATGCCATTCATTATTCTGTGCTTCACTTTTATTTCAGTTTAACAAGTCTAATTTTCATGCTTTTGTTTTCAAGGAGCAATGCCATATCTTATTGGCCATGAGTCTAGACTAGTTCGCGATTTGAGTCTCAAGAGTCATGGAGATGTCTCCTTAGTCTCCGGAAAAGTGTGTGGATATTGAAATAAAAGTTTTAAAAATGAGTTTTTCCAGTCGAAGCTGCAGTCAACCTGACATCGCCAAACTCTTTTGTCTACTAGTGATACACAAAATCGGTCTCGACTAGTTTGCGACTCCAGTCTCTGTAGGCTTGAAGATGTCGCCACGACGTCTTCTGGGTCTCCAGGGAATCGCCTCAAAATTCAGTTAAAAGATTGAGAAAAAATGCCAGACACATTTTCCCACTTTTTTATTACAAGTAAGCAAGGCTTTTTAATGGCTTTTTGGGGAGACTCCCTGGTGACCCAGACGACATTGCAGCGACATCTTCAAGACTACAGAGACTGGAGTTGCAAACTAGTCCAGACCGATTTTGTGTATCACTAGTAGACAAAAGAGTATCGGTGATGTCAGGTTGACTGCAGCTACGACTTGAAAAACTCATTTTAAAAACTTTTATTTCAATTTCCACACACTTCTCCGAAGACTCAGGAGACATCTCCACGACTCTTGAGACTCAAATCGTGAACTAGTCTAGACTCACGGCCAATAAGATATGGCATTGATCCTCAAAAACAAAAGCATGAACATCATATTTGTTAAACTGAAATAAAAAGTGAAGCACAGAATAATGAATGGCATTTTTGTAATGTATTCCTTTTCATCAAACTTGGAATGGGCCAAAAATGACTACTCTTACAAAAGAGCCTGTGTATTCAAAACCAATGAAGCGAAACGTTTGAAATTTTCACAAGAATCGCAGTATTATGTGGGCTTTCAAAATATGCATATGGAATTGGCAATAATTCTTTGTTATTGAAGTTATTTAGCACCCAATCAGAGGGACATTTTTGGGGGGATGCGCTGTACAAGTAAGATATCAAAACAGTTACTGACGGAGTAAAATTGTCTACATGACTGTAGAATATACCATTTAAAGGAGGAGTCCGGGCTGACATGAAAAAGTTTTGTGAAATTAAGTAAAATTCATCAAGCACAACACAGAAAATTTCATCAAAATCGGATGAAAAATAACAAAGTTATGCATTTTTTTTAGGTCTTGATTTTTTTTGTAAAACAGTTCTTGGCAATTGTCTCATTGTCTCATTTGAATATTTAAATATTCAAATGAGCAAACTGATGATGTCACAGTCCCCCTACTTCTTGTGTATTTTATTATATGAAATCCTATTTATCTAATTTTTTCATATATTGCGTATACAGAAAATTTGTCCCTCATACCGAAATAAGTAAAGGCACTTGAGACCTTGAACATTCCACAAGGATTAATCTGTGTTTTTATGTCCTTGGGGCAGAAAATCTTGATAATTGGTATTTCATACAATTAAATACAAGGAAAGTAGGGGGACTGTGACATCATCAGTTTGCCAATTTGAAGAAATGTTTCCTAAAAAATTTCGAAACCTAAGAAAATTCATAACTTTGCTATTTCTTATCCGTTTTTGATGAAATTTTCAGTGTTGTGCTTTTTTAATTTTACTTTATTTTTCTTATAATGCAAACTCCAGCCCGGATGAGTCCTTTAAAGGCATCAAGTAACTTTGCAGAGGCATGATTTAATGATTTTTTGCCTTGTCATGTTTGTATGGTATAATAAATTTCATTAGGATAAACTGGCCAAAATATAAAGGTCTTCCAAAATATGATGACATCCTCAAGATATTTAAGACTAAATATCATCATTTATATATCCGTATAGGGGTTTACCTTAAACTAATGCTAAGTGGGCAAATAACCTGGTATCTCCAGTCATTTTTGCTCAGGAAAGAAATATTTCAGGGTTTCATCTTGACAGTTTTAAATGCACTGAAAACATGTAGGGTTCCACAGCTCAGATTTTTGCTACACTTCACAAAGATATTTAAATCTAAATACATGCTACATGTACATTAGGCAGGGTTCACATAGAAATATACGGCTCAGGTATACAGGCACATTTTTTTTTTTTTTTTTTTTTTTTTTGGAGGGGGGGGGGGCGCTTACAGCTGTAATTGAACATGCCACATTCCTTTGACAAGCAATATGATTTCAAAATACTGGTTCGCATACAAAGGCACTACGCGAGAAAGTCGTATAGCTGTGTGTTGTATAGTACAAGAGAATCGGCATGTTCAATTGTTCTCTGTGTATACCGTCCCTCACCTGCGATTCGTGTGTACAAATGTACAAAAATGAATTTCCCCTAACATGATTTATTAACTATTCCTCTCCTTAAATGAGCCTCCTCAACTTTGGCTTGTAGGAGGAAAGGAAATTTTCTTTGTTTGAAGTGTCCATATCACCGGCACCAAAATACAAACCATATCGCTATACCTGTATAGTGTTAGCGTATACCGAATACTGAATACCGTATCGTACACTTCTATGTGAACCCAGCCTAAACCCAGTTACTTACCTTTATTGGCCTGACATCTCCCTTCTGAGACTATAGAATAGCCATTTGCACAGGAACATGTATAGGATCCTGGGGTATTCTCACACAGCTGGTCACACGTGCCATAAATATCACATTCATTGATATCTGGAGAAGCAACATTATAGAATACATTGTAAGACAGAGGCCCGAGATAAACAGAGAGAAATTCTGTACATACATACATGTAGTTAACTTAAACATAGCAAAGCTATATTTGTAATAGCTTCATGAAACATGTCATGGGTAGACAAGTGTTGATATTGAAACAAGATGAATCCATCCGCGCGCGGTCGAAATATATGCCTCCGCCATTGCCAGATCAGAAAAATATCGCACATTCATCTATTCATTTTGCTTTATAGAATGACATTTTTTACCTTGACCTTTGACCTTGTGACCCCAGACCTAATCAGATCCTCTGGTGATAGATACTACCCTTAAATTTGAAGTTCATATCTTAATTGGTTCCCGAGATATCGCAATGACAAACCCAATACATAGAATTTCACTATTTGACCTCAGTGACCTTGACCTTTGACCTACATACTCCAAAATCTAATCAGATCATCTTCTTATGGTGGTACATACTATCCCCAAGTTTGAAGTTGATATCGCAAGTGGTTCTTGAGATATCGCGATGACAATCTCAATACATAGAATTTCACTAATTGACCTACTTGATCTTGACCTTTGACCTACATACTCCAAAATCTAATCAGATCATCTTCCAATGGTGGTACATCCTATCCCCAAGTTTGAAGCTCATACCTCAAATGGGTCTGGAGATATCGCGATAACGAACTCATAACATGGAATTTCACTATTTTTGACCTCTGTGACCTTGACCTTTGACCTACATACTCCAAAATCTAATCAGATCATCTTCTTATAGTGGTACATACTATCCCCAAGTTTGAAGTTTATATCTCAAGTGGTTCTTGAGATATCGCGATAACGAGCAAGCGGGACGTACGGACGTACGGACGGACGTACGGACGGACGGACAACCCGAAAACATGATGCCTCCGGCACCACCTTCGGTGGCGGAGGCATAAAAAAAGACCAGTCACCAAGAAATTTATGGAGTGAAGACTTTCCCACTAAATTGTTCAGTTCCATCAAAGGTACATTTATATTGACGTCTTTACAGAGCAGTAATTTCATCTTTAAAAACTACTGCAAGAAAATAGACTATCAAAGCAGTGAGGCAGAAAAAAGAAGGAAATCACAACTGAACTTCAGTTTGATATCAATAAAGATAATTGACTCGTAATATTGAATTGACTCTTCATTTCAAATCGAGTAAGAAAGTGAGCCTCTTTGAGCTTCTTACTTGAATCAGTGTGCACAGGCCTGTGTGTGAAGTATAATAGCTTCTATTGTATTGATTCCTCAGTTGACAGTGTCATCACTATAAATCAGTCCTTATCTAGTTTCAATCTGGTAATCCTTACATAATAGTTTCTAAGCATGTTGGGTTCATTGATAGTTTTGCTTGGCCATACTAAAGAGAGGTTAAGCCTTCAGACTTTTGTTGCCAATTTCAAAACCCAGTTTCTCTGAATCATTATCACCGGTTTAAATTTCTCTCACATACATGCAACTTAAAATTTGACTGGGGTTTCCACAGTAAATCAATAATATACTTTGAAGTCTATTATTGTGACTTATTGGTGAATTTGAGTAGACTTGTTACATAAACTTGACTTAACTTGGGTGGATGGGAAGTTTAAATAAGTTTGTACCAAATAGGTAGAGGAAACTTTTTCATGGGTTGAATCTAACCTGTCTTTAATTATAGAGACATTCTTGTATTTAATGGGTCCTTAAAAAACAGGGTATTTTCTTTGTCTTTATAAAAAAAAGATGACATTTATTAAGTAGATCTTTTGACAGACAAATTTTTAGTATTTAGTTGGTCTTTATACATACACTTGATTGCATTTGGTGGGTGTTTCTCTAGAGAGGATCAAATTTCAGAGGATCAAATTTCAGAGGGTCTTTATATCCAGAGTTAGTATTATGTGGTAGATTTCTATAAGGAGGATTGATTGCATTTGGTTGCTTGGTCTATTTATACACCAATCCAACTTCAGAGCACTGTAACTTATGACGGTCATATCTGGGAGGCTATCGATGGGCTATGCAATGAGCCAGGTGTGCGTATGTCAGTGCGTAGGCCTATGTACATTTTCTTTCCTTACGCATTCTGGATGCACCCAACCACCCCCCCCCCCCCAGTTAGAAATAACCATAACAAAAAGCATCATCTAAACCGCATTGGTCTGTAGAGGATGAGCTGCATTATGTGGTCTTTATAAAGAGTTTGTATTATACCTTCACATAATGATGAGTTGCTTTGATTAACCTGGTATCCCACAGGACAGATACAGATTCCACCAGTGACAGTTTCTTGACATACTTGTTCATCTCCACACTCCATCCT
The DNA here is from genome assembly GCA_940671915.1 of Paracentrotus lividus. Classification (NCBI taxonomy): domain Eukaryota; kingdom Metazoa; phylum Echinodermata; class Echinoidea; order Camarodonta; family Echinidae; genus Paracentrotus; species Paracentrotus lividus. Next base: position 18,033,038 of record CALNVZ010002974.1, on the reverse strand, counting down.
TGTACAATCTCCTCCAGCCTCTGTATATTAAAATATATATATCTTCATTACAATGTAACTGATTTTGAATATATTGTACCAGTAATATATTGTATATTTATATTTTGCAAAAAAAACAGTACAGTAAAAATGTGTCCATGTAGGCCATTCAAGGGAAGCATAAGAAGCGATTGCTGCTGAAAGGTGGCCATTATAGACAGGTTCTGCAACACATACAGTACAGGCCAAAGGTTTGGGGTCACCCTCAGATTTAAAAGAAAAACATACAATACACTGCATTCTGCATTCATTCAAATGTACTGATACAGAATGATTGTTATGGGGGAGTACCTCTAATTCTATGTTCACAAAAATCCCGATGTTTTACCCCTCAGTGGGCACAAGAAAATCTTGCAAATGAGAAGAAAATTTAGGGCTTCGTCATGGTTCAGTGATTGTCGCATACGTAATTTGGCATTTGGCATTATTAGTTGAAGATCAGTTGAAGCTATATGCCAAGGTTCATGAAATATCTCGCTGTCACATGGACAAAAATTAACAATGAAAATATGCCAAATTTCACTTTTTGTTAAACATCTGCCTCTGTACATAAAGTGAGTGGAGGAGGCAGTCAATGCCTGACAAATGTGAAATTCGGCCTAAATTCATTGATGAATATTGTTCATTCTACCATGAGTTATTCCATGAAACTTGACACACAGCTCCAGATAGTCACTAACTATAATGATCTTGATTCAAATTGCGTGTCAGGAAAGTCACTGAACCATGACGGAGCCCCAAACTTTCTTCTCGTTTGCATGATTTCCTTGTAGGCCCTATATTGTGCCCACTGAGGCATGAAACATCAGGATTTTTGTGACAATAGAATTAGAGGTACTCCCCCAAAACAATCGTTCTGGATCAGTAGGGGAGACCAGGGACAATTGTAACACGGGGCAATTGTAACAGGGGCTCCCATCCCTAGCAGAAACACGCTACAAACTTGAAATTTGTACAGAGCATGCGCATTTCATCGCTCCACATGCTGTTTGAGTATTAGCAGATTTAACGGTTCGTGGAACTTTCTACAGCAGAAAAATCGTTTTTTGAGTAGGAAAGTAATATTTCACTTTACCCATTGTTTTTCTTCTGGACAAAATATGTGGATGAGCTACGGCTGTCATTTTCATATATTTAGAAATTATGTTCTTAGGCCATATTTTGCTAACGTTTCAACGATTAATACCTCAGCTAAGATAGAAAAAAATCTCTCCAAATATGGTCGCCCACCACATTGGCAATAGTAACAATGCCGTTTAGGAAATACTTTTGCCCCGTACCTAGCCCCGGGACAATTCAGCGCGCTGTCATCGCCCGTACAGAGCACGTAAACTTCTGCAATAATCCCATGCCATGTACATGTATATAACAAGTGGAAAATATAATGTAACTTGAGTCAAGCATTGTCATGCTTTATAATAATTAGCTTATGTGGTTAATGTTGTTTATATCTTGGATCTGTCAAGTGCATAGCTTTGATAAAGAAAAGCAAAATGTTACAATTTCATGTGTTACAATTGCCCCCATAGCGTGTTACAATTACCCCTGGTTTAAGGGCAATTGTAACACTCGACCTCGTGTTTTGAAATGATAATGGCTTCAAAATAAATAGTTTTACTTAACCCAAACCTATTCGTATATCGAGCTAAGATATCCAAATTTCGTTTTACTTGGTTTTAAGCAAGTATTTAGTTATAATAAAGTTGATAAGTCAAATTTGGAAAAAAGTGTTACAATTGTCCCCGGTCTCCCCTACATTTGAATGAATGCAGAATGCAGTGTTTTGTATGATTTTCTTTTAAATCTGAGGGTGACCCCAAACTTTTAGCCTGTACTTTACATTCAATTCAAAACTTTTTTTCACGACTCAACTGCACCAAGCAGAGGTCCATATCAAGTTTACAAAACACAAGTAACAAACATTCAATACAAAATAAAACAGAAAACTAAAATACTACTAGAAAAGACAGAAAAAAAAGGTACATGTTCATGTACTTGTTTGTAGTGGAAGGCAATCAAGTTGACTACTAAAGTGTTATAAAATGTGACTATGAGAGATGGTCATTAAATTGGTTTGACTAAATATCTAAATGTGAATTTCATTATCACAGAATTAAAGGTATTAATTCCTACCTGACAGCAAGTTGCTTGTTAAGTTACGCATGACTTTACGTATGACTTGTGTTCAGTTCTTGGGCTAATTAATTTAAGAATAGGATTAGTTTAGCACCCAATATCATGTTCCAGTTGACAGCTGTAAAACACATTTGCTCGCATGGTTTCTGCTCAAGTTCATGCCCCAGACAGTACTATTTTCCATGCTTAAAGTAAGATTCCTCAGCATGTCCATCTAATAGACTTTAAATCAGCGCTGAGTAGTATGCATTGAGAGTGGATTGGAAAATTTGGATTACGCTCATACTACAGTGCGTCCCAATAAAAACTATACATTCTTCAAATAGCTACCAAATAAATCATATATGGTGCTTGGGGGAAACGTTTATATAAAGAAAACTCATATCCTTAACTAGACATCAAAAAGTATAAATATAACATATGCTTCAATGAGCAAAGCTCACTTTTGTCAAAACACTGAAATGAGGCTGTGCAGGAATTCATTGTGCATGTCATAATGATAGTTGAGGATAAGCACTTTTTCTACATACCTCTCCCCCAAGAACCATATATTTTTCAAAAGTGCATATTTTCAAGCAAGTGTATCTGCTCTCAAACCACTTTGGCTGCTATTACGAATGTGGTATAGGGCAAGTCCAAACTATTTTGCACGATAACAAACGGGACATTTAGAGCCAAAAATAGTCTTATTTGATCAATCTTAAATTGAAATCCCAATTCTCAGGTATATTTTTTTTAACACAAACAATTATTAAAATAACTCAATTCATATTTAATTTACGATAATTTATTCGTTGGTAACACACGGGACCAGAAAAAAAATGGTGTTTTTAAATTTTGACTTCGTTCAAATGATACTTTGAATTTAAAAAGCAGATCAAAACTTACATATAGTCATAACATGTAATAAACATTGTAAATACATATTTTAATGTCAATACAACTTCAAGTTTTCTGGCAGGTCCAGTTTTATAGTATATGCCTGGTAACGGGAAAGGTAACACACAGGACAATTATTACAGGACATTATTACATTACATTATTACAGGACACCATGTAAAAAATATTCATTTTGTTTCATTACTTAACGTGGGAGGGCGAGTAATAAAACTGCATTATTTTACATCAGCTCAGTAACTTTTGTGAGACTATTACTGAGACATGAATACTTTAAGAATAAAAATATGAAAATTTATGTGCTATGTTTGTGATATTTTCACCAGAGGTAGCCTAGATGATATTAAAACTGAAAATACATACTTTTTGGTTGTACTCTTATAAAAAACGTTTAGAAAAAATGGTTGAAAATAGCTTTTTTAATTTCATTTTATTATTTTGTTTGTGAATATTAATGAGCCTTGTGATGTCATGACCTTGAAATGACTTTTTGACCTCATTTGCATTAGTTTATTTCGTAACCTTTATGGTGATATATGACACATTATATACCTTTACAAACTCACTGACACACTTGACACAAAAATGGTCGAAAACTTGAAAAATCGCCCCCAGGGCGCGACAAACCCGCTTGCCCGCTTGCCCGGGGCAAGTGAAAACAGCGGGCGGGCAAGCAAAGTTCAAAGTCACTTGCCCGATCGGGCCAGCGATAATTTCCAGCACAGTGCAACACGAGCGTGTTGAAGGCGCATTTGCAGCCAGCCCCAGCGGCCCAGGCAATCGTCGGTGCTGGGTATCAGCATCAACGATTTCCCAATAACATTTCACCTCAAAAAAACAATAAAAGAGGTGTTTATAAACACAAACTAGACAAAAAAATTACACAGGGTTCTCCTACTGTAGAAAACATTACCTTACAATTGAAATGAAATCCCTAAAACTTGTGAAATAAGCCAATTTGTTATTCTAAACATCTCGCCGATCTGCACTGCAGAGCTTCCCGATGTATGGTGCTAGTCTTAACATACAGACTCATTATAATATTTACAGATGAGAAATTATTAAAATTCGGATATATTTTCTTTCTTACCTTTTGTTAATGTTCATTTCAATGCTATTTTTTCTGCTTGTTACATATAAAAATAAAGATAATTTGGCATGAAAATTATTTCACTAATTTTTTAATTAATATTTTTTTAATATTTTCATTTTTTATTTTATTTATTTTTTTTTTTAGATCAAAATTTAGTGGTGCTTTTGTCTTTTAGGCTCTTTGTTCGTGGACATTTATGAGATGATATTGCTACTAAAAAATATCTTTAAACAAAGAAAATGAAAATAAAATTTGGGCAAGTGTTTTTTCCTCTCGGGCAAGCAAAAAATAATTTCACTTGCCCAACAGGGCAAGTGAAAAATAAATTTTTTGTAGCGGCCTGGCCCCCCTTGGGAACAAATAGCATGCGACTTGCCCTCTAACTGACCTGGATTGCAGAAAGCGCCCTCATCAGACCAATCATGACAGTCTGGTATGAAGTCGCAGATGCTGCTATATGATATGCACATAAGACCATCCAAGCATTGGTATGGCATTGACGGTGGACACTGAAATGAAGGCGGAACTGGACCTTTAAAGACAGAATTAAGTGGGAAGAGAAAGGAAATTTGTTTCCTTTAATTTAAAATTAAATAGAAATACCTCCATAAGAATGACATATTATGACTATTAGAGTAGGTGAAGACAACCCTTTACAGCAGATCTTTTCACTATTATATTCTTCCTACACTGTAAAAAGCATTAAATTTAATAGGAAAGCTCATAGTAATTTTGTTCATCTTTCCCACTATACATTAGATTTGAGAGTGAGAGAGAGAGAGAAATGTATGCGTGTACGGCAAGTAAAGAACTAGTAATTAAATTTCTTTGATAATTTACAGTGTGGTTACTTCAGACACTCAAATGAATAAAAGTTTTGATGACCAGGGTAATAATAATAGTAAAGTACAATAGAGACATGCATGCATACTGTATCAAGCTCTTTGTAAATCCAGATTTGTTATTTTTTACCTGATGTATTTAAATTATATACTCATATGAATTTTCCATTCACCCCACTTATTACAGGCTAAGAATATTTTGTAACCAGTTGCCTCAAATCTTCAATAAATTGCCATAGATTACCATTATATAACTTCCCTGATTTCCTTTTTGAGATTGTATAGAAAAGTCTAGAAGGATCAGTCAGAGAAAATGGTATGAAAGCAGGATTAATCTAATGTTCCCAAGCATTGCAGGTGAATACAATGTCCCTGGGATTAGAAACTTTTATAAAGGGATTACCGGATTAAACTCAATTGAGATCAACATAATGATGATGCTCTTTAAAACTTTTGACAATAGAATCAATACAATAGCTGCTTTCACAGATACTACTGCACACTGATAAGAGAAGCTTCATGGTATAAATATCTACCTATGAGTTTTGGAAATTTATACACATCATCGGTGGGCTGATAAAACCTCATATGTAACAAAAAATAATGTCAAATTTTCAGGAGAAAAAAAGAAGGTGGACAATCCAGTGTAACATATGGAATTGCCTTTTCTTTGACACGCTTTGGTGGCTTTATTTTTGAGTTAAGAGAGCTGCGGTTTGGACAGGACATTTCTTGACCGATTACCTGGGCCCATATTCATAAAGCCTTCATAGGCCTAGTTATCACATAACTGTGTACTGTTCCTCATGTAATTCGTTGACAGCTAGTTTTAGTTAGGTTTCATGAATATTTGCCCTGGAGATTCACTAGAAAAGTTGATTTTCACAAAAATTAGAGTTACAAGATTTCATCAGCCCATTAACGATATATTAACTATGAACATAAATCTTATGAAATGTCCAATCTTATACAGCCCTGTACCGGCAGAACAGAAACGTTAGCGCTAAAACAGAGCACTAACAGTAGGCCCAGTCACATATTTTGAGTGGTTATGTCAAAGGTTGATCTCAGATGTAAATAATGCATTGGTGTAACATTATGCGTCAGTGCGACATTAATGGTTGTAACAGAGCCTCTGTTAGCTCTCACAATGTTTCTATGCGGCCCGTATAGAACTACATGTAGAGCATTTCTAGACTTACAATCAGGTCCTTCATCTGACCCGTCTTGGCAATCGTTTTGCCCATCGCATCTGAATGATTCAGGAAGACAGACTTGTGTTCCACTACTCGTAACAGCACACTGGAAGAACCCTGTTTGACAAGATACACCGCTGTAGGCTATAAGGGAAAAGTCAAATAAGAACCAGTATTAGGAATCTGTTCACCAATGGCACAAAATGCTGCACTTGAAAAAAATTACAGAATTTGCAGGAAATACGGAATAAAGATCAGAACTTCTTTATAAATAACTAAATTCAATTCATTTCATTTCTTTATTTGTCCATGGAAATTCGGTCACACATTTTAACATAAATACAAAAGTACTTTGAACAATACATACAATATAAAGTGCATCCCAAAATAAGAGTAAACTTAACTTTGAGAACCTTGTATTAAAATTGTAAAACGTATGTGTCATTCATTTTTATATCATGACAAAGAGTAACTCATATTCTCTCCAGTGATACCAAAATTATACCTGCACAGCAAGGATGACTGAGCATTTGAGTTTTTAAAAACTTTGTTAAAAAACCATTTGTACCAAGTTTTCTCAGAAGCAGCCCTGGCGTTCTGATCATTGTTTGTTAAACTTGGTATAAGCCAGTTTTTACGCTTGTTTTGAAAGCCCAATTGCTTAGTCATCTGTCACAACACACGTATAAGTTTGGTATCATTGAATAGAATATAAGTTACTCTTTATCATGAAATAAATTTCAAGGTCACACAAGCTATAAATTTTTAATATGAGGCTCTCAAAAGTGGGCTTACTTTTTTATGGGATGCACTGTATAAAATATGTTAAGCACACACCCTGTAAAAGTTACAAGGGCAACTGCTCAGTCATTTAAATTTTAAATTAATTGCACTGACTTAAAAAAAAAAATAATAATAATAATTAACAAATGAGCAAGCTTAATGTTAAAAGGCAATTAAGTAACTTTATGCAAGATATCATAACTTATCCACTCCACTACACCACCTCTAAGTTCTGTAAGCTAACTAGTAAGAACATGAAACTGTTACAAGGGAAGAGTAAGGGGTGATAATTAGCTATAAAGTAGATTTTCAGACAGGGGGAAATAAAAATGTATGTACATCCAGATTAGGAACAATTTGGTAGGTTAATGTAAATATTAATTATTATGTATACAAAATACCTCCCAAAGAAAACAAATATGGTTTCATCAGCATAAAAAAAGCCTATTAAAAACTTGAACCCTACGAATGTGTTACATGCATCTAGGATTCAATAGCAAAGCATGCTTTACGTCATTGGCATAATGTCTTGAGGGGTTAAATGATTTTAAGGAAAACCTACTGCAGTTCTCCTCATCACTGACGTCCCGACAGTCTGGGTCACCATCACATCGCCATGGAGACGGGATGCATTGCGTTCCATCAGCACAGGCAAACTGGTTGTCAGGAATACATCGAGCTGTCAACAGGAGCAGAACACACACAGGAGAGAAAAATTTAAACTCTAGGGAATGCATGGTAAAATGATTAGGAGTTAGAGCTGAGGTTATGATGGCTTTAACATCCCTTCATATGAAATTTGATCGGGTTCCATAACACAAATGGGCATCTATGAAGGCAATGTGGAGAAAGAGAGAGATGACTTTGTTGTATTTCAATATTCATAATGGCCAGATCTGAGATTTTCTTGAGAAATTAGCATTTACAATTTACAATTAGCCCAAGCTAATTTACATGTACAGAGTAAACGTAAATATTGAGCTACATGTACATACATGTATTTAAACAGTATCTCACACACTCACTTTTACAATGTACATATCTAAGAGTCAATATCTTTGACACATAAGGGCTGCATATAGTTCATGAAATATTAGTCCAATTAGGAAACTAATTCATCATTAGTTTGAGGACGCACTAGAGACCATAATTCAGATGCTCATGCTCTGCATTATTGACTAGGCCTACGGCTAGAAGGGATAGCCTACTCCTCAGATCTTTTTTGTAAGTGTGTACAACAAGCACTGACTGATGGGTGTGAATGTATCTCAAGCTTGAGCTTTTTTTATAGAGGATCCACAATATTTATAATTCAGCATTTGTGTGCACATTTTAATTTGCTTTTAAACCTTTGGCAGCAAGGCTAGTGCTAGTCATGTCAAAGACCACCTATCCTATCGTAAATAAACCAGCTCAGATGAATTTCTTTTCCTCATGTTAGAGAAGAATAACATTTAAGTATTATGAAAAGAAATATTAACATTATCTTCTGCAAGAGAACTTTCATAATTTTATTTCTTCAAATTCTCTTTCAAAGTTGACACTTTGCAGGATGTAAATCACATCAGGATTTTATAGCATACATGTACTTAATAGTACCAGCATATATGACTAGAAGTGAGGTAAAGATTACACTTACATGCAATATAATCTTGTCATGAAAGTATCATATTACAATACAATAACATTGCAATATATCAACAAGAAGCACTAGCATAAACATGGCAAAGAAAAGGGCTATCATATTATATGGCTTATACTGAATTTTTCTCTTCATAGGAGCAATGTTTAGGTTATTTCTCAACTTAAGCTTTCCCATGTCCAGTCTAAATCTTTTTCAATATGCTCTTTGTCAAAAATGTTAAATACTTCCAGCAGATAAATCAAATAAAAAAGGGTATAATATCTTAAATAAATGTTTACATGGTTGGTTTAATGTTTACATGTGTGTACAAAGTTGTTGACCTTGAGCAACATCATGTTACATGTACCTTTATAAGAGAACTTATCTCAAAAACAGAATAAGAGTAAGAGCACAATTGCATTTTTTTTCTTCACATGATAAAGCAAGCTCCAGTTTTAATTATGCTAATTAAATCCTGAACCTTAGAAGTGATTTATCGAAGCATCACGCTACCATTTCCAGTTACATGTAGTACCTCCAGTAGTTCAATTGAGGACACATTTTAATGCTATTACTTCCTAACCACAACTCCTTAGGGAGGCCTATTGCAGTCATACATAATTGATTGCGATCTTATCACAGCTAATTCACAGCTATCAAGCTTCCTGACAGACAACTTCCACTAGGCTCCTGCTGGCTGTGTCCTACATTGGTCCAATTCTGAAGTTCAAGATCACATGGAGGAAAGGTCTATATGAGTATGAGGAAGCCCTGGGCAAGATACGATGATGGTGAAAATAGTAATGATGATGATAATGATGATGATGTTGATGATGGTGATGATGGTGATGGTGATGATGACGATGATGATGGTTATGATGATGATGAGGATGATGATGGTAATGATGATGATGATGATGATGATGATGATGAAGATGATGATGGTGGTGGTGATGATAATGGTGATTATGGTGCTGGTTTAATGCTACATGGTGCCAAACATTGGTCCATATCTTTAAAAAAGAAGTTCAAGATAATTGCAGTGCCAAGCGTCAAGGAGACGTCAACCTAATTAAAATTGTAAACTTAATTAAACTTAATTGTAAACTTAATCAAAAATGATTGGCACAAAATTCATGTACATGTAGGCCTACATGTAACCTACATATTTTTTTAAATACAAGAGTTTTGGGAGGCATAAAAAAAAGTACTCTAATGACTTTCAAGCTACATGTAGTAGCATGATACATCTTTGCACACAAAGATTTCACAACCCCTATGTACATGTACAATGATGGAACATGCAATTTGCCAATCAATATTTGTGGTAACATTCAAAACAATAATTGAACCAGATTGGTATACCATGAATTCCACTGAAACCACACACACATACAAAACAGACCTAATGCATTTTGCAAGGTTCAAGTGTGGTACTTTGCTTTGATATGACATCATCAGTCTCGAAAATGGTTTTTGCAGAGTCAAATTATTGTTTTTATCGTCATTAATGTAGACGAAATATGTCTTATATTTGGATGACGTCCAAGTTAATTATAAAGCATTTGCTTTCCCTTGATACCATCAGGACTGGACACCATTGGCATGCCGATATTGTACACAGTGTGGACTCAAAGTTTGATCTCCAGATGCCAAAAATTTATCAATTTAAGCAGAGACCCTAGATATTCTAGACAGTAAAAAACAAAATCTCCCTGAAAGTTTGCCCTGAAAATGAGTTGGGTTTTAACAACTCAAAAAATAAGAAAAGCCAATTAAAGCATTAAGCATAAAGGTTTCATACGAATCTGACCAAGAATGAAGCAGCAAAATTAATCTTTACAATTTTTTAATAGGTGAAGTCATTGCAAGATTCTTCGTTGTGTCATGTAAATGCCCATACTTTCTCAAAGTAAATTCAAATTTTGAAAGATAATATTTTGCGATTTACCAAAACTCTACCCCTAAATCCCACTAATTCAAGGATAGGCTTTCTATTTTATAATGAGTATTTCTACCACATTAACACATAGAATTAAACTCTAGTATCATCCATATTTTGACAATGCCTAGATGTACATTGTACATGAATAGTCTGTGAGGAATCACAAATTTAAGAACAAATAAAAGCTGAAACTAAAAGAACTCACACACAAAGCTGAAAAATCACAATCCCCCCAAACAAGATGACAACATCATTACAGCTGAACTCTCACATCCTTGTAGAAAGAAAGATGCAAATAACATATCAATATATAGCCTCAAGAAAATAAGCCATTATCATCATCAGTCCACATCCGTTGCTATAGAAACGGTCAGACATCTGTAAGGCATCCCTCAAAGCAAGAGATATATTACGCTTCAGATTTGAAAACTCAAGGCTTAATATGACGTCTTTATCTCTTACAAATGTACAAAAGGATCGCAATTGAAGATAAGATAGTTGCAGTAAAAACATCATTGTATTCTAAACACATGTACATGTACATGGTGTCAGTTTAAATGAAAACAATCATGAATACATACACTCAAGTGTGATGTGATGTACCATGGACCTAATGTATGCCTATAAAGAATTGGATACTGATTGCTTGTCCCCCTTTAAAAACACTGTTCATTACTATTCTTTCAGAGCAACATCTTCCTTTTCTCTTCTCAGTTCAAATCTGTAAAGACACGTTGATGTCCCTCAAGTATCCATTTGTTTAGATTGAACCACTCTGAAGTCAGACATTATCAATTGGAATTTGATGAAAGATCCTTTCTCCTTGTTACAGCTCCAATATCTTTAGTCATGTAAACAGAAGGGTTAGTGGTGATTGCTCTTCCTACAATATACTCATGGGAAGTGAAGCTACACAGAAATTATTTTGAAATTTTCTTGCTAAATTTCATTTGTTTTTGTTATCATTCAAGGGAGTTTATTGAAGTACCCCCCCCCTAATAAAAAAAACAACCTTTTTTTCAATTTCCCTGAACTAGAATGTGGCTTTCAGAAGGACCTGAAAGCTAATAATAATAATAATAATAATAATAATAAATTACATTTGTATAGCGCTTACTACATAATGTTTCTAAGCGCTTTACAATTATATAATAATGCTTAAACAGATTGGATTTCTTTTCCCTGAAATACCTGTCTTCTATTTAACATGCTGAGTAACCATCATGTTTATATATAAGTAACATTCTGTGAAGGGAATCTAACAATATATACTCTGTACCAAAAGTAACAAATACAACACAATATGGGTGACCTATTTATTGTGACTTCAATAGGGGCAACTTACTGAAAAGAAGAGATTACACTACTATGCTACTAAGTAATAAATCATCGATGATCTAAGATTTTCCTACTTTTCACATAGGAATTGTAAGGCTGAGTGACTTACAGATAAAGAAGACTACTGAATGCTTCAGCATTCTGTATTATTAAAGAATACCTTGATGCCTTCATAAGACATTCTATGGATGCAATTCATGGCCCTAACAATGTAGTTCTCACTGTGAACGCTCCCACCATAATAAAGTATCTACATGTACAATACCTTTCCCTATCCCTCTCTTTTTATTTATTTTTTTCCCTGTTGATTTTGATTTCTGCTCCTTGCTGTCTATCTCTGCTTGTTGCACAATCCCCTTTTATTTCTTTCATCCATCCATTCTTATTTTTCTCCTTGGAGCTTTCAGCATGTTAGTTGACATTTATTAAGCATTTCAAACCTGATTTCATCATAACTCAAGCTTGTCATTGTTGTTAACCAAGGGTTCATGAATTGTATATATTTACATGTAGCTAGTTATTACCCATAAGGCCTGTCAATATCATAACTGTGCATGATTTAACTATTACTTCTCAAAACATGTTTAACTTGGTGTCAAATGTAAAGGGTTATCATTTCAATGAACACAAAATTTACATTTAGAAAACTCAATTTTTTAAAGCAGTTTAATTGTAATGACAAGAATAGTATTACAATGAAATTTCAGTGAAATGCGAATGGTTGCATATGTCATGTAAAATAACTGTGAAACCATTCACAAGGTGAAATCACATTATTTTAGTACAAAGCAGTATCACAGATAAAAATATCTCTCTGATCAACAAAAATTCTGAGCTCTATTTAAAACTTTCAATCTTTAATGGATTCACATCACAAGTTCACTGTTAGCTCATGATTATGCATAGCACTTCAAGAGGTTCTAGGTCCATCCACTTGAAATATATGTTCAAGAAACGTGCCTCTAAAGGTAAGAGGGAAAGAAGAGATCAAAGAAAATAAGATTAGGAAATGCATAAAGAAAAATAAAAGAGAATAATAGGAAGGTGAGAAGAAAAGAAGAAGGCACAAGGAAAGAGAGATGGAAAGAAGAGGGCACAAGGAAAGTGAGATGGAAAGAAGAAGGTACAAGGAAAGTGAGATTAAAAGAAGAAAATAGAAGGAAAGTGAGATGGACAGAAGAAAGCACAAGGAAAATGAGATGGAGAGAAGAAGGCACAAGGTAGGTGAGATGGAAAGAAGAAGGCACAAGGAAGGTGAGATGAAAAGAAGAAGGCACAAGGAAGGTGAGATGCAAAAAAGAAGGCATAAAGAAGGTGGAAATGAAAGAAGGAACAAGGAAAGTGAGAAGGAAAGAAGAAGACACAAGGAAGGTGAGATGGTAAAAGGAAGGTGAGATGAAAAGAAGAAGGCACAAGGAAGGTGAGATGGATAGAAGAAGGAATATTAAGGAAGGTGAGATGGAAAGAAGAAGGCACAAGGAAGGTGACATGCAAAAAAGAAGGCATAAAGAAGGTGGAAATGTAAGAAGGAACAAGGAAAGTGAGAAGGAAAGAAGAAGACACAAGGAAGGTGAGATGGTAAAAGGAAGGTGAGAAGAAAAGAAGAAGGCACAAGTTAGGTGAGATGGAAAGAAGAAGACACAAGGAAAGTGTGATGGAAAGAAGAAGGCACAAGGAAAGTGAGATGGAAAGAAGAAGGCACAAGGAAAGTGAGATTAAAAGAAGAAAATAGAAGGAAAGTGAGATAGACAGAAGAAAGCACAAGGAAAATGAGATGGAGAGAAGAAGGCACAAGGTAGGTGAGATGGAAAGAAGAGGGCACAAGGAAAGTGAGATGGAAAGAAGAAGGTACAAGGAAAGTGAGATTAAAAGAAGAAAATAGAAGGAAAGTGAGATGGACAGAAGAAAGCACAAGGAAAATGAGATGGAGAGAAGAAGGCACAAGGTAGGTGAGATGGAAAGAAGAAGGCACAAGGAAGGTGAGATGGAAAGAAGAACGCACAAGGAATGTGAGATGGAAAGAAGTCACAAGGAAGGTGAGAAGAAAAGAAGAAGGAACAAGGAAAGTGAGAAGGAAAGAAGAAGGCACAAGGAAGGTGAGATGGTAAAAGGAAGGTGAGAAGAAAAGAAGAAGGCACAAGGAAGGTGAGATGGAAAGAAGAAGGCACAAGGAAAGTGAGATGGAAAGAAGAGGGCACAAGGAAAGTGAGATGGAAAGAAGAAGGTACAAGGAAAGTGAGATTAAAAGAAGAAAATAGAAGGAAAGTGAGATGGACAGAAGAAAGCACAAGGAAAATGAGATGGAGAGAAGAAGGAACAAGGAAGGCGAGATGGAAAGAAGAAGGCGCAAGGAAAGTGAGATGGAGAGAAGAAGGCACAAGGAAGATGAGATAGAAAGAAAAAGACACTAGGAATGTCAGATGGAGAGAAGAAGGCATATTAAGGTGCTCTGGAAAGAAGACTGCACAAGGAAGATGAGATAGAAAGAAGAGGGAACAAGGAAGGTGAGGTGGAAGTAAGAGGGCACAAGGAAGGTAGGATGGAGAAAAGAAGGCAAGAGGAACACAGAAATTATTCAAAGTCAATAGCAAACCCTCCTCTCTTTTTTTTAAATTCAGTACAACAACAAAAAAGAGCCGGAAATTATTCTGACTCTTTTCATGAAGTGTAACAGTACCCTTACAAAAACAATTTGAGAATGCTCCCTCAGGACATGATGCTTTAATGGTCACAAGCACTCAACTTTTATGCAACTGTGACTTTTATAAGAATCTAAATATATGAAAAAAGTGTGAAAACTGTGAACAAGCTCGGGTACCATGGGAGGCTCCATCACTCTTTACGTTCTTCAAACATTCCATTAAGACTCACTTTTTTATATAAAGTGAATTATTTCTTCCCAATATAACACACAAAATCTTACTTGTAATAAACATTCATATGCATTTTAAATTTTGCTTTGAAATTCGAAAACAAGAAATTCATATGAATTTCTTTTTAACTTTTGCAGTTTTAAAAAGGTTTATCATGATATTGCCTGATGTATGTCCTTCCCAATCAAAGGGATTAAAGGTAATGGAACTGTCTCCTTCTTCCATCATTTGTGAGAGATGAGTGATTAAAAATATACAAAAACATTCTCTCCTCCCGAAGCCCAACTCTATTTGATGAACTTGCCTGGGGTCAGTGGTTTGATAAATGTGAGTCATGAGGACTTAGCCTGCATTTCAAACACACATCATGCATCAAATTATATTAGCAGGCGTTGAAGAAGATTCATAATTAGGGGTCTACATTTGTAAGTGGTAAGAGTGAGTAGGTGTTTCCTCCCCAGAATGAAGTTGCAAAATAGCCCGCTAATTTTGATCCCATAAAGTGCCCAGTGTCTGCCCAGACAAGAGATAGGCCCTATTGGTACAGTCACACAGACACTTACGTATAGTGTATGTCCGGTTATTAAATTATATTAAATTATTTTCTTTTCTGCGGATCCCCACAGATGCCTTCCCGTCAGTCAGCAGTGGAAATAGTGATAATTTTGTTCATCCAATAAAAAGAAATAAAAAGAAATGCATAAGAAATGATGGTATGGAAGATGATATTTAAGATTAAAACAACAAAAACGTAATTATAAGTGTCTGTGTGACTGCTATTGTATGCCTTTCCTCACAAATAGCATGTTGCTGTAAATTGGGCGAAATGCTTTTGCACATTTAACTGTAGCCCTAAACTACATCAACTTCAGACTCTAGCGACTTTGGGACTTTCCCCCATCCACCTTGAATTGGGTTATATGTACATTATACGCCAATATCTATGTTTACAGATATTTTCACAATTTTTTACTACATTGCCTGATTGGGAATATTTCTAAGTGGATAATTTCATGACTTTTTTTTTTTCATTACTAAAGTACATGTACATTTGTAGCCTTATATTGAAGGGGTTATTTTCATGATGTTGGACTTGCAAAATTGGCCAAAATGAAACCACTGTGAAACTATTAAAAGAGCAACCGTTACTTATATGCCTACAGTAATTCACGACTCTGTTCTGACGAAGCATGACCTAGAGAGTGAGCCTGCAGGTTAGGACCTATTTCAATACAAAGTAGGGTGATGGTGCTCTTCTGAATACAGATGAGGTTAAACATAACAGGGGTATGATGAATGAAGAAAGATGTACTGAAGCTTTGAAGCTGAAAGTCTTCGTATACAAAATGTACTTGTCAAAAACACAATTTTTTTTCATCAATAGCGAATTGCAATTATCTTTAGAATTTACATTTATGTGTATTTTGTTATTGTTATTTTGTATTTTGTTGTGTTCTTTAAAGATGTTATAAGGATCATATTAGATATTTTAAGCAAAGTGCTTTGAAAACATTGAACAAAGTTTCCCTTTGATTATATTGTACAGTTTAAGGGCATTATCTTGTTTCTACGCCAAGTACAAAAATTAGAGAAGTGCGAACAGTCTACATGTCAGCCTACTGGAAGACTTCCGGGAATAAAGTTGATAATGGTAACTGGAAGGAATGTTGAAAGTAGTACCCTATCCCAAGAAGCGAATTCTGAGGAAGGTAGCACTACAGTGGCAGTCAAGGGGTGAATAATCACATCCATCATTGTTAAAAGCTTTTGAGGACACTGAAAGGGAGGTATTTGAATACAGGCTGATGAACTGCACAATCCACCTTCTATACAAGACTACTCATCTGGAGAAGGACCTCCCTTATATAAGCCCAAAATCCTCTACTCCATTGCATTGAATATAAAAGGATACAGAACTGTAGGCCTACATGCAGAAGTTACAAAATGTTGTATCCATGATTGGCCTACAATATCTTATGAAATAAATTAATTTCAAAGAGATTAATTAGGCATTTGGACTTTTAAATGTATGCTACCCTCTGACAATGCTTTGAATATAACCTCGTTTTTAGCTCAATGTAGAACATATATTTTTTCTCTGGATGTGTCCAAAATACCTGTAATTGAACTTCCCCACTTCGACAGGTCCCAACAAAACCTTTTGATCATGCAATCCAGCCAAACATGCATGTAATATGTCTTTGTTGGTTTTATGGTATACACCTGTTGTATTTTCAATACCACAGTATAACAGTTTGTCTGTTTGAATACACCCCCATATATATCTGCTTTCAACTTTACAACTGGTGCTAAACCATTGATTTCTTTGTATCAATTCATAATTTTATTGACATAACCTTCTAAACAAAGCTGTTCTTTTAAATTCCATCATTCATTTCATTTCATCTCTTTCTATGGCAGAGCTCGTGTACAGTGGAGTGGAATGTCTCCTGATATCGATGTTGGAAGCCGTCCAAGAACCCTCCTTACAATTCAACCATGAACGATCACTCAAAGGTCTATAAACCAAGTGCATCTCTGGTACCAAACTTTGCAGACAATGTCTGGCCATCAAATCTATTTTACATGTCACATGTCATGGGAAATGATTACAAGTTGCAACATGATTTGCAATCAGTTGTGCAAGTACCACAAAACTATTGGATAAGGGAATGTAAGCCATATCTTAAGACCAATTTCAAAAGCTTTTAAAAACACATCTCTTTCCTAATGATTATCAGTTTGAGTATCAAATGAGCATGTAACTAGAAAATGTCTTACCGGTACCTATTGCGTCACATGTACAGTATCTATTAATTACTTTTTATGTTATTTTGTATTGTATTATTTTGTTTTGTAAGCGCTGTGATACATGTAGGCCTATAGTTTACTATGTAGAGCGTACTAAATGCTAGTTATTATTATTATTAATGTACCATACTGATCTATTGATGTAAATCTATTTTGTTGTAAGATATCATTTGGACCTGACGGATTGTACATGTAACACACCTTGTGGGCCACAAGTCTCATTGCCATGAACTCTAAAGTATTTAGAAATGCATAAATGTACAATGTACATGCTGGTCTTAAACTTTCTATCCAACCCAACATGAAATATGTTCCTAGACCTCATTGAACATGAAGTGTATGTATAGGAGTGCATGGGTTTCATATCTTGATATCAATAGAATAATTAGGCCTACTTATTAAAACACAAAAGTTCTGGATGTGTATTCAACCATTTTTACTGACACGCTAATTGCTCCGCCGTACAAGTCACAAAATCACAGAAAGAAAACAAATCTCGAGAATGACAAGGACTTCCAAACTACTCACTGCTTTCCTGAATACAACAAGCAAAGCTGCCAGACAGCATGTCTATGATGAGAGATAATTATTGATTGTTACACGGTTCATTAATAGACTCAGTGGTGGTGAGTGGGGGTGAGAGCGGGCTGCATCAAAGGAGAAACGTGGTTGACTGGGCAGAACTTGATAACGAGCTGCATGTCCTGAGAATTGATGGGAAAATTGATTTCATAGACGTGGTGACTGTGATTGGTACACACAAAGCAGTCACGGGCAAACAGATTTAGAAGAAGAAAAAAAATTATGAGAGGATTTGGACATACTTTTCTACATCCACATTCTTCTTTTTCTCAATATGTGATAAAATTCTCTCCCCAGTTCCAATCCATTTATATTTGTATCAAATTAACCTCATTAAATTTAACACCCCCTCATAATTTTCACAATCTATAAAGCCTTTTTAAAAGATGCATTATCATATCACAAAGACAGTCATCTTCAAGATGCCATCAGTTTGAGTTCAGTTTGAGAGCTCTTACAGTACATGTAGGCCTACATGTAACTAATGTAGGTACCGGTACATGTCGGCAATGGACTTTTAATCCATGCTCTCTCACACATCACAGAGCTACATACTGTAGACATTTCTAGCTCTCAAAATTTCTCTTATGCATGGAACCCAGTTTATGGTTCAGTCAAGTCATCTAGGCTACAATGTAGGCCTATATGTACAACTGGATCCACTTGTCTGGAATAGAATCCTCCATCTGACATTGAGTGACCTCTTTAAATGACCTCAACTTTTGACATTGCTGTTCAGGGTCTTAGGAGACTGACAATTCCACTGAGAAGTCATGGAGCTGAAACGTTTAAAGGGATGCAGTAATAGTGAATGATATTCAAATTGCAATTTATTTGATTTAGCTCAATTTGCCAGCATGATTATAAACACATAGGTCAGTCTGGTATTCCTTAAAAATTGCTGTCTAATTCTTTGCTTTACTTTTGAGATTTTCAAATTTTCAAACCCATTCCCAGATGCTTTTGAAAATCTTGTGCGTTTCAACGCAGCACAAAGTAGGCTACAACACTTTTCCTGTCATGAAGTCCCCCTTGCTCAGCTTGCAACGGAGTGGTAGTAAATTACATGTAGGCCCTAATTATGCGCGGCCGTATTCTTAGCCTACATTGAAATTTCACTGTTTTAAGATAGTAAATGACTTTGATTTCATCTAAAACTTTCAGTAGTTTGTTTTTACGGTCAGAGCGATATAATTTTATTAATTTTCATCTCTTTTGCACTTGTTTTTTGTTACTTAATCCCTTTAATTTGGATCTGTGCCTTTTTAAGTGTAAATTGTACCTCTTTACAATACAAACAAAAATTTGATTTGTAAAATTATTTGATTCAGTTTTGTGCTGAATAAATTGATCAAATGTATATGGGACTATGGTGCTTTAAATGCCTCATGTGCACATGTACATTTGTATTTAAAGTCTCATGGACTACTCTAAAAAACTATATTTTTTATGCATTTCCCCTACACACAGGGAAACCTTTTTTCCTTCCATTACTGTCCTTTTGTTACCAGACCTAGATGAATATAAATGTACATGTACATGCAATGTGTTGTAAATTTAAGTTCTACATGTAATTGATATCAAAAAGTCAAATACATTGAATTATATGCCTAGATAGCTTGAACTGTTGAATTTTATAGGCATATTTTATCTGCTATAAATACATGAACTTCAGAGGTTCGATAAAAAGTCATTAGCCCCCGAAAACATTTTGTTACTGATATCTTTGGTATGCATTGCTCAATTACTGTAAAGGAAGGATCAAAATGTCAGTGCAAATTGTAATGTTTTTAATACTCCACCAATAAAACTTTGAAAAATTTTTCTGAATGTCCATCTGTTACCATGGAATTGCCTCAACTTACAAGCTCTAATTTGAATAAATCAAATCATGTCTGAATGAAAACTACATATTTAGTCCACAGCTCTTCCTTTTAAAATTTTTTTACAGCACATGCATACATGTACATGTATCTGTAGTGGCGAGCACATTGCCCTATTAGCATGATTACGTTTTGGGCGACAACAAAGTCTGCGATGGTACATTGTAAGTCAATATAATGGACTATCTCAAAATCCTCATAAATGGGTTATTTTCATAATACTGTAACTGATTTTAATTTGGAGATTTAGAATTCCTAGTTACGGATGATTCCATACGCACAAAGATTCACATTACAAAAGAAAAATGCAAACTGCAGTGGATAACAGTTGCTCCAAGGTTTGACCAACAAAAAAACACAACTATTATGCAATTCACATTCTGACTTTTGAGATGAAATCTTGGTAGCAGGTGAATCGAACCACTAAATTTGATTACATTATGAAATTGGAATGATGCAATGTTCTGGTTCGTTGGTCATCAGTCGTGTCAGAAAGCTCTGAGAAGACAAAAGATTGGAGGGGCAGGCGATTGTGTGTTAACAATGGCTTGCCCCTCCCCAACGCCACTGTTGGTCATAAAAAATCTACAACAGGTTTTGGGGTGATTTTCCATCACCCTGAAAATCTGACAACTGCCTGGGTTTGGGGTCGTAGGCCTAGGCCTAGGCCTATGTGTTTTCTTCCATGGGACTTTGCTAAAAAAAGAAAAGAAAGAAAAGAAACAATGACATAAGAAAAGAAGGAAGATAACGACGATAGGAAAGAATATTAACACAAAAGGGAGAAAGAAAGAAACATGTACATGTATGCCAGACGAATGCCAGATGAGTAAAACAAAGAATGGCATTTTATAAGAAATGAGTTATTATTTTTTTTTACCGTCGCAAGCTCTTTTGTCGCCGCAAAACGAAAGCAAGCTCATATTAGGTGAATTTCACCTTCAATTCTGCCTCACTTTTCCGCAAGGACAGCTTGTGAAGCACAAGTACAAGTGTACACTGACAGTTCCCCAAGGCTTTAGTTTTATCAAGTGAGCTTCAAACAAGCTCCTTGGTTTATAAATGTATACCTCGCGAAGTCTCTGAGAAGTCTCCGTCTTGAGTGCAATTGGACTGAGGCGGACATGTTTGTTTGGAAAAACAGAGTGATCATTTACATTTTTACATGTACCTCTGGTGAGCTCCAAAAGAAGATTTCTGAACTGTAAATTTATGTGGAAGGTCACTGCAAATCCATTGGAACACACATTTCAATAAACTTTTCGGTAGATCCTGTATTGCTGCCCTTATTTCTAATTCAAAATGGAAAATAAAAGAATTTGTACTTTACTTGGACAACCAATTTTATATCAAGGGATCTACTAAAGTGGACTAAAGTGGAAAAAGTGAACCAAATTATTATGATCTTTCAAATTACATTTGTATGTTCATGCTATTTCTCGTCAATTTACATTTGTAGGGTTTAAAATTTTGTGTAGTCCTGTGCATGTGCATTTCTTTGTAGAGTGCATACATGTATATGTATGTGACTCTAAAGCAGAAATGAGTTAATGTTTTATCTTTGGGGATTTCAAAACTTCAAAGAACACAATAATTCATCTATCTATAGGTGAATTGTTATCGCTGTTAATACATGTAGGTGATTTGTTATCAACTCTCTTTCAGACTTCCAAAATTTAATCTCATGACTACAACAGTAAATTCCATTTTTTTTTTTTTAAACAAAAACTTACATGTATCGTGACAAATTTATGCGTAAATACATGAAAGAGAGAAACAATAAGAACCATTCAATACCCATCATGTTGCTTCACCATAAGTTGAGGCTTGAAGATAGGTTAACATTGCAAGGGCTAATTGGATTCACAGATGAAGGAGAAAAATGTAATGCTACAGTATGTCCTTTTTCAAATTTTCAGCTGACATGTGGACGATAAATGGCATTGTTGTGTACAATATATGAAGATTAGATAAGCACCAGTCTGTCTGCAAGTATAACTTCTACAAAGAAAAGATAGGCTTACATGTATGCAATCTTTCCTACGAATCACTGTACTATCCAATCCATACTGTAAAAACAGGTAGAAATAATCATAAGGAAAGCACTGAAATTTAAATAAATTTGTGCTAATCATCACATTTTCACAATGGCCATGACCGCATTTTCACCCTTAAAAGACATCTGAATATAGATTTCCAAACATGGTTCTCTTTTTATACTTTACTTTCACTACCTACATGTGTGGACAATGGGTAAAATATACTGGTGTACCTTGTAGGACTTTATTGGAAAAAGGAAGCAGGGCACACATATAATGAAAATGCATTGAACTCCAGAATGTACGTAATCTCATTTAGCTCCCAAATTGAGACGGGCAAAAATGAAGAGGACAGCTCCTCGTTCACTGGATAATGCTCAAATCCGATTATTAGAGAACATATGTTACGGTGGAGTGCAGGGCTTGTGTTATTGCCATCTTTCCACACTTGCCATGAATCGCATCATGGTGGGAACTTTTTGACAACAACAACTTTGATTGCCTTGTAGAAATCTTTCAACACTGCACTGTGATGCAAAGGCTTTGAAGAACACAAGAGAAGAAAATGCATGAAGCCATACTGTACAGCACTTTATGTACATGTACATGCATGTATGTACATCATTTAATATTATTCTACCACAAATTAATGACAATCGTTGATTACCATTTGATTTCAAGTGCAATTCTACATACTGTACATTTTCATGATACACAGTGTGAAGGCCTACAATGTACATTTGGACATGGAGGCATATTAATATTTAATTTGGAAGGCAGGCAGAACTTGCTTAAAAATTCAAATAATAACTCCCTACATGTAAGATTTACATTAATTTGTTGTACATTGTTACAATAAACATGTTTCATCCACACAACACATTGTGTGAAAAAATATAAGAGCTTAGTTTTTTTTTTTTTAAGTACTACATGTAGTAACATGAGTAGGCCTGTACATGTACAGAATTGCAAACTACAAAATTTTATGTAGTAGACAAGGGCTATTAAAACTGTTCATGTACACTTTATCAATATCAACATTTCTTAGGCCTATACGGTGTATCAGGCTAAAATTATAAACTAAAACTGTTACACACATCCACTGCCAAGTCTGGGATCAGAGGATACAATATATTGTACATGAATTAAATACAATTTTTTGCTAAGTACTACACTGTAGCTTATTCTGTAGGCCTACATTGTTTTGTACATATAAACATGTAGGCCCTACATGTAGGCTACATGTTAGGCTTACATTTGATAACAATTTTTAAAAACTTGGGAAGTTTGTCCAAAGTCTGTATAATTACGGCATCTGGAGAAATATACATCATAGGCCTTTAATAATGTACATTTTCCATGATGCACAGAAGAAAGGATTGAGCTACTTTCCCTTTTTCCAATATTTTTTATATATGGTGAGAACCTGAGGACATTGAAAAGATTTAGTGTGTGCATGGACGTAAAAGATGGTGTGTGTGCATGTGTGTGTGTGTGTATAAGCTGTACGCAGGTCTGCATGGCTGTCAAGGCTTAGTCTTGCAAGGAGTAAGTTATAAACTTGACCCCTTATGACCTCTATAATGCAATGCCAACACTCAAAAGGAAAGCTAGGCCCCAGTTCTCTCTCACTCTGATTGAATTAAGGTCTGCAATATCTGGAACTGGTAAAAGAAATATCACGTCTATGTCGCCATGGTAACCCATCGACTTATGGGTCAAGTTGGCGCATTTATAAAATGTGCCTGAGTATTGGATTAATCATTATTTATTTAAAAGGTCCATGTACAGTTGTAGGCCCATGTACAAAGCTCTGCCAAGTACATTTATGTAGGCTGATATTGCGACTGAAGACATTTTAACAACACATTCCACGACATTTTGAAGACAAAGTCCACACTAAAGCATTACAATTCTAGGAGGCACAAATTTAAGTAAATATTTGATTGAAATAATCAAGAATTAAGAAATATTAAGGCCTTACTTTTATAAACATAAAAAGATGACTCTATACTATTATGAGTGCCATAAACAAAAAATATAATTGTTTTGGTTTTGGTGAAAGAAACCAAGATTTTGTGTGAAAGCCTACATGTACATGACTGACCAGATAAAACTCATGACTGACAAGAAAAAACCCATGGGATTGACAGTCTCTTAACTTCACTAGACAATTATATGTACATGCAGGCCTACATGTACTTACATTGTACATGTACATGTAGCTAATAAGCACATTGTCAAATTTCTAGCTAGAAATGAAGAGAACAACACTTTTAAAAAATTCCAAAAAAAATTACGCTTATGGCAAAGTGATGTCAGCAGAGTCGCCATAAAATGTGGTTTTTAAAAAACTTTTTTTTTCTTTTTCTTTTAATTTCCTCCTTGAATTTATGTGGTAGAAGGAAGAAATTCAAAGCTTCTTTGTTGCCTACAGTATAAAGTTAAAACAGAACAAATACATTTGTACAACTATGTTAGTCCCGGTGTGTAAACATTTTTACATACATGTATCTCTCACAAAAATATTTTACAGGAGAAAAATAAACAACAATTCTGTAATTTTACACACATTGACAAGATATATGGCAACTCTGCTGTCAGCATTTTGCTGTATTTTTTTACAGTGTGCATGAATTCAAAAACCCAGGATTTTCTGTAAATGTCTGGCAAGAACATGCACACACACACACACACACACACACACACACACCCACACACACACACTACATGCTCCTTAAGTGTCAACTTTGATTAAATTTCCACCTGACAGGCTATTAACTGATTTGCAAATATTGATCCTTGAGTCTGAATGGGAAGTCATTCATTAATTACTCCACACTTGAATAGGCACTACAGTTCCATACTGAATTGAACTCTGCGAACTCTGTAGAAATGTTTGATTCATATAAGCTTTCTGTTGTTACTTAGGCTTACCATGGTGGATACACAAAAGAATTTGGTAATAAGGTCAAATGAAAGAACCAAGTTTCAGCAGCAAAATAGAATTCACCTATAGATACTCTACACACTGCTACATGTACATGTACTTGCACAAACATTTAGCCCAGTGAGTCAGGATCTGAAAGTTTACTAGCAATGATGCAGTACTATCTGAGGTTAACTCTTTTTTCTTTTCTTTTTTTAATGCTCATTTTCTGACGATCTACATGTAAATAAAGACACACTTTCAATATCAAAATAATGCAATATTCCAGAATGATTCATGTAAATTTTAGACATAGGGCCTGCATGTACAGCAGTACTGCCAACCTAAAAGCGTATTTTTGTCTTTTTCATTTGGATAAGGGGTACCAAACTCATTAAATGTCAATAATTATTCAGATCATAAAAATGTCAATCTCCATCCACCTGTCGACCTGAAAACCTTTTATTATTTAATTATTTTCAATAGAAAACAAGGTCAATATGCCAAACATTTTGACAAGTGTGTCATCCCTGCACCAAAGGCATTCGTTCTGGTAAATGAGGGACATAGACAATTCATTGGACAATTAAATGTTTTCTATGAAGACAGGTGCGATGTAGTATGGCATGATGGTGATGTGCATTCTAGACATCTATAGATCTTAGTACCCCCTTAAGAAGCGAAAGAGGATAGAAAAAGTACGGAATACGCTTTTTTGTTGGCAGGTCTGGTACAGGGTTCAATAAAACAATAGTGACTCCATTATTGCTGTATTCATGTGACAAAAGGTATTGTGCCACTCCAGAATAATTTTGCAAATTACATTTTTATTGATCTTTCATACAAAGTAAAATTTCCCTTGAGCATGTAGTTCAATAAAAGACAATGCGATAAAATAAACATATAAAAATTGATATAATTTATCTTAGCTACATTTAACTTCAAGGAAATATACATTAGTCATTCATTTTTGCAAATCAGTGCCTTCAAAAAAGCAATACTAACCGAGTTTTTGGCTGCTGAATTTCATGAACTATTACAGTCTTAGACAGCCCCCCCCCCCCCGCCCCCCCCAAAAAAAAAAGAGATAAATAATGAAATAAACATTTAAAAATACAACTGACATGAAGACACAGCCTACATATAGCCCAAGTATATATACATTGCACATCATCACCACATTTAGTGACCTTATTCTTAAAATGCAAGATTGTCAAACAACATGTTCAATAACTATTGCACATCCGATACTTAAAAATTGTTTCAATTGATTTTTTTAATGATTTTTCTTTACTCAGTCAACTCGGCTCTTTGGAGAGGCGTCAAAGTCAAGTGGATAAGTCGCTAGAGTTCAAACCATATGGTACAGGATAACTCCCTGCCATAGCACTATCTTCCTTTGGCAAGGCATTAAAAAATAAACTTGAGTCGTGGTAGTCAAAATCGTTTGGAATGATTCTGTTATTAATATATGTCCTAATGTAGTTTTCATTCATACGTGTACAGTCACAATGTACAATCAATAATTTCGGGGCTTGCATTAGACTGCTATGTATCTCACTGCAAGTATCACACAGATCTAGCGCAAAGTGTGCCCTTTTGTAAAAAAAAAAAATAACAACAAATAACAACAAAAAAACAATGTGTGGTAAGATTCGCATTGATAACCAATCAAATTGCAATTAAAATCTGGCCAGCTAATGAAATTGCTGTAATTGGAACAGTTTTTCATTTATTGTACATAAAAAAATAAAATGAAACCTGAAAACAGGTACATGTATGTTTGGGGTATTATTGGAAAGCTGAAGAGTTTCTGAAGATCATGATCCTACATTGTATGGCTATTTATTGTGGCTAGCTAATCGAAAAATTCCAACTGGATTTTAACAAGAAACATTTAATCTGTATATTATCTCATAACTTCTACTTTTGAAAGCCATATTAATGTTACTATTAGTGTTTCGTGATTTAATTATCTGTCAATTGGTACATGTATGCAGAATTATGATCACGGCTTCATGCAAAGTAAGACTTAAGAGATATTATGATCATGACATGAATCCCTCATTTAATATGCATGCAAATCAGATCTGCAACACTTCACAACACCACACAAAAGAACGACAATACTATCCAGAGGAATGTATTCACTGGAAGAGAAAGAGAGAAGAAAACAACTGTATTTTGGGAGCCACGGCCTGACTTTACACTGCAATGGTTTTGAAGTGGGGGGGGGTGAACAGGCTAAAAATCACAAATCGTGGCTTCATGTATGGCCATTGTCTTGTGTTTTTTTTTTTAGAGGTTTGCCATGTATGCAGAATAGTGAATGAAGACGGGACAGAAAACCACTTCCCTCCTGCCATCCTCCACCACCTCCACTCCACCCCCCCCCCCTGGGTTGTTAATATCATGTCAGTGTAAGTTAGAGTGAATGGTGAATGTTGGTATCGGGTCGGGCTGCTGTTGGCCCACGGCCCAGCACCAGTAACAGCGACCCCATCAAGGCACCATCATCGGCGTTGGCACCCTGTGTATACCCCACGCACACACTAAAACTTGACCCGTAACATCCACCATTAACTTACCCGAAGCTTCGGCGGAGCTGGGATGATGTAAACACACCAGATAGATGATGCATGAGAGCCAAAGATATCTGCCCGCAGTCCAAGCCATTGATTCTGATCCCATAATATATATCCTTTCCAAAGGCTAGAAAGCCGTATTAATATACTGCCATCCAAAATTATATTCAATAGTCAAAACTGAGCCTGAAATCCTCTATTTATGTCACTTTTTACCAACAAGACGTGCGTTTCAGGATCAGCAGCGTGTGAATTACGTATAACTTTAATGCACGTAGTCTCGGCATAACAATGCAGACCGTACAATCTATAAACTCGATGGATGGAGGAGTAGGCCTAAGTTATCATAATAACAAAAAATGTACAAAAGTTGAGCCTTTGCATTATAGATTTAGAAAATATAACTGAATGAATAAGAAAAATAGAACTAGTTTTAGTCAGCCTACAGAATTTTACTAATATTTTGCTCATAGTAACTTTTTTTCAATCTCTTGTTCATAAACAACGTCTGTGACATAGACTTTCAAATGATGAGGCTCGAGCTCCCGAGCGCAATATTTTTCTTATTTTATTTTTGCGGCACATGATTGAGGATTTTTGTGTGTTGGGGGCCGAGCCTATAGATATGAAGAAAAAAAAAGAAAAAAGAGTAAGGGTAATTTACGGTTAGGATATATATTTAAAAAAAAATTTTATAATAAAGCAACATTCTGTGCCGAAGAGAAAAATAACGCCTCTCGGGCGGGCATATATCTTTCAGCAATTGTTTTGACAAAACAGGGAGGTATATACCCCCCCCCCCTCATGGACAAAATATGGTTATATAAAAGATTTATAAAGACAGGAAGGGTGTTGATAAAGGAGGTACGTGACTCAGAGACATCTCCAACATTCGGAGACATCTTCGATTCTCCGAGACTCGCAAGTTACCAATCAGAGACGGAAAAAAAATCTCATCATGAAGCCGCATACAAAGTCATCATTATTTTTCCCGAGACTCAAGGGCCCGTATTCACAAAGGTCATGAAGGTGGCCTAAAGTTAAGCCTAGCTTAAATCTGTGGTTTAAGTATGGCTGGCAAAAGTTGTGAAACTATTATAACTGTCTTAAAAATGATAAGTACAAAAGTTTTCCTTAATTTTTAAACACAATTCCAGAATTTGGTATACTTTTAAGGAGCATGCAACATGTTAAATTTTACTAGCCATTCTTAAACCACAGATTTAAGCTAGGCTTAACTTTAGGCCACCTTTGTAAATACGGGCCAAAAGGTATTTCTGATGGGACTTATCTTAAACCTGTCTCGAAGTACTCAGTGGTGGATCTACCTTTTTTTCCAAGAGGGGTTTACCCAATGACCTTTAGCCGCGTATACGGGCCTAAATAACATCTTCTTCTCTTTTTTATTTTTTTTTTCTCTCTCTCTTTTTTCCTTTTTTTTTTTTTCTTCTTTTTTGTATGTGTGTGTGTGTGGGTGTGTAGGTTTGTGTGTGTGTGTTGTTGTTCTTGTTGTTGTTGTTTTCCAGCCCAAAGGGGGTTAAAGCTCCTTAACACCCCATAGATCCGCCACTGATTAACTTTTCTCCATCTAGTCTTAGCCCTGTCTCACGGCAAATGAGATACCATTATTATAGCCTGTATTGACGACAGATTGGATGCGGGGTGGCTGTGGGGATGGGGGTAGGGGGGGGGGGCGGGGAGGGCTGTAAAACCTTTTATCTTTTCCGTAAATTGCGATCGTCTATATATAAACTCAAATTTACTAATGTCGGTTTGGTTTCATCCCAGATTGCACTTCGTCTACAACTGGTTTGTCTTATTTCCTTTTAGTCTGAATTGCCACTTCACCTATTTACTATTTTGTCTAATGCTAGTTTGTCTTTAGGTCATAATTATTCAAACGTGAGTGACACGACATTTGGACTAATAGAAGGGCATATCAATTCTACTCTATGTAAAATGTAAAGTTAACGTATACCAATGTGCGGCATTAAATCGTAATTAAACAAGGTGCGTCCATTATCTAAGAGGCCAGACGCAACGAAGTGACGTTGGAAATACGGCTGAGAAGCGCAGAAATCTGTACAGCTGGCTGCAATAATAAATTAGCTCACAAAAACTCGCTTAAGAAGACTTCCCTGCAGCCTGAATGGTATTGTCCGTTCGGTTCAGCAATCTACTCGTACGTGGAGATGAAAGAAATTGATGGACTTTTATCATGTTGTTAGTTAATAGATTCTCCAGACCAGATGGAGGAAATACACATTTGGTCAAGCTTATAACATTATTGTGATGAAGTTGTAATCAGAATCTTTATTTCACATAGATTGATGTTCCAAACGATTATTGATATAAGTAGTGATCTTGTCACCTCTTGCGAAGACGCCGTCCACATGCGATATGCATGTGATATGCGGAAATATCGACCCATCGAGTGAAGATTCTATTGTGATAATGTTCAAAGTGACAGGACTTTTTCTTAGCCAATCGAAATGAATGTACCATCTTTGGAAAGCTGAGAATTCAAGCTTTTAAAAGCTGCTTGATCATTAAGCTGTAATACTAATATAATTATGCGTTATCCAGGAAGATGATTATGTGGCGTATGAGCTATTTTGAGAGCAAAATTGGCCATATTGTACAGGAATTTGATCTGACTAGGATTTCGAATTGACACAAGTGACAGGACTTTTTTTCCCCCCTTTGCAATAAGTTATTCCTATTTTTGAAAAAATCAGACTCTTAGCGTATTTATTCAAGTTGATCATTTCTTTGAAAAGGTAGTTGCTCGCCATAATCAAGAAAACAAAGTGAAAAAACTGTGCAAAATACAAAATGTCTATGGCAGCGTTCGCTTTGCGTAGAGTGATAGCGCCCTCATCCTCTTAAGTTTACAACTAGAATTGATATGCGCATATCTTTGCACTTGTAGGTTATGAAGTGATCATGACTACCATAATGTATAATGTAGGAGGGGCATGTGTCATTACCAATTGGATTTGAATTTTACACTTGGTCCTGGAAATTATGATTAAAAACAGTGCGTGAGTGACACGACGAAAAAAAGACATGGGTTTCTAATCATCATTGGTTATGGTTGAATTTCTGCCCAAGTAGATCTTTAAGGGTACCATAAGTGCTGGTATATGTACATGAATAGTGTACCTCTCTGATGTTTATTGTCCTTTTCAATCATTCCCTCTCTGTGGAAAATGGTCCACCTCTGTGTCGTGAGTGACACGACATCCAAAACGTGAGCGACACGACCAGTGCCTTAAATGCAACAATTCGAGTAAATAAGGAGATCAAAATTACATGTGTGTATATGCCATGTTAGAGTAGTCCGTGAAAAATTACTTTAAGCAACAAAAAAAAATCTGAAAAAAGGTTACTAGATATAAGAATAAGAGGCATTTAAAGCATCATAGTCCCATATGTGCAAATTCTTGTTTGATCAATTATTCAGCATAAGAAAACTAAATCACAAAATGTTTGAACTTAAATAATTGGTTGTATTGTAAAGAAGCTTTTGCGCTGATTTCAAGTCGTAATTTGCATTTTCATAGGCACAGCCCCACATTGAATTTTCAGATAAATGTTTAGTTTGAATATGACCTTTAGTATAAAGTCCTTGATGTAACAACTCGCTATTAGACTAGAATTGTTATTGTGGAATAGACGAAAATACAATAAGAAAAGTTTGTTATGAGACGAAGTAGCAATTAGACCAAGTGATGTTTAGACCAAGTTGTATTAGACCAAGCGGGAATTAGACCAGAATATGGATGAATATTGACTAACAATAATATTGCAAGACCAATATGGATAAGATATGGAGAGGGCGCTATACCAGTAAATGCAGAGTGGGTCGCCCACTTTATAATCGGACGGGGATGGCGAGTGTAAGGCCCGGTCTCACCGCCCGAACTTTGCTGGAGCGTTCCTGGAGCGGTGAAAAAAATTCATCACCGCTCGTTACCGTTCACCACCGTTTAACAGAAGTTGGCCATCGTCAAGGCAACGCCGTATACCGTCGGCCACCGCTGATGGTCCCTCCTACCGCTCCGAAAGTTTGAGCTGCACAAAATATTGGCGAGCGGTGAGGAACGGGAAATTTTCCGCTTCGGCAAAGTTCAGCACGGCACTCCAACAACGCCCAGTCAAAGTTTGGCACCGCTAGACGCAAGTTCTTGGACGCTTGGGTCCGCTAGGCCAACTCAGAAATCTTGAACGCTAGACCACCGCTGCTTCGCCAGCTTTGCCCGGGCGGTGATTAAACGTTGCACAAACTTTGGTGGAGCGGTTGTAAGCGTTTTTCGAGCGGACACGGGATTGCTGGAACGGTGTCGGGCGTTAAAGCAGCGATCCATTGCGGTGATGAACTTTGGTTTGGCGTTGGTATGGAGGTGTTGGAGCTTAACCAACGCTCGCTACCACTCGCTACCGCTCGCCACCGTTAAACCAACGCTAAAGCAACGCCGGCTTTAGCGGTGTACCGCTAAGGCAACGCCCGTGTTTTCGATTGTTTTCCCATTTTGTGCGCGGTGACGAGCGTTGTCGAAATTCGGCCCCTCTCCCTTCCGTTCAAGGAACGCTCCAACAAAGTTCGGGCGGTGAGATCGGGCCTTTAAATAATGTATTTGGGCAGGGGAACGTAGCCTGTAATGCACCCCCTCTTGTCGATGACGGACTGTAATTAATACAATTTGTAAAATTCAAAGTACATTGGGCAAACAAATTAATTGATTGCAAAAAAGGGGGTGAAAACCATTGCTTACAGTTATAAAGCAACAAACTTACAACCCTATCTCTTTTTGGACAAACGAACATTCAGAATAATTAACCCTATTTTATTTTCGAAAAAAACAAACCTTCTGACTGTTGCATCAAATTGTTCAGACCAACGAACTCTTTGGAACAAAGACCTGTAACGTTGTAGTATAATTGTGTTTAGGCCTAGAAGCTCTCATAATTGCTTTAAAATAATAATTTAAAAAAAGCTCTAAATGTATCGCTTCCATCACTTCCTTGTGTAAGAACATCGGCAAAGATAAAGCCCCTTTCACAATTCGTCGCTGTTTTTACGAACCGTCATAAACCTAATTTTTGGTCAGATTTTCGAAATTTAGTTTTTTCGATATTCTTAAAGCATAGGGCCTACTCAATTTTGTCAAGGACTAATCTGCATGTTGGAAATCATTAATAGTTTATCATCTGCTTATGGGCGGCCACAAGTACAAGTGTCAAATTTAATGGAATAAATCAGCTACCAAAGTTAAAACCAAAATTCAGAAATAATTGTCAATATTATGCAAAAATGTATAGGCCTAAACCGTCCTTTTCGTTTTCATATCATTTAAGTTTCTTTTTACTTTATTTTATTTTTTTCATTTTATTTTTTTTGTACTTTGTTAGCCGATTTATGGAAATACACAATATTTTATGATATTGCACAAAAAATGCATTTCAAAAGATATCTGAAACTCGTCAAGAACAGAACTTTTACACTTTTGCAAAAATATTTTAACAAGCCATATTGATTATAAGCTCAAGTAAATCATCCATGCAATCACACGACCGGATTTGGTATCATCAGATAATTTTGTTATAACAGGCAAAACTAGCGCTCATTGAGCATACAGACAACAATAATAACAACAACTGTTATAACTCTATAGCAGACGCTCTTCAGCTTTATTAGAAATAAACAAATACACACACACACACACACACACACACACACACACACACACAAAATAATTATTTCAATATTGTATGGCCCCTCTCTTTATAAATCCTAGTAGTTCCATCCCTTCCCAAACAAAGTAATACACAAGGCATTCAAAAACGTTACGCTGACATATCTTTGCGCTTACAAAAGAAATCATAGACACCCACAATATATATTATTTTACCTATTATTTTCATCTCAAACAATTTTGTTTTAGCTCTAATGACAAGGCCGTAATGGACAACAGTCTGCTTATACGTTTTGGTGCGATTTCATGTTTATAACAAATTCCGTTATTGGAAAAAATGAAAAAATGAACCCCATCGTTCCTCGAGTAATAATTTATTTACCCCAGAAAGGGTTTAGTTTGATAGTAAATTTGAAACGAAGAGATTTATCTGTCAACTAAGGCCTTCTTAGAAAGGAGCTTATGAGGATTTTATGAATACGGCCCCCGTTCTCCAGTTTCATATTTAGTTTCAAGTTTTATTATTATTATTATTTTTTTTTCCTTGGCATGTCTAATTTTTTTTGCCCAATTTGCTGTTTGATCATTTTTGTCCTACTGCCATCTGCGATGGCAAATTGGCCAACTAGTGCTTGCTAGTACTTGTTCAAGTCGTCGTTGTCTGATCTGAGAAATATTTAATGAGCTAATAAGAGCATTTTTCCACATTAAATATTGCAAAATATTTAACTTTTGTTTAAAAGTAAATTTAAATATTTGTCTGCCTTAAATAAAGTAAAATATTGAAAATACATCATGATTATTTCCTAAAACGTAATACAGTAGCTTATTAAAAGACTAAGATTGGCTCACCGAAAAAACACAAAGAGCTAGCTAGCTGTAAATATAAACATGATTACTGTGCATGCAATTTCGACACAGACGTAATGCCAATGGATGTTCTTTCCTGTATTGCTGTTTCAACCTAAGTCATCTACTTTCTACACAAAGCATGTTGGTTGCATTGTCTTGGAAATTCAGCCTTAAGGTGAGAAAGAATAGCTTGTCTTGTAAGATGTACACTAACTTTGCCAAGAAAAATGCCCAGTCACTCAGTCGTCGGCGCACAGCCACAAGCCCACAGTCGATCATAATGCATGCAGATGTCTTGTCCAGTGAATGCTGTACTGGCAGTGCGGATGCGATGCAGATCAGAGCCCTGGCCCAGCGCGCCACTGCCATCATCACTCAGTGCAGTGCAAGTCAGTGACACTGACAGTGTAGTGATGGTGATGGGTAGTTGAGTGTGTAATTCATTTGTGATGTTTGGTTGGTGGTCTGTTTTTATGATTATCTGTGTCTTCAAAACAAGAAAGGTGAGGGAGGAAAAAAAATAGAAATAAAAAAAAAGAAAATAAAAACCCAACTTCAATGTCAATAATAGGCGAAAGTAAGAAAAGGGCGGATATCATGATCTAGAATCCTAGCCTCGAGAGGAATAAAACCATGGTGAAACAGGTAGGAATCCGGATCGGTAGGGGGGGGGTAGGGAGGCAGGGAGGGCAAAGAGAGGCAGGTTAAGTAGTGTCTCTGCCTTCGGCTAAAACAAAAGAAATGAGGTAATAAGGAGAAAGGAAGGAAAGCAAAAAAAAAAAAAGGTTAGGCCAGGGAAGGGTGGTGTGTACAGTCGCCGCATTAATACAAAAGTGCATTCGCCCATCATTTAGTTTCATTAGGGGGATTATACAGAGTAAATCTATGCTTTACAATGGAAAAGAATGGCTTTGAGAGTTTTGTTTTCACATCAAGATATGGAGAAATCTTTTCTATTACTTTATGCTAGCAACTGTTCTGTAAATTAGTGTTGAGTTTTCAGGTCATAGTTTAAAAAAATGTTTGTTTGTGCTTACAACTTCCAAGTTATGTTTTCTAAAATGATTATTTTAATGCAGGGTGAAACATCAAGAAAGCACTTAATATTATAATTTTAAGAGGTTATTAAATTTAGAGAGAGATGTGGAGAAAGAGAGAGAGAGAGAGAGAAGCTTTTAAGATCCTCAGATTTTGACATGATTAAAGCAGTATATTTTTTTGGGGGGATTGAAAAACAAGTTTGGTTTGAACTAAAAAGGACTTCAAAAATGCCCTGTTTTCAGGTTGTGATATATATACAAAAATGTTGAAAGCAATTTTCCTGCTTCAAATTAAGGCCCCCTCTCCTCAGAAGTCCAGATTCAGTGCCTATTTATTCTGAAAAAAGGGAGACATATGGGTAAGTATCAGTTAGATCTGATCCAGTATGATGGTGGCTGCTACATGCATGTCTGTGACTCAATCTACATGTACATGTACATGTAAAGAATTTTATTTTTAAAAAGCTACTAGGAGAAATATACCTTTATTCGGGTAATGTTAAATCTCAAGTTATTCATAATATTCAAAAGAGAAGAACTCCTATTACATGTAGCTCTGTAAACTAATGGGCAAGTCCAAGCTATTTGTTCCTAAGGTGGTGATTTTTCAACACTTTTGTGTCAAAAGGAAAATATGGGCATGCACACTCATATGACCCAAACAGCCATTCACAGTGCGTAATCTTCGAACTGACATGAAGCAGGACTATACCGGAAGAAGAAGAAGAAGTGTATCAGTGGATTTGTAAAAGTATAATGTGTCATATATCACCATAAAAGGTATGAAATGAACTGAAGCAAATGAGGTCAAAAAGTCATTTCAAGGTCATGTACATGTATGTCATCACAAGGGTCATTTATATTCATGAAAAATAATAAAATGCATTAAAAAATACTATTTTCAATCATTTTTTGAAAAGGTTTGTCATACATGTAGGAGTACGACCAAAAAGTATGTATTTTCTGTTTCAATATCATCTTCCTACTTTTGGTGAAAATATCACCAACCTAGCACGCAATTTTCCATTTTTTTAGTCTTAAAGTATTCATGTCTCAGAAATAGTCTCACAAAAGTTGCTGAGCTGATGTAAAATAATGCAGTTTATTTACTCGCCCTTCCCACTTAATAATAAAACAAATAAGTATTTTTTTTTACATTTGTGTGTTGTATTATGTTTCTTTTGTTGTATCAAAGAAAATTTTTTACACAAGATGTTTCTACACCTTGGCTACACCAAATGCCAAATGTTTAATGAAAAATATTTCAAGGAATAATTGTCCCGTTTGTTACCTGTCTCGTGTGTTACCTGACATATTTTTTTAAACTTGACCTTGCCAGAAAACTTAAAGGACTCCTCCGGGCTGGAGTTTGCATTATTACAAAAATAAAGTAAAATCTAAAAATCACAACACTGAAAATTTCATCAAAATCGGATAAGAAATGGAAAAGTTATGAATTTTCTTGGGTTTTGAATTTTTTAAGGAAACAGTTCTCAAATTGGCAACCTTATGATGTCACAGTCCCCCTACTTTCTTTGTATTTTATTGTATGAAATACCAATTATCAAGATTTTCTGCCCCAAGGACATAAAAATAGGGATTAATCCTTGTGGAATGTTCAAGGTCACAAGTGATTTTCCTCATTTCACTATGAGCGATAGATTTTCTGCATACATGTACGCAATGTAAGAAAAATGAGATAAATAGGATTTCATATAATAAAATATACAAGAAGTAGGGGGACTGTGACATCATCAGTTTGTTCATTTGAATATTCAAATATTCATGAGACCTGTTTATGAGACTGCCAAGAACTGTTTTACGAAAAAAAATTCAATACCGAAAAAATGCATAACTTTGATATTATTCATCCGATTTTGATGAAATTTTCTGTGTTGTGCTTGTTAAATTTTTGCTTTACTTTCCAAAACTTTTCATTTCAGCCCGGAGTCCTCCTTTAAAGTTGTATTGACAGTAAACTGCGTCGTTACAATGATTATTACATGTATGGCTATGCAAATTTAGATCTGATTTTTTAATTTAGAGTATCATGTGAACAAAGTCAGAATTTGAAAACGACGTTTTTTTTATGGTCCCATGTGTTCCCGATGAATAATTAATTATGAATTGAGTTATTTCAATTATTGTTTAAGTTTTTGTTAAAGGTTTTGCACATGTACCTTCAAGAATACATTGTAAGGATTGGGATTTCATTTTAAGATTAATCAAAAAGCCCTATGTTTGGCTCTAAATGTCCCGTGTGTTACCACGCAAAATAGCTTGGACGTGCCCTAATACAGTATAAAAATTTTCATCAAAAAAGAGATGCCAAGTTCATAGACCAGCAAGATCTTTCGCATTGTGGTTGGAGGGAAGCATCTGCAGCATGCGCTACCATATGTGCATGCGCATAGTAGTAATTTGTACACAAAGGGAGCGCACATGAAACACATCTATTATGTAGCACATATTATATAAATAGTGCATGCTCTACCATGCAACATACTAGATTATGTGCACGACAAATACTAAATTATCCCGAGGGCACATTTTATTTCACCGAGGCCGTAGGCCGAGTTGAAACAGATGTGCCCGAGGGATAATTTAGTATTTAGAGTTCACATAGTCAGTAATATTGCATTAATAGATGCATGCACTATTTATTATAGTAAATAGACCCCTAGATCTTTGACCTTGCCTAATCTGGTTTTATCTTTGCAAGTGTTTGCCAAACTTTTGGTGCTAATTAAGCTATTGTGACGTATATTGTCGTTCCGCGTATCTATTGTTGTGCGCACCATTTTACTGTTATTACGCGCTTGCGCAACAAGGCAATCGATTTCACCATTCATTTTAACACAGGTAAAAACCGTTCAACATAACAAAAAGCGTTCAACATACCAGAATGTTGAACGACACGTGACACCCTTTCAACCAATCACAGCTCGTAAAATACGACCACTATTTACTATTAAGCTATCTTGTGTATATCGATCACGTACTGTACATGTTCAAATTTTGTTCTCGCAATGCTCGATGCACAATAGGGTTTCTATCCCCAAAACGGCGAAAATCTCTCTTTTTATCAAACAATTCCCTGATTTTTCCCGAGGCCTGAGATCGTAATTTCTGGGGGTGTGAGCGTGAGATGAGGTATTTATTCCCTCTGTATAAAACTGACAATTTACATGTGATTTGTTTACGCCTTCGCCATTGAAGGTGGGTGTCAGAGGCATCGTGTTTTCAGGTTGTCTATTTGTACATCCGTCCTTCCTGTTTGCTCGTGATCAAAATATCTCAAGAAATTCTTGAGACATAAACTTCGAATTTGGGTTTACATGTTGTATGTATCACCATCTACATGTAGGAGACTAATTTTGGAGTATGTAAATCGAAGAGCAAAGTTCACTGAGGTAAACTGAATGTTAAGCTCTTATTTCAATATATCAAGAACCAATTGAGGTTCATGTACATGTACATAGATCTACATGTAGATATCAACTTTATGAAATTTGATGATAGTTTTTATGCTACTGATGTCATTCGTTTTATGATTTATCAAATAATGTATAGTATTGAAATGACATATAATTTTTTTTTTTTATTATTGTTTGATTGGAATATATGTAAAATTATCCCTTGTTTACTTGTTCTCAATTCAGGTCTGGGACCATAGAAATTCTACGTACATTAGTGACTGACTACAGTATTTAATTAAAAGCCACCATTAATAATTATTTACTTTAAAAAATCTGATGGTTCTATAACAACTTTCACCTGGTCAATTATACCCCGGCTAGAAAGTGTACCTTCTAACCAGGGAACTTTCCTGATCTAACATACATGTATGCCTAATCCTAACGATATTTATATGGAATCAGGGCGATCGCAATACAGAATCCATCGTCAAATACAATTGTAGCAACCAAATAAAAAAAAAAAACCACCCAAAAATAGTGGAAGCTAAGCGGCAGAGGTGGTTATTATTGCATCATTCATGTATTGATCCATGAACACAAAGACTATTTCATGGAATCATTTCTTTGTCTGTACCCACAAAGGGGTCGTGTACATGCACATGATTCGTGTGGTCTTTTGTGTATTACATCCTTTTATAGAGAATACATGTGCAGCGTTACAACTTCATACAGAGAGCTTGCTTCAACAATGGAGCAATAAAAATGTTAAAAATTAAATATAGAGCATACATGTATGGGCAATGTACCTGCATTTTGAAAAGAACATGCACTGTAGGTGTAACGCACAATACTAGGTGTGTACACTTTATAGAGTTAAACCAACAGTCACTCAAAAGTTTGTTTGCATGGAATGACCTTCACAAGACCATTGTCAAAATTTTGTTTACATCATCAGACAGACAATACATGTAGCCAAACAATGTAGGCCTGCATGCATGTACCTGTACATGTAGGCCTACATGTAGACCTAAAAGGCACAGGCGTACATGTAGACATGCATTAATTTCTTTTGATAAAAATTAGTGGGGGTATGATCTATTCATCACCCCCCCCCCCCCCAGTAAAAAAAAGATGAGTTCCAGCGATACACCAGTGGTAGAAATCCCAATTTAATTTGTCCCTTTGTGAATGGGGTTCATGAGAATTATGCGAGGATGTGGGGGGGGGGGTACATGTAATGTGTGATACTGTGCACTATGAGATGGGCTTTGTCTTCAACAAAAGATGTGGCTGCACATTTAATACCTGCTGTGATCTAGTGAACTTGCCATTGTGGGAGAATCTACATCTGTTTGGGATAATGTGGTATCCTGTCAATTCTAATAATGTCAGCAAACTCACTTAGAACTCATGCCAGAGTACACGCAAACAAAAATAATAAAAGCTGGTGTATAGTGTTGGGAGAAGGAAAAATTTAATTTGGATTCACAGTTAGATAATATGAAAGCCTGAATCCTATAACTGTAACAAAGAAAGTTATATTACATGGAATCTCGTTTTAATGTCTTTATTTCACGATATTATAGTATAAAAAAGATAAGACGGGACCCGACTCAGCTTTGTGTGCACTAGGCATTCACATGGAAAACCAATGGGGATTCTCTTGTGTGGGTGATACACACAGATCGCTATGGTCCATTCATGCGGGAAGTTCGGGGGACAGGACAACCCAGCAAAGGTCTCAAAACCGTTACAAATTGTGTTTGGATTCAAACATGTCACTGAAATTCACCGGAAATCGTGAAAGGAATATCACAAAATCTCTCACACATGTCTTTTAGCGCAATGTAAACAACATGAGACTATATTTAATCGGTTTTATGCCGATTTTTTTTTTGTTACCAAAACTATACACCAGGTTTAACAGTGGCTGGGCTTGAGCGTTGAATCCTGGAGCTGCGTTGAACACTGTTACAAGGGCAAATTGATCATGTACTTTTGTCTTCAAAATTGTTCATACCCCTGTTGTATTTTAATATATCTTTTGACCGTTCTTCATCAATCTTTCTGGTGATTAGTATGCTACCAGCAACTGAACGATTAGGAAAATTTGAATGTTTTCAGGGTTTATAACCCCGATAGGTCTTGGGGTTAAGGATTGAAACTCCAAGTGGTGGGTGGTCTCTGCTCGAGAGTTTGTGGATACGATTTTAACTTTAATAGAGTTTCGTTTTCTCGAGGATAAGCTCAGTGTATTTCTTTTTTCATTCTCTTCTATCATTTCTTATGTACGGTGTATACCAAAAAATAAAATAGGCATATTAAATCCCAAATGTGGCTTTTTTCAAGGTAACGACTCACAAAATCATATTTCAAAACTGATTTCCCGTAATTATTACTGCTACCAAAAATATGCATTTCAGAGTATACAGTCTGTTATTAAGGAGGGGAAATCATTTGAAGTTAAAGAAATACTTGATAATGTACCCACAATATGACTCATTTGACTACAATATTGACTCTTTTAACTTTTATCCATTAGGGCAATTCCACGGTTAGTCGCATTACACTTTTAGGTGCCAATTTTGTAACTTGATGGTACCAGTCTTACAAGAATTTTTTAGTCTTTCTTTAAAGTTTATACTTTGATTTAAGCCTGACAACCATAGCTTTAAAATAACAAGATAAGAAATGTTGCAGGCTTTCTCCTGTGAACATCACAACAGTGTAAAAATCGGTTAGTCGCATTACACAAAATGGACAAGGAAAAAAATCCACTTGCTACAAAAAAATATCTTGCTCAAATCATAATACTTTTGCCAGGTTTATTCATTGCACCACCTAGCCAACACATGTAAGTATCTAATCAGCTCTTTAGATTTGGTAAACAATTCAAAGTATTCTTTAAAGATAAAAAAATGTCGGTTAGTCGCATTACAGTTAGTCGCATTACAGTATTTTCGATGTCACAATTTTGGTTATTTCACCCCCTTGTCATGAATTAAATGTCATTATTGCCCCTTAAATACAGAAATATATCTACCCTTCTCCATTTAGTGAAAGTTTCAAGAAAAAATATCAAAAGAATCCTGTGTAATTTGAATTTTAGTGATTTTTTTTCATGTAGTCCCATACATTGAATTTTAATGGTGGTTCTAGATCTTGAGGAAATGAACGAAATTGAAAAATAATTTTTATTGATTTTGAAAGACTTTTATGATCCATTAACACCCATGGCATTAGATAAGTGATAGGTCTCAGAATAAACATCAGAGAGACATTTTTAATTTTTGACGAATGTACTAGTTGGCGTGGAATTGGCCATCAACATTTAGTTATTTTCATCGAATCCATATCAAATTTTAACAGGAGAAATGCAACTTTTCTAACAAATTGGAAACAAAAAACCTCATCACAAGATGTAACTTACGTATCGCAAAAACATCAAAAAGTTTTATCACTAAAAAATCACTTGAATAGAATGGTACATTTCTAAAGTCCCTTTCACAATTGATCCCCGATCAGTTTGCGACCGCCTGCAACAGTTGTTTCCTGATGTTGCACAATCGATCGCTTTATGTCTTGTGAGCACTCGCAGTTGTTGTAGGCGATCGCACGAATCCGAGGTGGTCGTGACTGGCCGCATCTAAACTTTGAACATGTTCAAAATCCAAACGCGATCAAATACGATCGATTCACTGGCATCAAATCGTATGACCAGTCGGGCAATTATCGTGTGAGTGTTGTTCAAATACGACTTGATGCGAGATTTGGCACAACTAAGTAGTCGCATTTAGTTGACTGGAGGTCGTGCAACACTTGCATATGCGCTATCGACCTATAGAGACCAGTCTTGCAACTGGGTGCGATAATATATAGGCCATAAGACTGTTGCCAGACCGATCGCAACACGGCTTACAACGTTGCACTACCGTTGCATGCGCATGTATGCGACCGTTCACAGGGGTTACATGATGGGAGTTAAAAATGAGCTTCAGAACGTTTTCGCTCTTCAATGAAAAAACATGGATGTTGTCGTTCCTCTTGTACATGTACGACAGCTGTTGCATTTGTGAAAGCCTTTGTGCGATCTTATGAGATCAATTGTGATTGATGCCTGTCGCAGCCTGTCATGCGACTGAAAGGTTGCAAATGGTCGCAGACCAATTGTGAAAGGGGCTTAAAGCAAGTGTATTATGCTAAATATCATTGTGAATATTCATAAAATTTAAGTACATTCGTCTTCATAGGATAGTTTCAAGGGCTGCAAAAGTGTGTAAATATATACGTAATGTAATGTAAGTTACACATCTACATGTAGTTAAGTAATTTACAGTGTACTTTTAGTGAAAGTTGTGTGGAACTTTCTGAAACTTGACAGAAAGTTAAAAGTATATCAAATCAAGTGCATTATAATTCAAATTTTATAGCAAAAATGAAGCTAAAAAATTATTGAAATGTACAAAACCCCACAAAATTATGTACATGTGGGACCACACTTGAATTTTATTGCTTATGATGCAAATATTAAACAAAAATAAATGAGATAAAACAATATAATTTTCAGTTTTAGTTTCCTATGATGTCATTCTACAAAATTAATCATAAATTGAGTCAAACAATGGGATAGTAGATATTTTCTTCATTGAATTTCCAGACAACGTAACTTACGTAACGGGGAAGATGGGCTCATATATAAAATATGGGTGATAAGATTTTCCTTATTAATTTCAATTTATGCACTTCTTTGTTTTTATCCTTCTTTCCAATTCTCCTTATCATGTATCATGTACATGTTTTTCTTTGATTTATCCTTCTTTCACCTTCTCTTCCATCATTTGTTACCATATGTATTCCTTCGTCTACAGTCGATCCCCTCTCGCAGTTCTTAAGGATAGTTATCCTTGAGAATAAGCACTCTGTGTGAACCTGACTGAGGAATTAGCCATCAGGGTTTAAATTCTTAGGGTTACGTATTCTCGAGAACTGAAACCCCGAACATTAGAGTCATGATCAATTGTAAATTTGAAAAAAAAAACAACATCTAGTACATTGTGATTGGTTCACAGTGAGTCTTTTTAGGCAAAAAGTCTATGCCGCAAGGATCCTTGTTGGCTACTATCGATTTGCAATAGATGATAACTCGATAAATGGACGTATAAGAAGGATGTCCTTGCTCTATAGTTACATAAAATATACAGGGCACTGATGTGCATGACTAGGCAGTGCTGCACCAGCTCGAGCTATTTTAAATAGCGTGCTATTTGTGATCCGATGAATTAGCTCGATCAGAACAGATCCGACTTTGTGGTCAAGTAGCGCACTAATTTGAAGGAAATCCAAACCCAAGTCATTTTAGGTTTTTTTTGAAAAAAACTTGAGCTGGTTTGCGGTTTTAGCATGAAATAGCGCGCTATTTTGCGCGGTGCTGCACTAGCACGAGCTAAATTCGAAATCATACATCTGTGCATGTACATGTATACGCTAACTGTTGTTACCAGTTGCGTAACAAACATTGGGCTTGTCTGTTCAAGGTCACGTCAGGTCGTTTATAAAAAAAAAATGCGAAATTTTAAAATAGCTTGAGCTAGTGCAGGACCGGTTTATTTAATTTTTTTTTCTTCCAGATCCACCAATTAGCGCGCTATTTTTTAGCTGCAGCTAGTGCTGCATCGCCTAAAGATGCAAGACTGTTGTGACCATGGCATTAGACATGCATGATCAGGTCATCGATATGAAACCTTGACTTCTGTCAGCTAGAGGAAAGAGAGAAGTTTGAGGGATGGAGAGGAGGAAATTAGCAAGGAATTGGCCTGACACACATCTGGGATTGGGGGTTACCCAGTAATAGTTTACATACATGTACATGTAGTCTGCAGATGAGTTGTTGTGGAGTTTACTTTTGAAACAAGCTCAAAAGCAGCTCAACAAAGGTTTTAAATAGCATGGTTTTAGGACTACTCCCCAAGGATAATTACCCCCGGACAACTACATGTATTCTCTGTCAAAAAACTACCCCCTATTAAAGGTAATCTAGAGTACCGGTAGTCATAATGAAATAAATCAAAACATTCTTGTTCATACCAGAATCTCAAGCATAGGAAATAAATACTACACACCAAAGGAATTTACAGAAAATTGCGTATTTGCTGAGAAAAGAGTAAAATAAGCATGATTTCAGTATCTGGACGGCCCGTCCAAGCACATGCGTGATTAATACGGCCACGTGGAAAGTCTACGGGTACATCATGTGCGCGCGATTCGCACCGGATATGTGTGTGTATGTTGTGCCGTGACTTGTGGCGATATAGCGGT
This sequence comes from Paracentrotus lividus, assembly GCA_940671915.1. Lineage (NCBI taxonomy): Eukaryota > Metazoa > Echinodermata > Echinoidea > Camarodonta > Echinidae > Paracentrotus > Paracentrotus lividus. Next base: position 17,988,118 of record CALNVZ010002974.1, on the reverse strand, counting down.
CTACTCCAAGTCTCAATTTGACGGACTGTTTCGATATTTTTTCAACATTTCTTCTAAAATCATTATCGAAACGTGAATATAATCTGGTGTAGGCATATGTATATGTTAATGGAACAATGTGAGGACATATCTTACAGATTTATCGAAAATTATTTTGGCTGTAAGAACTAAAGCTTGGCTTTAACTCTACACTTACATGTAACTCTAACCCTATTTCTGGGAGTAATTATCCAGGGGGTAGTTGTCCTGATACAAGAAAGCTGTGATGAAGCTCGCCGCTGGTCATGTTTGTGCAAGATGGGGACAACTGACTAGTTCAAATGTGCACTCCGAAAATGGTGAAATTTAAACAAGATTAAGTTGTGACATGAACACTATTCAGTGACAGTCATCTTTCACATCTGTTCCAGCTCACAAAATTAGTCTAATTTGTAAATGTTCTGAATTTGGGTGCAAATAAAATCATCTGCAAAAGGAGAGCCTTTAATTTTTACTGGAAAATTATCACAGGTGATGTTTGCACTGTACATGTATCACCTGGAGGGAAAAGATATTCAGGATATCATTTTAGAATTATCCGAGGATACATCATAGATAAATGACTTATTTAACAATTTGAGATTTACATTAAAAAGTACAAAGTTGGTACTTTCATCTTTCCATTTAAAAATACTTACACATGTATTTGTCTTCTTTTTGAATTTTTTTTAATTTTTTATAAGTCTGTTTCCACACAAGTTTGTCAACTTGATTCTCTAATATAAACTCTTATCTTTCATTAAAAAAAAAAAGAAGAAGAAAAAATCTATCTGAGCATCCCACACCTTGAAATGACTACATTTGTACAGCAGGGTCCTCTGTAATATGAATCATCCTTTCTTGATGAAACATTATTCTATAATGTTCCTCATGATGTGATACAAGCTTCATCACTCATTCCTGCCATTCTATTCAATGACATCGGCAGAGCTGCTGCTAAATTGAGAAACGCTAAAATGATTGTATAATGATAGCTGAGACTAACCATACTTTGAACCCTCCATCTCCAACATTCTTAACCTTCAAGCACCGTCAGGCATTAGCGTAATGAACCTGAGCTTGCCCTGAGACTCTAAATCAATTGCAACCTATTTGCATGATGGAGTATTGCATCTTATTACTGGCTACATGGCATATGTACGCTGCCTTGCTCGTCCATATGGCAAGATCCTTAAGCCACTTTATTAAACATTTTTAGCGATTAAAATATGACATGACGGTCTGTAGACTCAATCCATTACAGTGTTACGATATAATGTTCGAGCCGAAGTGCAAAGCATGTGAACATATTTATATGCAGCCATGCATTTGAGTTATCTGTCCATACTTCTGTATTCATGCATTGTACAATGTACAAGGAGCATTTTCTATGGTTCCCTGTATTGTACATGTTACTACAGTAAAGTACTCTAGAGCCAAGGTATAATCGGTTTGCCCATAAAAATTCATTTTGCTTAATCGTCTGAATTGTCGTTAAATCATGGGTTGTATTTCCTGTTCTTTACATTTTGTACATGTGCATGTAAGGGTATACACACAGACTACACATTTACATGTACATGTGCCAAAAAAAAAAAAGAAGAAGAAAGAATTTTAGTTCCCCCAAATCACAGAGGTACTTAAACATATACATGTTGTCAGTCAGAATATACATTCATTTTACATACATGTACATTTGTTATATGCAGAACATAATAGTTTACCATATTGCAAAAATTTTTCATTGTCGTAATTTGAAGAGCTCTCTGAATTTTTTGCAGTGCTTTTTACAAATATGGTGTATAAAAATGTCAAATTTTGTGAACTCAGTTGCAATCAATGTAGATTCCAGAATGTTTGTACCTTAATCTTCCCGCTTTTCAGGGAATTATTAGAATTTGGGCTGCAGGGTGTCGAACAGAAGATTCACAATTAATCTTTAAAAACATCTGCTTTTTAATTGCATTTTATAATGAGCTACATGTACATGTACATGTACATTTTATAACAACTTTATCCTCATTTTTTCCGGCATATTATTTTGCAGTGGAGCATGTACATCTATACCTGTTTAAGCATGATGGTTTAGTGTTTTTAAGCAGTGGTCTTTAAACTGGAAGGTCCCAGGTTCAAAACTATAACACCAAGTACTTCATTTTAATCCCAGTTCCCTGTATGTGTGACAGGGAAAGGTGCATGCTGCCTGCAAACATGTACAGGTAATAGTTCCATGCTGCAAACTAATAGAAACTTGTCTAATACCGCGCACACTTTATGTGATGCTAATAATAACATCAATATGGGCAGCCTGTCAGAACACCATCCAGGCGCAAAATATGTGCACAACCACCGCTATGCATGTCACATCGGGACTCAATTAATTTGCTGGACAGGGGGGCTGCATTATGGAGCACTGTTCATGCATCTACATGTACATCTGCATGATTGAATTAGACATGATGACAATATATTTCAATAAGAGTTCCATACAACCTATATCTCCCTTTAAAAAATAAAAATGTCAGATATAATCTAGTTTTGAAATTTAAATAAATCCTGTTGATTCTAAATGAGAAATGCATCTTTTTATTTTATTGACTTTGAAACAATCTTAGCTGAACACTTTAAAAATATATATTGATGGAAGGTTTAAAAGAAAAAAAAAATCTGATAAAGCATAATAAATTTCTATGCATCTAATGGGTAAACACTTAGGAAATGGGGATGAAAGCTGCCAATCACATAATGCTAACATACATGTACAGTTTATGACTATATGTTTTACAACTGTTTTGGAGAGGATTAAAAAAAAAGAAGAAATTTATAAAAATAACTGGACTAATACAGCTATTTGAACATCAGCATTCATTGATATGAATAAATTCATGCAACTACATGTATGTGTATTTGTTGTACATAATGGAACTCGCTTGTAAGTGAAGATGTTGGTGAGAGGCTGGTAAAAATGTCATTATGTAGTATGATGTCATGTGAGTCATAAGTATTCTTGGATGCCAATGATTTAGAAATGCATCAAACAAACCTATTACCTTCTGCTGGTTCCCAATAGATAATAATTAATTATAATGATAATTATTAACTGTCCACCCTCGTTTGTACCATTTAGTGAGCACTCAGGAGCAATATGCATAGTCTGCATAATTTAATCAAATGTAAACAAAACACAAAGTTTTGCACATATTTGATATTGGAATACATGTTTACATATTTTATTAGTTTTTTAGGCCAATTAATCAGGACAGATAAAAATAAAATAATAATGACACTATTAATTTGATCTCTAAGCCATTTAGTTAGGGTGAGTCATGCATTTGAATGCAATCATTAGTTATCCTATTCTAAGCATTGTAATTACATGTAGATGCATGCCTTTTTAAATGAAGATTTAATGAATTTTTCCAAACGAGGAGAATTGGGCATGACATGTACATGTACACAGAAACAAAGCCTTGTAATTACATGCATGAATTTTGAACTAGAGATGAAGAGGAATCTTGCTTTATAATGAAGAGCATTGGACATGTGTATGAAGAAACAAACACAGTCAGAACAGATTGATATTATGCCTTGTACATTACAGATTAATGGCAATTGTTTGTACAGTAACAAGAATACCAGGCATGATTTTTCTCCGCGGATCCGCGGATTTTTTTTTTTTTTGCATGTACATAGCGGAGGTGTTTTCATTGTGTATTCTGGAAATATTTTCTGCTCTCACTTGGAACAAGAGATTGATAGAACGAAGTTGCAGCCAAAGAAATCGTGAATTTTCTATACCTAAAATTTCAACATTTTCTGCGGGAGGGGGAACCCCCTCCCGAACCCACCCCCAGGAAGTTTGGTCGCTATGCTCCCTCACTGGTAGCAATTTTCCTCTTTTTTGGCAATTTCTCTGTCTCATGCCTGAATACTGTATTACTGATATTACAATTTTGCAGCATAGTGTACATCATTATGTGTACAAGATGAAATCATGATGCCTCTGTCTTCCTCTGTTCTAATGACATTACAGTATGACACATTATGAATCTTATATTAGAAGTTAGAGTGAAGGAGCTTGTTGTGCAGGTAATTTCACAGTTTTGCCAGAGGGACTAGGCTTACTAGAGAAATATGAATCAGCCTTATGCTCCCTTCCTCCCTGTCATGACTAAAAGATAATATTCCCTGAAGTCCTGCTCAAAATATTTGCTTCATGATGTAGGCCTACATGCACATAATACATTGTGAGCTTGATGTAATTTGTATGCAGTATGTACATTATACTTTCAACAGCGGTCATACATGTACAATATTATTTGTTTTGACTATAAAGCTGTGCTCTTCCTCTTTTTCATTATGTTTACATGAACATGAATGTGAAGTAAATTATAAATTAAGACTTTATCAGTATTATGTATTGTGTGAACTTATAGCATCAAGGTCAGCTTGTGTTAGTTCCTCTTTTGATAACAATGTTGCGACATACATGTACATGTACATGTACTGTATTATTTAGCTGGAGGGTATGTTTGTTGTTATAATCACAATAGTTAAAGTACTACATGTATACTGCAATATGACAACTGGAGATTTTTCATTTCAATTGTACAGTGTACATTGTGTACAGTCATGTACATGTACGAACACACCTGAAACTCTTGATAATACTGTCAACATATGAAAATTTCCTCATTGCAGTAAACCATATTGCCTTACATGTAGCTTTTGCACTTCAAAGTTAAGTTTTTACATGTTCAAGCAAGCTTACTGTGATTTGATAAAACAGTTATTCACAATTACAACCATATTGTCAATGTCTCTTCCTATTTTGCTTGGTTCAAAATCATTCTTTTGTCTACTACAATGCATAAAATAAATACATACATTGGTTTACTCTTGAAACCTTTTTATGCTTGATTTTCAGGGTAAGTCAGGAAGCGGGGAGTGAAAGAGGAACTGACTACTGAAATTCTACTCCGAGAAACTGGATACTTCTCTTGCAATTGAAGATACTACTCTGGGAATTCTGAAGAAAAAAAAAAGCATCAACCACTATGGATTAGTTTGGCTGCATGATGGAAAAGGTGTGAACATGATAAATATTATAAGACTGTCCAAGTCTTGTCAGGGATGGTTCTGATAACGTCCAATTCTTTTCAGAGGTTCTTCAATACATTGCTTGCTGAATGTCGATAACAAACAATCTGTACATGTACATGTAATGAGTGAGATTGAATGGATTCATATTATAACTCTGCCATTCAATTTGAGAGATAGCGCTACACAACAGCGCTTTAATATTCATGGAGGAAGTTTGCTGTAATCATGTGCATTTGATAAAGTGATACATGCATTTCGGAATGATAATCAGATGTATTAATGCGCTGATTTGAAATTAGATCACGCATTACGAGGGGGTGAAAAAACTGGTTCAATTACTGGATTAGCTCATGCTGGTAATCCTACTCTGGTGCTCAACTAATCTGCAAGTCTAATCCCTACACCCTTTTCTATGCATGGGACGTACATGTACAAAAGGCCAACCAGCAACAGGAAATAGTACCCTGGCAATCTTCCATGTTCTTTGCAATTGACCAGGTAGCCAGACATCAAAGACATGGATACCTTAAAATCTTAGTGTCAGTCATACTGGGATTAATAAAGTTTGTAGATGACATTTGAGAAGTTCATGAGGTGACGTGCGAAACACAAAGAACTGTCTGAAGGCAATTGACGGATTTCTGTGGATTAAGAGTGATTTGCTGTCTGGATGGTAAGCCACCATTACATTAATATGTCAAGTAAAGTCTTCTGTCTAGAGTCTGCCTGGCTAAGAAAAGACATACACATTAATATCCCCATGATACAGTCTGTACACATATGGATTGACTTGTAGCTAAAGAGATACATCAAAGTCCAGCTAGCGGTGGGGAAGACAATGGAAGGAGAACAGAAGTGGATAACATTGAAGGCACAGTTGTCTGTAAGTGTATAATGTTGCGGATGAACAAAAACATTGTTTGTGGAATTAAATACAAAGTTCGAACAAATGACTACTTCTTGCCGTAGTTCAAAAAATGTGAGCAATTTCATCAGAGAATTGCTTTTCGGATGTTGATGTTTTGTATGGGCAAAGTAGACTTTTACCCATAAATGAAAATATTTACCCCTGACACTCATACATGTATTTAGGACCTCTGTTTAGTACATGTAATCAATGTTAAGATTTATAAGGTGCCTATTTAGTGAGAGAAATCAAGATGGGAAGTAGTTCATCCAAGTTTCGGAAGGCTCTTCACTCAGGGGATGAGAAGACAGCGGAGGAGATCTACCATCACAGTCAGGACTTTCAGAAGACCTTTGACCCCAACATCTCTTACGGAGAGAACTATGATCACAACACGGCTCTTCATTGCTCCTGTCGACATGGCATGCATAGGCTAGTCAGGTGAGTTATTCTCGATGTGAAATGGTTTAGTTTGTGTGAATGATTAATCAATACTTTGAGATCCTACAGGTAGATTTACGTCGTATGGAAGTTTGAGTGAAAACAAGAAAAATATTTAAGTTTATTAGTTTGTTGAAATGATGATATTGTACAATGTAGATATGAACTGGGAAAATTGAAATCAAGATAATCTAATTTATTCATTGTCAGCATGCACCCAAATTATATTGATCAAATCATTTAAAAACCAGATACGGCCAGTTCCAGTATCTAATCAATGCAAGCCCTCTAGTGCCATTGTCTGTTTGTATGATAATTACAAATATTCTCTTACATTAACAAATTTTCTTTAGGAGCTCAGCAGCAGCCATTTAAAACAAATCACTATATGGCTAATTTACCCTTTTACTTTTCATTTTAATTGTGAATCATCAGTATATCTCATTTGGTATAAATCTTATGAAAACAGTAACAAATTTGTTCGTTTTCTTTCAGGATGTTTCTTCAGAAGCACAATGGCAACCCTATCAAACGGAACATGACCAACCAGACATCTTTACATTGTGTGTGCATGGCCGATCTACCGCGCCCACTGTCTTCTACTTCCAGTTATTCTCAGTACTACTACTCCCAACCTCCAGAGAAGAAGAGGGCTGAATGTCTCCGTCTCATCCTCAATTGGCAGGGGATACCGATCGGAAACGGCGAGAGGGAGAAGATCGACATCAATGCAGCTGATGATGTAAGAAAGGATTATTTCATATCCATGTCAAATCCACAATTTCTTGTGTCTGATATTGACATACTTATTATATTTAGTCTGACATTTTACATCTCCTCAAATGATTTTGGGCCCTATAAAAGGTATAGTACATATAATCAGAAGAGGATCCATCCTAACATCACTGAATTGAAAGTATCAGCCCGTGCTCAAACATAATAGAGTCGCTAATGTTCCCAGACAATTGGGCCTGTACAATCTTTAGAAATCAAGAATCCTGAATCCACACCAGATGTCCATATTTCTGTATTATTACCGTATGTGTCCTCAAAGTAGCTGCGTATACGTCGTGCAATATACACTTAATTACAATTGTACTTTTTAAAATGTTTGTTTTCCATTGTAACCCACAGGAGGGATGTACTGCCTTGCACTATGCTGCTGCTGCTGGGTACAGGTCATTAGTAGAGGTAAATTATTAAACTTTTTGTATGAGTTCATCTCAGTTTCTGATTCTCTTCAATTAATGTCAGTGGCAAAAGTAGGAAACTGCAGCCTCACATCTCTATCAGTTCCATTCCATGTGCCTACCCTCATCCATATATCTTCAAAATTGTGTAATATTTTCTGTAGTCAATCTGTGAAAATTCCACACATGCTGATCAAATAATGTTCTGTTTAAACATATTTTCATTCATTTGCATAAAATGGGGTTGTGAGATGGCAGGGGCTGGTCACAGTAGGATTTAATAGGGACTGAACATGTATTCACAAGGTGCTTCTGGCCCTGTTATATTTCCCTTGCTTTAGCAATGGAATTATTGCAGTATTTTAGGAATCCTCATCAATCTACGAGACCTGTACCATTTATTTACACAATGGTCTTGCGTGTCAGTTGCACAACCAAACAGCTTTAGGTAACCTGTAAAAACTTCATTTTTTACTCAAACCTATTTCAAGGCTCCAATACACTCATTGCTGCAATGACCTAAAAGCCTTTTTAATGTAACATTTCTTATTTTTGCAGACGTTATTGGAGAATGGTGCATGTTTATTTGTTGAGAACGGAGACAAGGAGACCCCTTGTGACTGTGCTGAGAAGAATAGATATTATGACATCGCTCAACTATTGGAGTCAAAGATGGTCTTCTCTGTAAGTACTTTCTTTGATGTTTTTCTTTGTCTCTCTCTTTCTCTCTCTCTCTCTCTCTTTCTCTATTTCAGGTAGCTTTTTGTTGCTAGAATTTTTCATTTTCTTTGAGTGCCTTTTCACTCTCTTCTTCACTTTTCTTTCCCTCTCTCTTTTCTCCTTTCTTTTCCTCTTTATATCTGTGATTTAAAATGAAGCCAAAGGTGAATGGCCTTTGGGGCCTTTAAATAAGAGAAGCATTTATTTCAGAATTATAAAAGAACGCCACAAAACTGGTGCAGCTGCAATGTGTATCCTAGACTCAAAGTGCAGGTTTTTCTGACAGGCCTTTACATGTAGATAGAGAATTATTTCTCGTGTAATTTCTACCATTTTACTTCAATGTCATTTTATGTTGGAAAATACATGTACTTTTCCTACTATTTTCTCTCTGTTTTCTTCTCTTTTCAGCAAATAAGTGATGAGGAGGTAGTAGAGGAATTAAGTGCAATATCATATGAAGAGGTAAGTAGAAAAGTAACATGTTCGCCTCCTTTGCACCTCCTCCATGCCCTTCCACACCCCTTTAAGTCTTCCTAACACCCGCCTCCCCTTTACCATCTGGTAATGATTACACATCCATTCACCCTGGGGGGGGGGGGCATGGATGGTGATTCAAAAAGAGTTATGCATGACATAAAATCGCATTTTTAAAATTCCAAGCACATCCTGTATTTGACTCCTAATGTGATCAACGGATTTCAAAAGTCATACATGTACATAACTCTTTGTTATACGTAACACCTTGTAAAATATCCCCCCCCCCCCAAGAACTTAGGCAGGGTAATTTGGAGGCTCCTTTTTCTGGGGGATGGGGGCTCCTATGCCCGTAGATCTTGGCAATTAATTGTACATGTAGGTTTGATGATCACTTAAATTGGTATGGAATGACATATTAGGAATACTGTATGTTATGCTGAAAGTTCGGCAAGGGTTTTATTTTCCTGAATTCTGCAGGTCAGATCTTGTTTCAATAGAAGTCTCTATTTTTTCCTAAATTGATGAACTTTACACACATGCAGTTGTTAAGTATGCACAAATAAGTTTGTCACCCATATCATAGGTACAACTGTTCAAAGAGAAATTGAAACGTGCAAGGTAATCTAGAAGGTAAAACTTCATGAAAAATAAGCCATCAGTTTACATTGGGTTTAGCCACAGAAGTTACATACCATACTGTTTTTACACTTCTCTCTGACACTTCCCTTTAAAATCTTTCTTGAATTCTTAAAGAGCTATGTTGGGCTGAAACCGCAAGATTTACAAGAAGCTAAAGATGCTCTAGTAGTTGAGACTGCTGATATGCTTCATGTTCCATTGTTCACTGCAGAAGCACTTCTCAGGAATTATGGTGAGTTTGAATGTTATCATGTAGTTGTCTTTTTTATTCCTTGGAATCTTCAAGACAATTAAAAATAAGTGTTAGGTTGTAATTTATTTTTAAAAAAGTGTTTTTAAATGTTGTCTCTAGTTTTATTAGCAAAAAAAAAAAAAAAAAAGGCATAAAACTGATCTGATAATAGTCTTATGTCCATATTGCAGAAAAAGAAGTGTTTTGACTTTGTTCGATGTTTATTATATTAAAGGAATGGTTATGTAAAGCATTCATTATGATTTTGTTTCTGTTTGTTTAATATTAGAAAGCTCAGGCTCCTTTTGACTTCATTTTACACCATTAGCTCTCCTTTATAGGATAAGCAGTTTCAGCAGTTCTCTTATTTTGTTTAATATTAGGTTATGGTTATGACTTATTCCATGTATTAGTCAACCATATTTCAACCAGTTTCATTGAGCACTGCTGTGTTTTTAAAATTCCAGAATGGTCAAGAGAAGTGCTTCTAGAAGAATGGATTACTAATCCTAAGGAATGCTGTGAGAAATCGGGGGTCAAACCACCTGAGGATCTTGAACACTTGGTACGGGACCATACCTTAAACACCGTTGAGAACGAACCTGAGTCTCCTTCTGTAGCACAAGAGGAAGAAGAAGAAGTAAGTATTATACAGAAGACATTTTAATGTGAGGAAATTGTACAGTTATAGTTTTCTATCAAACTTGAAAGGGATTTCAAAACATTGTGGAGGCTTTAAAAATGTCAAATTATGAAAGTGACCATATATCCTATAGTGTATATTCATATTTCTCCATAGACTGCAGTTTTAGACTTGGGTGTACCCAGGTATGGATTTGTAAATGGGGGTATTCAATCATTGACATCTTGATGGTACATTTTTGCAAAACTTTTATTCTTCCAGGCTGTTTATTTCATCCTTCTGAACATCATTATACAGTACAAAAATTAAAATTCAACAATTTATCAAATCAAGCCTTTAAAAAAAGTTACTGAATCCCTTTAAAGGTAGTAGGTCAAGCTTTCATCTCCTCCTATACACTTCTTCATGCTAACCTCATGAAAATTACTTATCCAGCACAGAATATAGACTCCATGCACATATTGATACCCATCTATGCCAAAGTAATCGCTAAAGTAGCAAAAAAGAGATTAACAATGTCATGATCCGCATAAATGTAATTTATATTGGAATCTGATAAGAATGCTTGAAGGTTCCAAACAAAAGAGTTAATGACATTCTGTCATACAACAGTATTCTATAATTTGTTGATTAAAAAAACAAAAATACATATATCTTACATAAGGGTCATTCCATGGGGTTGGGGCAATTTTTCTTGCAATGTCCCCTGTAACGGAGGTATCAACTTTTGCAGTTCACCATGAAGATCAATTCAGATGTGGTTAAGTTTTGAGCTGTCAATGAAAATTTGCTCTCTTTTCTCAGTAATAGACATTAAAATTGGAAATCTTTTATGGATTTCAAGCAACAGGCATACAAAATTCTACCACCATAACAGGGACATCGTATTGATATTACATGGACAAGAAATTTTCATGAGTGAAATTGCAATATGCCATAGTCTTTGAGAAATAATACTGGATGGGACCCCATTTTTTTGCTCATGCCATTATTGGAATATATTTGCCTGGTTTGAAAAAGATATGGATTTGGAGTTGTGGTATGTCACAAAAATTGCCCCAACCCCGCGGAATCACCCATAATCTATCTATGAATATCTTAAGAGGTAACTTGATAACTAGTATATTAAAAAATGTTTGGCCTGTATTCAATGGTTATTCATGTACTATTAACAGAACTTATACAATGTACCTATTTATTTTGTCACAGTGTGATATATGTACCGAGATTATACCGAGCGAGGAGTCACCTATAGAAATGCCTTGTACCCATCACTTCTGTAAAATGTGCTGGGAAAGGTTAGTATTAAACGTAAAAGCCCAAATTCGTTATGGAAGTTGACCTAAACTCTTATTTGATATATTCTAATATAGCATTTGATGGCATGTGTTCGGTCGTTGATTAATTTTTTTAACGAAGAACTTTATGTAAAACACCCCCTGAAAAACTAATATATCATAATTATTTTCAAATCAAGTGGTTTGTTCCTATTGTGGAGGTTGACTGACATTTAAAATATGATTTTGATAAAATAACAGCTCTGCTGTTTATGGTAGTTTCTTAAAGAGTCAAGAACATCATCAAAATAATACATATAAAAAACTTTCCCCTAATAATTTTTACTAATTTTTTTTTAAAAAGAGCACTCATAACACATTGAAGATTCAGAAAATCAAAAAAACATTTCCTTAAAAAATTTGATTTTTTAAATTTTTTTTATTTGCCAATTTCTATGACCTTTTGCCGAGATTGCCTGGCGACTTGTGTCTCATTTTGACTTAATGCATCACAAATGTAATAGTTTAAAGTGAAAATGTATAACATGCTACAATGTATGACTGCATATTTTACTTGGTGAATGTGTACTTAAACCATTCCCCCCTTTCTTTTCAGATATCTTTCAGGGAAGATAGCAGAGGGTAATGCTCATAACATCATGTGTCCTGCCTTTGAATGTTGTAAGCTTGTACCCGTAGAGATAATAGAGGCTATAGTATCCAGGGAGATAGCTCGCAGATTCTTACAGTTTGATATTAAGGTAATATAACATGAAGATCATCAACATTTAGTGATGGTACCGGGCACCTGAGCTGTGTGCTTTAATATAAAGTCCTCTCCCATTACATAAAGGAGAGATACAAGTACAATGATATTGAGGCAATTTCTCCAAATTTTTAGCCTGTGAACATTGTGTTTGTGTGTAGCAGTCCTGCGTTGTTGCCATAGATTATGGTAGCTCCGCCCCTGTCACCTCGACCACTCTCCCCTTTATTCTCCACTACTCGTCTCTTGATAGTAGTCGGAGGCGTTTCACGTCATCTTGATGGCTGATCCTCCCTCCTATTCTCCTTTTGTCATCATCTAGAACAGCTGGTAACATTGTTCTTGGGCATCCTCTCCAGCAAGCTGATTAACCACCCCCTCAGCACCGATCCTATATCCTATTCATCTTCCCCTCTCCTGAAATCCAAGCCAATCCAAATGGTTTTTAGGATTCCAAACGTAGTGAATTTTTGCTGCTAGAATTTATTTAAATGATTTTAAGTCCTCTATAAGATTTAAAAAATCATTTCTGTACCCTTTTGTCCAAACTTTGTTGACGCCAATCCAAGTTTAAAGTGGTGTCCCAAGTTTAGGTTTGGTCAAACTGATTAACCACCTTTAAACAAAGATCCTGTGTTCAGACAATCTGCCCTGCCCCCCCCCCCATATTCAAGGCAGTCCATGCTGTTCTTGAGCATTTTAACCTAGATGACATTCTGCTGCTATTGTTTATCTGGCTGGTTTTTTTTTAGTCTTCTATCAAAATCTTTTCATGTACATGTAGGATAATTATCTCTGTTCCCCCTCTCTTTGCAATACAGGCCTTTGTTGACACCAATCCAAGTTTAAAATGGTGTCCCAAGGTTGGGTGTGGTCAGGCCGTTAAACTACCCCTCAACACTGATCCTGTGTCCCCTAGGGATGTATCCAGTCCGTCCGCCCCACCCCCGATGTCCAAGGCAGTCGATTGTGGATGTGGCCATCTCTTCTGCTGGTGAGATGTGCTCTTAGCTCTGCTCTTTATTTCTACTAAATGAAAGAACAATTTCAGTACAATATCTGCAGATATTTTCAAATGCATACTTTTCTTTATTCATGCATTCGCTAAAAGCACAAAATATGGTACAATATGTTTTATCTGTAGTGTGTCTTTCCTTTCATCAAACTTGGAATGGGTCAAAAACCACTATTTTTACACAAGAGCTTGTGTAATCAAAACCAATGAAATGACAAATTTTTTTTTTTACAGGAATCACAGAATTATGTGAGCTTTTCAAATACATAAAAATACATGAAACTTATTGTGACTAACTATTCTATAATAAATGAGAAGGACATTTTTTTGGGGACATGCATTACATGTACGCAACAAGCTCTAGAGACAAATAATTTGTGGGGAAAAAAATGGCCTGCGAGATAGGAAAAGGAAAGGGAAGAATTACAAAGGTAGCTAAGATAAGTATATGTTATGATGCATGGAAAGATTATATAATTGAACTGTTGATTAAATGTTTATAATCTTCATGTATGAATTTGTGTTCTCTTTAGGGACTGTTCTGGTGAGCCTCATGATCCGTGCAGCTGTGAAAACTGGAAGAAATGGAGTGAAAAGATCTCAGAAATAAAACCAGAAAGTTGTAAGTATTTCCCAGCAATCATGCTGATAATGTATTCTTGTAGCTCATATTTCAGGTAGATATTCAAATCTAATGCACCATGAATAGAATATGAAGTATAGGGAGATCATTGTTGAGATAGTTTATGAAGATTACTTGTTGTATATAAATGTGGTTTGGAATGAATAATGTTCTGATCCTACCTGAAAACTGAAATGTAGAGAGGCAATTGCATTCCCCCCCCCCCCACAAATTAACATATATAACATAAAAGGCACTTGCCTTATTATTCATTATTCAACATAAAATTGTTTAATCATCAGTGTTGAGTGTTTTGTATTAATTGGACATTAGTAGTTGTGAAATTCTTTTAGCCAGTGAGTAAAACTGATGAAGCAGATCACGCAAATAACATACATGTATTTCAACTTTGGTCTAAATCCTTCTTTCACCCACTTTGCAGTAAATTGAACAGAAGAATCAGTGTTTATGCTATTAATATTCTTTCTTGTCCACCATTGACAACAAGTATATTAGGAATATATGTACATGTTATATAACACAAAAAATTACATATTTGGCTACGACTTTGCACCTTGTACAGCCCTCTCATGTGCAGCCATCAGACCATTCTGGTTCCAATGTTTCCTGTTTGGAAATTGAAGGAGGTGTCCCATAGTTTGCGGCGTATCGCAACCACAATTAACATCATCTTGAGTGTAACCCCACTTTCGCATATTAACTATACACTGACCTAATTTTGTGTTAAGTCAATTCAGAGAATTCCATGTCCTCCAGTCTTGACTATGGCCTAGGTGCAGCTGTTCTTTGGTAGGGAGAGGGAGCTTGTCATTATGGTGATTACTGTTGTGTCTATCTTCCCAAAGCGATTAATGGTTCTCAATTAAGCAACCAATCCTCTTTTTTCTCATCTTTATACAGTGAATAAAACTGAAGAAGAGACAGAAACTGCTGCAAACTGTCTTTGGCTTATAACCAACTCTAAAGCCTGCCCTAAGTGCCATTCTCCGATCCAGAAAAATGAGGGATGTAATCACATGAAATGTACTAAGGTAAAATAATCAAATGTTGTCATGGCAATGAATATGGTGGGTGGCTGTGATGTATGCTATAGGATGGTTCCTCCCTTTGTTTTTTAATTGCAAGAAAAAGAGTCAGTACTAAACACTGTGTGGATTGGATTCATGTGTTAATTACAATGTACAGAATTCTTACAAGTAATTGAATTAAATAGCTAAAATAATTCTTGTATATTGTATAATGATGCAATTTGAAGTGGTCATCTTTTATTTGGTCATGGGGAGGGTTTGGAAGATGGGTTTAATTTTAAAGCTTGTTACGATTTTTCTATCTTAATTGTTAAAAAAAAAAAAAATCATAGGTGATTTACTAAAAGCATATTTTGGTTGGCTTTGTGCTTACCGCAGTGTGGGGGCTTCATACCAGATGTGCATTTTCCCCTGTTAACCTCAATAGTAGGGGATTAGTACATTGGTATATACATGTAATCCTGCAATGCGGTCCGCATGGGGCTGACTGACGGCATTACCTTTAGGTTTACTGCCTAACGTTTGAAAAATTTAAACTCATCTGTGCATTAGTGTAAACATTTTCTTTTTCTTGATTTGTTATCAGTGTAAACATGACTTCTGTTGGGTGTGTCTTGAAGTATGGAGCAAGCACAGTTCTGAGACAGGAGGATATTTCCGTTGCAATCGCTATGAGGCCGTCCAAAAGGTGGAGGAGAAAGCAGAGGGTCTAATGTCAGAGGTCAGTGAGCCTGTGCTATGAAATAATTCTCACATAAATATCACGGGTGTAGACATTAAGTTCTTTTGTTACTGGGAGGAGGGGGGGGGGGAGATCTATTCATCATTCTCCAAGTAACAATAGAAAGTGCGTCAGTGATAAATAAAAAACCTAGTGTGGTAAATTGAATATTGTTGCAGTGGTGTATTAATGTATGGATGTTTTTTTTTTTTTTTTTTTTTTGTGGCGCTTACAAAAAAAAAAGAGCATCCTCTAACAAGTTATGAGTGTAATTTAAAAAATGAATTTGCGTCCTACATAGAAAATAGTTATGCAGTGCCAAGGTGCATATCTCCATGTTGTGGTCTACATACCATTTGTGATTAAACCTTATTTACTGCATGGACATTTTTGAGGAAGTTTTTTCCTGCAATTGGGAACAGGACTTCAGTGTTATACCGAAGATGGTGGGGAATATAGAGATCAGAAAATTTGATTGAAAATCATGGTGTACCACATGTATTATATATTTTATCCAATGAAATGTTAGAGCCATAGTTCTAATAACTTTTTGTGCATTATTTCTTATTCTCTTCCATATAGGAATCCCAATAGTTTATTATTGAGATTCTCGATTACATAATCATATTTGCTTTTTGCTATGTCCAGGCAGAGAAACGTAATAAGGAGATGCAAGAACTGAATCGATTCCTCCACTACTACACAAGATTCCGTAACCATGAGAACAGCTATCATCTAGAGGAACCTTTACTCAGGAAAGCACCAGGCAAGATGAGGAAGCTGGCTTGTCACTCAGAGACTAAAGGTATTTTTGTTTGTTTGTTTGGTATTTAGTTATTATATGTGATGCATCACATCAAAATGAGAGACAAGTCACCAGAAAAGAGTCAAAGATATTGGCAAATTAATCCCTTTTTTATTACTTTCACTTTATCTTTTTTGCTAATTTTTTTTATAGAGCAGACATGAAACAATGAAGATTCAGAAAATCAAAAAATACTTTCCCCAAATTAGACATTTATTATTATTTTACCGATTTCCTTGACCATTTGCTGAATTTTTTCTAAGTTTTTTGAATTTTGCTTTTAAATAAATGAGTTTCGTCAAACTTTTTTGGGATCAGTATGTTACCAACATCTGTACTTTTCGGAAAGTTTGTTATTTTTAGCAATTTGGTATTCCAGGGGTATTTTATTGACAGATTTACGAAAAACACCATGTTCATAATTATTCATACCCTATGGGTACCCAATCCAATATCTAATTCAATAACCACAAATACATATTATTTTCTTAAAATAACCATCTGAAATAGTTTTTGCCAACGTCTATAGTCTTTGTTCATGGCTTCTGTGGGGTCTGGCCCATGTGTCCTCTGGATAACCTCCAGGCTGAGTCAGGTTGCATGGTCTCTGAGCTATCCTGTGAGTCTTCAGCTTTTCAGTTGCTTTATTATTGGTTTCTTGCCAGGGACTTTGAATTTTTCACTTATGAACATTCATATGAATGTTATTGAAATAAAATAGTCTATGATGTAACACTTAAGTGCTTCTTTTATGAGCACCAGATGTAAGACACTTTGGAAAAAGCTTCCATGGGCATGACTAAAAGTGCAAGAGGTCTCCTTGAATTTCCAAATAAGTAAACTGAGAGGCCTACAATAATACATAGATCACAACCAAAGTCAGAATGGATACCACTGACCAGCCAGAGCCGAAGGTGCCAATGAGCAAGTACTGCATAGAGATATCTATACAGACACTTCTCAATACAGACTCCAGTTTGGCAGTCAGACCCACTGGGAGGACTCTGGACAGTTCATGGGCTCATTTAAACCAGGACTTTTACTTATGGACCATAATTATATAAATTGATGAGAGGAAATTAATATTTACGAGTGATATGGACTTTCTTCAATTCGGCAAAAACAGATGAATCCTTAAATCTAAAGAACAGTGTCCTGATTTTAGCACATGGCCTTCACATAGAACTGCTATAGGGGATTATCATTGCTGGTAGCACTGAGAATCTGTTCAGAATAGGAGGCATTCCGGTAAAGACATTTTTATTAAGATCCTGGATGAAAACTTGCAGAAGTATGCTTGTTAATGTTACCTGGGACAGCACTGGACATATCAACAGGACGAAGTTCAGAAGCATATGGCCTAGTTAGTCAAGAAGTAGTTCAAGGACAATCATAATGAATGATCTGGAGAGGAAAATTTGATGACCTTACAATAATCCCTGTAGAAATATGTCTGGGAAGTTGAAGACTCACAAAATGGCTCAAAGACCATGCAACCTTACACAGCCTGGACGTTCTCCAGAGGATGCATTGGTCAAAACCCACGGAAGACATGAATGATGGTTCTGGACATTCGCAAGAACTATTTTAGGTGGAAGTTTAAATAAATAATTAGAATCGAGATGATTAGATAAGAAATTATATTTGGCACCCTTATAGGGTATGAATAATTATGAACATGGCGTTTTTAGTAAATCTGTCAATAAAATACCCTTAGAATACCAAATTTCTCAAAATGTCCAATTTTCCTAATTGTTCAATTGTTAGTAACATACTGATCATCAAAAAGTTTGACGAAACTCATTTATTTAAAAGCAAAATTAAAAAAAACTTAGAAAATGTCAGGGGGATGAACAATTTCGCGGACAACTGTATGTACATTAGAAATGAAAGATTTGAATGGATAATATGTAGTTCTAGGATAGTCGGGGCTGTAAAAATGACGATTATCATCATTATTTTTGCTAATAATTATGCAATACTTCCTAACCTTGTGTAGTAAAGTTTAACTTCTTCTCATTACAGCTTCTAAAGAGGAGACACAATTCATAGTAGATGCAATTCATGAGCTGCTGGCAGCTAGGCATATACTCAAATTCTCCTATCCTTATGGTTTCTATCTTGAAGATAGAGGGGGTAGCAAACAAATCTTTGAATTCATGCAAGTAAGTTTTGGAACACTTGTACCGTGTCTCGCAAATTTATATGATGTTTTGAATGTGTAAAAATAAAGGCCGCTGAGCCCCACGTAGTAGTACATGACAGTTTGTATCAGATAAAATGGTGCAAGCAAAACACAATTGTTTATACTATGGAAATCAATCACAACCTGATAGTACTTGGTATTTCCCCAAAGCATGAAGAACAGACTTTCATCTTGAATTGAAAAAAAAAAAAATCTCAAGTTGGTCGTCTGCATGTAGATCTTGAGATACGATTAATTTTGTGTTATCAAGAAAACTCTGTGCATGTCAAGCGCATCGTGTAAGTTTTAGACCATCCTACAGTGCATATTCAGTCTTGATTTTTCGTAATTGCTAAAAATTAAACTTAACAATATTTGTTTTCCAAAAGCAAATTTATATATTGTATAAAATAGAGTGCATCAGCAAGAGCAGGTGTTGCATGTATGAAGAAATTGTTGCATTTATAACTTCTTCAATTTTTCTTTAGAATGAACTGGAGGAGGCCTCTGAGAACCTCTCTCAAATGGTAGCAAGGAACTACCTGCGAACACCTCGTACTAAGATCATCCAGGCGGCTCATCTCACCAAAAGGAAGCGATATGAGTTCCTCTCAGCTGTAAGCAAGGGCTTTCTACCACCTGATGTATCATCCGATTCACCCCAGAGGAGAAGAAGAGCAAGTTCATCTTGGTCATATCAGACATGGGATGATGAATCAGGCGATGAGGTAGGCTGAAGAGAGTCTTGAGTTCGTGTAATGACAGAAAGCAATTTCTCACAGAACTAGCACTGAATGTTCTGATCTTCAAAACTAGATATTTTAAGCTTTCAAACAATAGTAAACATACAGCCTGTAAGAAGTTTTGCTTAAGTATCTACAAGATAAATATCAGATAAATATCATGGTACAGTAAAGATAACCCTGCACTACAAATGTACATATTTGCACCATTTGCTCTGTTATTAGTGCGATGTTAGGTGAAAAGTTCTGAGGGAAACCAAACAGCCTGTGAAAGGTCCTTATGTTTATTTATTGTTTTTTTAACTGTATTTTTCCTAGAATGACGAAGCTCTGAGACGAGCTATTGAGGAATCGATCCACGATGCCATGGCCAAGTCACAGAAAGAAGAACCAGATGAGGAGGAATCAACATCGGATTTAACCAGAGGGAGGATGGGCAGTGGACGGAGTCAAGGAGGTATGTAGAAAGTGAATCTATTTCTGATTTAACCAGAGGGGGGATGGGCAGTGGACGGAGTCAAGGAGGTATGTAGAAAGTAAATCTATTTATGATTTAACCAGAGGGAGGATGGGCAGTGGACGTAGTCAAGGAGGTATGTAGAAAGTGAATCTATTTCTGATTTAACCAGAGGGAGGATGGGCAGAGGACAGAGTCAAGGAGGTATGTAGAAAGTGAATCTATTTCTGATTTAACCAGAGGGAGGATGGGCAGTGGACGTAGTCAAGGAGGTATGTAGAAAGTGAATCTATTTCTGATTTAACCAGAGGGAAGATGGGCAGAGGACAGAGTCAATGACGTATGTAGAAAGTAAATCTATTTCTGATTTATCCTTGAAAGCATATTCATTGATATAAAACAAAATTTTTTCAATGGGGAAGAATTTTTTCAAGACAATATTTTCTGATATACCTTTCTGATATAAATTATCTAATTCTATGAAATGATTATTTGGAAGGCATTTTTAAAGGGAAATAATATTACCAACAAGACTATTACCCAGCTTTTATATTTTTCGTCATTTTTTTTCCTCTCTAAGGCTCTTCCACCATGACAGCAGGCTTACTACGTGCTCTAGAGATGTCCCAGCTTCTTCTTATGCAGCAAACTGAGATGCTAGACACCCCTGCTACCAGAGTGGCTCAACCCTCTTCCAGTACTGATGCTGAACAGCAGAATGCTGGTGATGGAACTAGTCCATCTACAAGGTAGGGAGGTTTTTCATCTTTGCTACTAATGTAAAGAGACAAAACATGGACATTATTCATTGCAGTATTGAGAATTTCTCAAAAAGAGAATATCAAGTGGTGATGTCGGATGAATAATAAAGTATATTATAATTTGTTAGATGAATATAAATTATTTACAAATCTACAAATATTTTTATTTGGTCCTGAGAGAATACCTCTTATTTTCTACTTTAATAACTTTGATTCATGAAAAGTGGCCACAAGTGATTCTGCTTATGTCTACATGTATGATAAATTTGGCTTACATTCTTATTTTAAGACGGATTTTCATTTACTGAATGAACAGTTTCATACATGTTCATTGTGGGTAAATATATACAAAGTTTCAACTCTAGATCTAACAACATACATTTCCCTAACCTTAAACCTACATTATTCTAAAACTTTAACTCATTTGTTACCTTGTCCATAACCTTACAAAATAGTGCAAATTAAGTTTTGATCACTGATATTTTATCAAATTTGCCATACATAAGACAAGTTCCATGTTCTTCTGAAGGAACTGAAATTATTGAACATAGATTTCTTCAATACACCATCACATTTTGAAATTACCGTGTAAGGCTTTTGCATACTTTTGCACACTTTGTCATTTTTTTCAGACAATCAATAGCAACTGGTTTCCATGTAATAAGTACTAGGATGACAGTCAAAGGGATGAATCTCTTTTACCAGAAATTAATAATTAAGGGGTTTTTTCACTGAGTGTTGAATGCTTGCGAATGTTGCGATCGAGCACAATGCCATACATGGAGAGGGAGTCGGTCAATTCTGTGTACAGTAGGTACATGTACATTACGTGCATTGTATCCTTCTTTTGAGCTGCTTTGTTTGGCAAGCACATTACAAAATAAAATGCTTCATATTGATAAATTACTGAAACCAAGTATTCTAGACTCTCCTATGTATAGCACTATGCGAAATAACAACCTTCACAAGCATCTGCTCCTCATTTACAATAATGTTCTTTCAATAAAGTTATAATGTAATCATATTACTTTCTGTATTCTATTTATAATAAATAAATATATTTCGTTTACAGTAGTCAGCTCTCATCACGATTGTCTCCTAACCGAGGGAAAAGTCCAAAAAGGAAAGATCCACAGACATTACCTTCAGAAAGTAAGTCATTTCATTTTATAATAGTAATGATAATAATATTCTGGATTTATATCGTGCCTAATACATAGTTATACTATGTCTCTAAGTGTTTAACTGACATATCACTCCCTGGCCTTATAATCCAGTCTGTAATAAAAGTTACAAGATGCAAGATAAGTCCATGGGTATTAAAATTTATTGTCTACCAGCACAATAACAATGATACATTTCAGTACAAGTACAATGATATTACAGGCACATAAAAATAAATTATAAATTGACAACATGCTAACATGAATCTTAACATAACTTAGGCTGATTCTCATGTGTATTTGTTGATGATAACATAAGAATTGAAGATGAATACATGTTCATAAGATGGGTTGAGAAACAGTAGTGAAGAGGAAAAAAAAAACAATTAAAATTGAAAAAGAGAAGAAAGCTTTAGTACTTGATATACATGTATCTCACAATTGTTTAGATGATAAAGTAATCTGATG
Source organism: Paracentrotus lividus (assembly GCA_940671915.1). NCBI lineage: Eukaryota > Metazoa > Echinodermata > Echinoidea > Camarodonta > Echinidae > Paracentrotus > Paracentrotus lividus. Next base: position 17,965,713 of record CALNVZ010002974.1, on the reverse strand, counting down.
TAATGATATCTCTTTATAGCTGGAAGTTTCGATGACGATTTCAAGCTTGCTATGGAGCTGTCGCTTCAAGAATCTGGGAAAGCAGTGAAAGGTGAGAAGAAGCAATTTCATATAACAGTTGTATAATTTTGTTCTGTTTTGTTTGCTTGTTTTTTGTTGTTTTGTTTTTGTTTTTGTTTGTTTGTTTGTTGTTGTTGTTGTTGTTGTTGTTTTTTTTTTTGGGGGGGGGGGATTGATTGCAAAAGAGAAGTGACAGTAGTGTACAGTACGATAACCAGGGTAATAATGTGTAAAAATATTGTTTTGTTTTATTTGTTTTTGTTTTTGTTTGTTTGTGTTTTTTTTGGGGGGAGGTTTGATTGCAAAAGGAAAGTGACCGTACTGTATAATAGGATGTACATTTGCATGTAATATGTGCCTAAGTTATCGACGTGTACTTGATTGATAGAGAATGGTTGTTTTATTGTTTTGAAGAATGATTAATAAACTGATTTGTCATTAATAATACATGATTGTAAATAAGTTCTGACTTCAGTGATAATGTGTTAAAACCCTCTTTGTAATATGAGTGCCATGTCTGACGGACCTGAGTGCTATACCGAGTGAGTAAAAAAAAATAAACACCTAGAAAAAATTCGTCATTAAAAAGAAATGAATGAATCCCAAATTATTATACATATTCTGAAAAAGTAATTTCACCCACATCTTCTGGTGCCACTTTTGTGCGGTATGTGTTTGCGCTTGGATGAACATAGCGTATTGTTTGCGAACATGTAAATTTCGAATTGTGCCAAAGTGAGGGTAAAATCAAAACCACAAAAACTAACAAAATAACTTCAACTTGATTAAAATGACATAACTTTTTAGCGAAAAATTCTTGAGCAAAATTTCTTAACCAGGACGATGTTACACTTAATGTACCAATTGGATTCCGTTTAAAAATGAGTTTGACACATCAAGTACATGTAATGCATGAATGAGCACACATCAAAGAGTAAATAATCACTTCCAAACCTAAAAAGGCCTCATAACCCTCTGCATGCTGAAGAGGCATTTGTGCATGATTATTATTACAATAATTATTTTTGCACTATAGAAAATTTAAAGAATAGGCACTGGTTTTAAATAATGTCTGTAGTAAAGCTACCAATATCGACACTGCAATAAGAAAGACAGAATTGAGAGAAAATATCCAAATAATTGTCATTATTTTCCCCTCAAGAATAAGGTCAGCGTGTAAAGAGTAAATACTTTTGAAAAGGGATTACTTTGTCTTTTATGTGTGCTTATTCATGGTTGACTTTACAGGTCTATCCCACTTTCATACAGAATGTAGTTGATAGGCGTAGCAACACTCCTGCCAAGTTATTTGGCTCAAAACATTTTTGTTGAAAAGTTATGCTATTTCGATCAGGATAGAGTTGATTTTTGTTAGCTTTTTGTGTGAAGATACGGGATAAGTTACTTTTTCAGAATATGTAGAATAATTTGGGATCCATAAATTGGTTTTCTTTTGAATAACAGTTTTCTAGGTGTTTTTTTTTTTTTTTACTCACAAGGTATAATAATCCACCATCATTTTTACTTTTAATTGAAATGGAGTAATACTAATTCATGTAATTATGGTGGTTATTTCACCAAACCATATTGGGTTTCTATGCTCTACCAGCAGTTGGTCCAATCCTGTAATTGTCTAATACCCCATTGGTTAAACCTATTTGATCTACTAAGAATTCAGTCTAATTTCTGCTTGGTCTAATACTTGTCCAATTCTCCCTTGGTCTAATGACCACTTGGTCTAATTGGGAATTACTCTAACATCAGTAATCAAATCGTCTAATTCCGAAATGAATATATGTATTTGGTCTATTACCAGTTTGTTAAGGTAATTAAATTTGTGTATTTAGACAAAGAGGAAATTGGCATTAGAAAAATGGGAAAATTTAGACAAATTGGTACAGGCAAGATACATTTAGCCATTAGACCAAATGGAAATTATATAAACTGGTTGCCGAAAAATAGAATGAGACCATGTGGGATGAGACCAAACATGTATTAGTCAAAAGGGGTTGTAGACCAAGTGTCAATTTACCACCATGTATGCCAGAATTGTGCGTGACCAATAACGTAAACAAGAGGAAGCAGAAATACCCTTGAGACTTATTATCTGCGCTCATATTCCATATGGAATTAGTTGATTGGGCTAGAGACTTCATTCATTCTCTTTAGTAATATTCTTTGTTAATTGCTCACGTAATTATAGCAACTGCCCATTTACTGATCATAAACTGAGCAGTCCACTAAAGGGAATTCATTGTGTTATTAATTGGTAAAAACCTAACCCCTGCTATACAACAGCTGTGTGTGTGTATCTTGTGTATTTTTACAATAATATAGTTTTTATTAATGGTGAAGATATAGTGTCTCAAAGCTTCAAGTGTCAAACACACGTGTATTTTAAGTGTGAGATGATAATTTTGCAAATTTTATGATTTCTGCTTTGTTCTACATACATGTAGATGTACAATGTACATGTACATGTATATGTATTAATGTTTTTAGGTGTAACATTTCATTTGTTTTTAATTTCTTATCTTGAACAACTGAGCAGCAGCAAACCAATTTGATTGGCCTATTTGGGATTCTCCCCATTAAGTTTGCTTTGGGGGGAGGTAGGTTCGCTTAATTTTTTTTTGCTGTCGGCTAAAAAAGAGGTCATCATGTATCACCCGTAGGGGTGAGGTTGGGGGTCAATCGGTCCTCTCGTCTATTTGTCCTTTTTTTTTTTTGTCCTTTTTTTTTTTTTTTTTTTTTTTTTTTTGCGGGGGGGGGGGGGCGGGCCCATCGGCATCCCCCCCCCCCCGTGGATCCGTGTCTGTACGTTCATGCTTGTTCGCTATTGCGCGCGCGATATATAATGCCACCCCCCAAAAAACAAACAAACAAACAAACAAAAATATAAAAAATACAACAAAACAAATAAAAAGAAAATAAAAATTTGAAAAAGGAAAAAGAGAGAGATAGAGAGAGAGAGAGAGAGAAATAAAAGATGTGTTTGTGAATCCTTTTGAAGGTCTAGGGAATTGCAAATAACAATTAATAATGAGGCACAAGAAAACCACTAGAGATAAATCCTTTGTGCATTAGAGATTATTTTGACACAAACAAGTTTTGTTTTTCAACTGAAACCTTGAATATGAAAGTAGAATTACTTTTTTTAAAGATGATTGACATGTTAACATTCTGTTGCCATGGTAGCATATATGATGACATAAAAGAATTGAGACTTGTATTCGCACAAAACCACCACATTACAATTCAATTCTAATCTCAGGATCTTCTTTTCTTCTTAATTTCATAAATTTCTCATTCGTCTTCCATTCCTCTTCCCTTTTCTATCCTCTATTTCTTTTTCAATCCTGCACAACTTTTCCCTGACCCAATCTCATTTTCCCCCTGTACCTCTTTATTCCCTTATTTTTTTTAAAAAATGAAACAATCACCAACATCATTATACATGCGTAAAAATTATCTGGTTCTTCCATGGTTTTTATCTTTGTCTTTCCACATTTATGTAAATTTTCCCAATTTCTCTCCATTCTTTATGTTGTCTTGCTTTTACTTGTCCATTTCTGATTGCTTTTATATTTCCCTTTCTACTTATCTACTTCTTTTTGACTCCATCATATCTCCCTTTTTGCTTTCTTATTTTTCATCTGCATCTTTCTCCTGTCTATTGCAAAGCGTTCATTTCTTCCTCTACTTATTTAATTTCTTTACCTCTGTCATCTCTATTACATGTACATGTACATACTTGTACTTTTATCCTCTTTGCACATGCAATGTTAAGCTGACAGTTTTTGACAATATGTTATGTAAATGTCAAAATATTTGTGATTTTTGTATATTTTTATTTCAATGTGAACTCTCATTGTTAGCCTTCAGAGTTTTTGACCAGCTTTTTCATAAAACCATTTCAATTCAATTGAATAATTAGCTTGGTCTTGAGCTTCTCGTTTACCAAGATTGCTCTACATATATTATGCTTTATATTATTTAATTCCTCACATATTTCTTTTTGTTTTTCTTTCTTCAATAGAGAAACCAAGACAAACCCTTGCCCAGAGGAGGAGCTATAAGACGGCCACATCAACCGGACATAGTATCAACCCAGATGAATCAGACACCGTCCATAAAGAAAGAGGGACTCGCTCAAGCTCACGTTCTCATGGCAAATCAAGAAGTGGAAAGTATGTCAAGTCTGATCGGTTTCGTGTGAGCTCTAACAATGGTGGAGCAACAGCCACTCTGCATGATGTTTCTGGAGAATCAGAAGCAGAGAGGATACGTCGGATGCGAAAGGAATTCCTGGAGAAGATTGCCGGCACATCTAGCAAGAGTGGTGACCATCAAAACCTAGACTCTAGTAGTTTCTTATCTGTTGGAGGAGCTGTTGGCTTAAGCAGTAGTACTAGATCACCCACCAGCGCTTTAAAGCTTGATAAGATTACAGTCAGGAAGAAGAGCTCTAGGAGTCATGTCTCTAGCTCCAGTAAAGGGTCGCATCATCTAAGAACTGGTCGGGCATCGAGTGACCCACACTCTGTAGCCATTGATAATACCTTACAACAGATCCAGGCTAGGAACTCTGCTCTGTCGGCATCAGTCCAAGATATGAGTGGGTATCCCATCAAACATGAAGATTCATCCATCCATCTCAGTGCATCGAGTACTGGCAGTTCTCCCGCTGGAGGATCACCTGCTACCAGACCTAAGATTAGAATGGACCCATCTCCTGCTTCATCATCTTCGTCCCTCAAGATCACTGTCCCTGATCTAGCAGCTTCACCAACCTTCCCTAAAGTTCAAAGGAAAAGCCTGTCTGTCCAACACACACCTGTTAAGAAATCTAGTCTAGGGGACATCACATCTCTTGACAGACCGCATCTCCGTCAACCCCGGAAGGTATCCGAAGGAGACGTTGCCAAGCTGATACAGACTTCTGTCAAACTCCCATCTACGTTATTCTCTGCTACAGCTCAGCCATCCAGTCTTGAACCTGAAACTAAACCCCCAGAGGATATCTGGAAGAAAGCATCAGCAGATGAACTCATGCCATCCGCTTCACCTACATTCAAGCTCTCCATAGCAACCAAACCCACTCATCCTCCTGAAGCAGCAGGATCTGATGCAGTCCTTGCCCCGTCTCCTAGCAACACTCCTAGCTCCCTTCCAAACATGGACTTTGAAAATGGCAACATGGTTCATCTAAGCTCTATCCCACAAGCATCTAGTGCCTATAGTCCAAGTAGGACAGATATAGAGACATCCTCAACACCTTCTATAGAACCAACATCTATGAACCTGGCATTGGAATCTGGGACACGATGTGATGAGGTTGATCCTACTGATGATAAAGATGATGTGTGGCAAGTCTATATTTAATGTGATGCCTGTGTCCATATAGTTGAAGATTATTTTGAAGAAACCAACAACTGTGAACAATTCACCTATATTGTTGAAGCCATGTAACTGTACTGAATGTTGTTTACTATGTAAACTTTTCATCTTTTAGAATTTATCTATAAATCATTTTTGAAGAAATGGCCACACATACCTTAAATTGTATTCAAAACTAGAGAATGCTAGATAATGCAATTACCGGTATTGTAATAATTTTTTTTTTGTACAAAATAACATTTCTATGCAGTTGTGTTGATATCAAACTGTTAAAAAGTGACCAGGTAAAGATGAAATTTGCAATGATGTCAACTTTTAGCTAATTCTCTCATGTTCATGAAGTACAATTTTTTTTTTACATACTGTTCCATTATGCATAATGAGGATACAATAAAATCTCTTGTTTAGTGATCATTATTCTATGAAAGAACAAAGCAGTCTTATCATGTCAATATTTGAGGTTTATGCCACTTTTAATTTTGATTCATTGCTTTAAAAACTATTTAAAGAAGATGTACTTGTACCTTGGTTTCCTGTTCTTATCTTTAGTTAACATGTTTTCATCTTATTTTCAAAAAGTAAATTCTAAGTGAAAATGTAAAAAAAAACAATCAAACACACAGAATATTATCAGATTGCTAAGTATGTGGCAGCCAATGAGTTACTGATGGTTGTGAAATATCTGATTTTGTGCAGAATTCTGATTTTGTTTCCTGTTTTTCCCAATTCATTGTCAAATTTTGCTTTCCTGTTTGTCATTTTGGATGTTAACTGCTAGTGTTACAGCACCTGTCAGAGTGCGGCTCCCGTTTCCATTGAATGAAAGTATGTTGGGACTTGCATTAACTTTATACACAAAGCCAATGCATTGGCAGTGTACAAGTTTATTTTTTCTCGATACCATACTACAATATAAAAGCTTGGGATATTCGCCATAAAAATTGCCTTCCTTAAATTCTCTGATGTTGTGTTTTGTAACGATTTTTTACATTTTTTTTTTAAAGCATTGAACATGAGCCCATAGTGCTGTGGAAAGATGCCTCTGATTCTGCATTTTTACTACAAAATCAGGGATTTTAGACAGGTTTTTTTTAGTGATTATTTGGGACTCTTCTTTGGGAAAATGTGAAAACATAATCATTGTATGTTGTTGCATTAGGCCTAACATGTACTGCAGGTTGTTGTGGGTGGAATCATGGCTGCTGGACTTTTCTCTTTTCTTTTTCATGAAACCCCACTCACAGCCTTGTTATTACCACCGTACATGTATCCAGAGTATGTAGCTAGTTAGATGTTATGAAACTCTATGTGAAGCACATACTTCATAGAGGTAAACAACATGTATGAAATTAAAAAGAACAATAACAGGATGTTATGTAATGCAAGGGCTTGTTTGTGTACATGTAGTTCATGTTTTACATGTATGTAATAATAGCCAGGGTTTGACACATTGAAAACATCTTATTAGTGAAATACATGTTATCATTTTTTTTTTATTTTTTAACTCTGGATGGAGACTGCCTAAAACTGCTAGCTTACAAGGCCAAATTTGTATTAATTATCATGGACATATAAGAGCAATATAACACAGGAAGTTTATTAAAACAAAGGAAATGATAAAGCTAATGTTGTAATATTTCAATAATATTAATTTACTGTTTTCAAGAAATTTATGTTTCCAAGCAAATAACTTTGTGCATGTAATAACAAACTCTTGTTATACTGAACATATCTAACACATGAGAAAAAATTGTATGTTTGAAATTAGGACTGCCTCATTAGATCAAAGTCTCATATCCATGCTCGTTATAAGGCGAGGAGACTGTCGTCTTTTATCAGTCCTAAAATACTTGAACATTGGATCATAAATAATTTTAAAGGCAAAATTACCTTACTGTGATGGCTGCTCTTTCTTTCTTTAAAAAAAAAAGTTAAAAAAAATGGTTTCACTGTAAAAGTTTATAGTGCTCATACCCTGTATCCTCACATTTATTAATTTATTAAGTAATTTCAGAGTGGTGGTTAAAGTTGAAAAGGGAATAAAATATATTTCCTTTCCTTCTAATATTTGGATACACTTTGGAGTACACTATTAACGTTAAACACAGCCCCAAAATAGTCTCTGTGGAATACATGCGTTTTTGAGAAATTACCTGATATTGTAGTGTTCATTTGGGGATTTAGTTGGTGTCTGATAAATTTTCTGGTCTTGTGGTTATTTACTTAATAATCTTAAATATATCGGAGATAAAATTTCCAAGACGCTTGCAATTGACAGGTAAGGTACTATTCCGGAGGAAACCTCTCAAAACGATGAAAACTAGGGGATTTCTAAATGAGAACACTGCATATATAGAGGAAAACGTATATATTTCTTCCTGGACAGGTACATGTAAATGTAATACTGTCTAAATTTGTCGGTTGATCGCCTCCAAGGCTATTTGAAGAAAATTGGCATAATGGGTTTGGTCCAGATGCACCAAGAGAAATATATTTTCACCAACATCAACTCGAACACTGTATTACCTTCAGAGAGTTATTAATGATAAAAGAAGGAAATAAACATGATAGTTTATCAATTTAGGAAGATGGCTTAGACCTAAATTTCAAGATTTATATATAAAACACCTTGTTTAAAGAGGAGAACAGTAGCTGTTTAGTGTGTTACAATTTTATTTGTCAATTTTAACTGGTCATACACAACCATTGCCTATCATACTGAAAGAGACAGTGTATGGATTGTCCAATTCAATGCTGCAGTCACACAGGCACTTACGTATAGTTACATTTTCATTGTTTTAATCTTATTTCATCTTCTATTCTATCATTTCTTATGTATTTCTTTGTTTTATTAGATGAACAAAATTATCACTATTTCCACTCCTGACTATGACGAGAAGGCATTCGTGGGGATCGCAGAAAAGAAAATAATTTTTGGACGCAACCGGACGTAACTATACGTAAGTGTCTGTGTGACTGTAGCATTAATGCTACAGTCACACAGACACTTACGTATAGTTACGTTTTTGTTGCTTTAATCATATTTCATCTTCTATTATATCATTTTTTATGTATTTCTTTGTGTTATTGGATGAACGAAATTATCACTATTTCCACTGCTGACCATGACGGAAAGGCATCCGTGGGGATCCGCAGTAAAGAAAATAATTTTTGGACGCAATAGGACGTAACTCAACGTAAATGTCTGTGTGACTGCAGCATAACAACAGATTAGATAAACGTAGATAGTTTGATTCAATCTGAAATATGAATGAAATGTGGTACAAGTACAATCTTTCATGAAATTAGAAAATTATACTTTTTTTTAATGACATTTACATGCTCACTTATACATCATGAATTAGATAATGTATGTATTTTTTATAACGTTTTGTCTTGTGAAAAATGTTATTTTCCAAAATGCAAAACATACTGAAACATGATATTCATGGAAACCAAAGTACCATAATTATGACAATCATATGTTCGCTTTAATGTGAAGAGAAATAATAGACTCCTGTCAAAGTTGTACAGTGTAGTCTCTTCTTTCTTTACTGTGTGTATCCTACTATGTATCATGACTGTATTCACCCTTTATTACTCAGTATACTCATATGATGTACTTTACATATGTCATTTTTTGTTGTTGTAAAGATAGAGTGTTAACATATTACATATGGTAATATATTGTGATGATTGAACTAAAGTATGCGTTTTTACCATTTTCAAGTGAATGAAAATGAAACATTTCTCATGTGCTTTATTTCACATTAAAACTAATTTTGTCAATGGAAAACATGTCTTCTGTTAAATTACTTTTCTTTCTTATACATGTCTTAAGACAAAATAGTATCAAATCAAAAGGAAACATCATTTAGTCAGGTTAAAATAAGTTTTATAGAGGAGGGAAAAAAAAAATGTATTTTCTATATTAATGCTCTTTTATCGATCGAAACGGTGACTTACGCCCTCACAATCTCTCAAATATAGACATCGAAAGTAACCTTAAAAAGCTTGAGGTATTTTGGATATAAAAATTTGCATGTACTACATATATTGGCTTACATACTTCGGCTTATAAAAAAAAAAAAAAAAAAAAAAAAAAAAAAAAAACGCCTTTGAACAAACTTTAAAATCAACGTGATAAATACATTCTTTTAATTAGTTTTTTCTACTGGCTTATTGTATGAAACCCTTCGACATAAACAACAGGATATCTATAGAATTTATAAGCTAAATTAGCTAAACGTGGGTTATCACGTGAATATTTGACCTCTCTTTTACCCCATTCCAATATAGGGCTTCATTCTCTTCCAGCAATTCATGCTTTAATCACTATGAATTCTGGCGAAATAATATAAGAAAATTTTCACACAATCGTACGCAAGCGGTATCAATATAGACTTCTTTTTTGTTTTAGTTTTTTTTTTTTTTTGGGGGGGAGAGCCAACGAGATTCGGAAAATACATGCCCTGGGAAATTGACGTCGGGCGAAACTTTGGCCTTCTTTTTCTTATGAATTTGGATCAGACCTTGGTGGATAAGCTGATAAAAACGAGGTGGATAAAATAAGAAAAACAATACAGAAAATCGTTGTTCGAGAGGATGGACGAAGTTCACACAATATGTTATAAATAGCTTACAGAATGATGAGTGAATGGAAAAATAATCTACCCTTAGCTGTTGATGGCCATGCATATTTTATGTTGATATAGGATCTCATAGTTTAGTGAATATAATGAACTAAAATTGATGTTAGCACCTGCCACATATTGTTATACGCTTCTTTTATCCGCTCGCCTTGCAGAGGATTGTTTAGTAACAAGGATCATCCTTCACTTTTTCATGAGCGGTGCTAAATGGATAATCATCAATGATTTAGAAGCAATTTTAATACTGTAGGTACTTCGTTACATCTTGTCTAAAAATAAATACAAGATATGGAGATCGTCCGAACTCTGTCAAAAATAAGTTAGACCATACATGTACATGTACTTTTAATTCCATTCTATTTTCTATCAACATGGGCAAAGCAAATCCTCTGTGATTTAGAACAAATTTTTGTACTATGAATACTTATGGGATCGGTAAAAAAAAGAGAGAAAGAGAGGGAGAAAGTTAGAGAAGGAGGGGTAGAGTGAGAGAGGGAGGGTGGGAGAGAGAGAGAGAGAGAGAGAGAGAGAGAGAGAAGGGTCGATGATATATGGGAGTAAGAAAGAAAGAGCGCAAGCAAGAAAGCTGAAGATGGAGAGAAAATGAAGAGTAAAAAATGTGAGACAGATGGAGAGGATGAAAAAATAGAAGGAGAAAAATATCTGGTGAAAACGGGAAAGCTAGACGGAAAAGAGGGAAGAGGAGGAGGGTGTGAAGTGAGATTGCATTTTCTCGCTGATGCATTCTTTTTCAGTGTCTTGGGAATGAATTCAATAATAACAACATACGTGACTACAATGCAATTAGACTACCCAAGCAGAATAACAAGGATTCACAGAAAACAATTATTGTCACAAAAGCAGAGCATGGGGGATTTGATGACGGATTTGCTCAGTGTTGTGAATTTGCATTAACCAAAAAAATGATAAAGAAGGTTTAAATTAGATAAAAATGGTTTCAGTTTTTCATATTATACTAAAATCGTCATATATACTGTATGTCCTCTATTTCTTCTCATTTATATTTGTATTTTCTTATACTAATCATCATTATCATCATCATCGTAGACATTGTAAGTATCGTAACAATAATTATCACTCATGGATGTATCAAGTGAACTTAAATTGTAGTATTATCGGTAGTATTATAGTTGTAGTACCAAAATATAGTAACATATAGTTTTTCATATTATACTAAAATCGTCATATATACTGTATGTCCTCTATTTCTTCTCATTTATATTTGTAGTTTCTTATACTAATCATCATTATCATCATCATTGTAGACATTGTAAGTATCGTAACAATAATTATCACTCATGGATGTATCGAGTGAACTTAAATTGTAGTATTATCGGTAGTATTATAGTTGTAGTACCAAAATATAGTAACATAAAAATACATGCACGATCTTAAAATTGAATTTATCAAAAGTTTTAGTGGCTTTCTGAGGAACAATTAAAGCAAAGGGATTTCGCAATGAAGACATAAATGTGAGATATGTGGGTGTAACACAAAGACTTACGATTGATAAAAAGTTACGACTGATTTTTTCTCGAAAGCCTCATCATGGATAGGATGCTTCAAAGTTGATGATTTTTATTCTAGCCCTAGCCCAAACCCTACTCTTAATCATATCCAAATCCTAATCCATGACTGTACCTCGTTTCCAAATGAGGCTACCGAGAAAAAATCAATCGTAACTTTTTATCAATCGTAAGTCTTTGTTTTACACCCCAATGATCTCATAATCCAGCTGAATGTTAGGAATGAAGTAACATTGTGGAAGCTCACAGAGATCTTAAAATATGCTGCCAATGCATGTAATGATGTGTCATACGTTTTAACTCTTTTGAACTTTTTTTTTTGTGGAGGGGGGGGGAGGGTTGAAATTTAAAAAAAAATGTTGAGGTTAGTAGACCCTGGATCGCAGGGTCACACACACACACACACACACACACACAATGAATGAGGCCACACTTGTCACTGAGTTGATTATTCGATAAAGCAGACACATCTAACATATAAAATTCCGTTCGGCTAGACTGATTGTTATTGACATACTGTATATGAGGAGTAGTGACCTGTGTTCATATCTAATGCGGCGGTCACAACTCGCCGTACTTTCCACGTGCAACTCCCTACGATGGATTTCGTAGAAAAATCGTGCAGCGCAGGTACCTCGCAGGCACATTGCATGTACGACGTGCAGTAATTTTTTTCCAATACCCTTACTACAGAAACGCAGGAATCGCAGACATTGACCAACGACCTATGCATGCATTGCACATACAACGCAGGCTACGTTGATGGCACATGGCCCGTAGCCTACGACGAGTTGTGACCGCCGCATTAATCAGATGGCTTATTCCATGAAAACCACAATGCCACAGCAGCCCGGTTTTCTTAAATCCTGAACTACTCAAACCGTCCTGTTTTCTGTTTTCCTAGAACGCAGAATGCAGCATTCTGATCGTTTAGTCTTATGCACATTAGCCCACTTTATTACCCGATTACAAACTCATTCTTTATTCTTAAAACATGTATGCCACAAATATGTTACTAAGTAACAAAATTAGTTCAATGTCCATGATTACATTACCTGTTTTGTTTCAGTATCAATCCATTATTGGCTAATTCATACTGACATTTGCTACATAATTTATGTATTGACAATTACTTCATCCCACGGTATATTTCTGAAGACTATTTCTGTAGTCCATGTAGTAAAAACCTAAAAAGATAATCTTTATATAATTTTGTCTGTGAAGTTGGAATAACTTTATATGCTTTCCTTGACCAGATTTAAACACATGAAAATGACTACTTTTTTTCGTTTGAATACTTGATTTTTTTCCCCGCCATTGTGATACGATGAAAACACGGGCCCCACTCGTATGATACGGATTGATTATGCAACTAAGTAGGGGTACGGTAAATGTATATCATGTATGTTGAATATAACATAATATCAATTAATTCTTAAGGAATTTATAATAAGACCGAAAGATTAACAATTTTTTAGAATATCTTTTATTTATCTGAAACCGTATTTGACTTTCATCTATCTTAAAACACTCCACTAGGCGTCGAGGAAAAAAAGGACAAGGACTTTGTATTCAACCGTGCTACCCGTTTACCTCAAGGGGTTATATTCCAATTCTAATATAATTGCATTTTATATAGCAATCAAATTGGGGAATGCGGTATGTAATAGATACCTCTTGTCATAACAAAAGGAATACAATAGCAAATTATGCTCATGCCACAAGCAATATGCATTTGAATAGTAGCATTATATGAACGCTATGATTACTGACACTGTCTACATTTTCATAAGGAATAATAGTGATGTGCTTGCTCCGAGTACAACCTGTCCATTTCAACTCAACGAGTTTGATTTCAATAGGCTGACTAACTAAATATCTCAGTGTTTGGGTTAAGGAGGAAAGTTATGTTCATTTAATTGCAGTAGATTTAATCACCCGTTTTGTCGATTATTAAGAATATTGCCTGGCTGGTTTAGGTAATATTTCCCCCCCCCCCCAAAAAAAATAGATCTTTTATAAAAAAATCTATTGGGCCTAGAGGATGAAGGTTTTTTTTTGTTTTGTTTTGTTTTGTTTTTTTAATTAGGCCTAACTAACCAAAACAAACCACCAAAACAACTTGACACAAAATAATTTGAATACAATGTAAAAAAAATATATATACAAAGAAATCTGTATTTTTACACCAAAGTAATGGCCGCAGAGTACACTGAAAACCTAACCTCGTCCGCCAATGAACCGACTAGTTTTAAAGCTAGTCTGTCATGGTTGAATCTACATCTCTCAACTTGACGGACGAGCTTTAAAGCTTTAAAGCTCGTCCGTCAAGCTGATAGCTGGTCCGTCCACGGGACCGACTAGGTCAATAAAAGTAGCTGGGTCGACCCAGTTTACCCATTAAAATGACTGACTAGCTTTTGATGCAAATAGTTGCAATGTCGTTTCAATGTACCTCCTCTATTTATTCTGTTTCCGAACATAATCAAGTTGATGCATTCTGAAACAAAGGTTGTTTAGGCTTGACAATCTGAAAGCTTACGAGACATAACATCTATCATAACAAGTATGCAATTCGCGAGTACCGGTAGATTCCAAATATTGTTCTCCATTCTTCAATTACAGGCTAATTGAATACCTTGTTACTATAGAACTCAAGAACCCGGTATTTTCTTACAGATTGCTGGTGAATGCCCGGCTTAGCAACAACAGTGAATAGAAGTTGGATACAATCAACATTCTCAAACAAAGGTTGTTTTGGCTTGACAATCTGAGAGCAATACGATAGCCGAAATAACATCAATCGTGACAAGTATGCCATTCACGAGTAGGTTAGAAATATTGTTCCATTCTTTAATTACAGGTTAATTGAATACTTCGATACTATAGAACCCATGAACCGTCTATTCTTATAGATTTCTGGTGAATGCCCGGCTTAGCAACAGCAGTGAATTAGAAGGTGGTACAATTGATTGAATAACATGCGCATTGCGAAAAGGACATCACTATAAGTTGCATTATCTGTATGTGAATTCCATTTACTGAGCAAACTGTACAGACGCACACTTGATATACCCCGTAAAGATTAAGATTTTGATAATAATGGCGATCTCCTTCCTGTGACATGACTGTGTGAGTACTCTTTTAAATTCCTTATGTTTCAGTTCACAGATAGCGTTATTTTTTTCAAATAGATTAATGCTATAATCACCAACGTGAAAATTTGTCTTGCCAAATCAATTTATAAATTGTGTGTATTTACAACGATAGTAACAATCACATTAAATTATAAAAATTAAAATTTAATTCTAATAAATAAATATAGGCGCCACTTTTCTTTTAGATTACTTGTATCTGAAAGAAAAGAATATTGGATTAGAGGCACGACTTTGGGATTCCCGAAGTGGCTCTCAAGGACAAGTGTATACGCCGAAAATACAAAAGCAGGTAGGCCAACAACAAAAAGTCATGATCATGATGCCAGCCATGGCGGCGACCCCTGGGCCCCGTGCCCCCATTATTTGATAATTGCCATGATGTTACCTAATCGTGGCTCCTGTATTAATTCCGTTCTTCTGATTTACTTCATCACAATATTATTTTTTTTTTCTGCTCAAATTCTTGTGACAAAATGCATGTTTTTAATCTTATCTTTATAATGTCTTCTAATATTTCAGATTTGACGTCTCTGACAAGCTGGTGAAGCCATATTAACCTCGTCCGTCATGCTAGTCTGTCAAGACAGCAGCAAGAACATCGCGGCAGAAAAGCGCGACGGACTAGCTTTTACACCATGACCGACTAGCTGTAAAGCTAGTCCTGCTCAAAAGCTCG
The DNA here is from genome assembly GCA_940671915.1 of Paracentrotus lividus. Taxonomy (NCBI): domain Eukaryota; kingdom Metazoa; phylum Echinodermata; class Echinoidea; order Camarodonta; family Echinidae; genus Paracentrotus; species Paracentrotus lividus. The sequence goes on along the minus strand of CALNVZ010002974.1, from coordinate 17,950,220 downwards.
TCAGTCTGGGCATCACTACGACTAGCTTTTGTGCTAGTCCGTCAAACTGGTCGGTCACGACGGACGAGCTTTAACATTAGTCTGTCGGGACCGACTAGCTTTAAAGCTAGTCTGTCATGACCGACTAGCTTTTTGGAAAGCTAGTCCATCGTGACCGACGAGCATTAAAACTAGTCCGTCTTGACGGACTTACTTAAGGGGGATTTAGATGAGGTTGTTTGAGTTAAAGGTAGGTTATTTCCATATTGTTTCATTCGGATCTATGGGGGAAATTATGTACCGGTACTCTCCGAAGAGGTTGAACTAATCAACATTGTTAATGATAAATACGAAAATTATACGATTTGGAGATCAAATCGTATTAATCACGAAAGCGCCTCCATCATGAGCATTTCCGAGGCCAATTTAGCAAAGAACATCAGCCCAATCGTGTGGGCAAAATGCATCTCTTCCATAAACTTAACACACGGTATGATGTCACAATTTATGATAATGATTTGTCTGGATTATGCTAGTACTCAAATTTGACAAACTATGCAATGAACATTCCCATTATTATAAGAAACAGTTCTCCATGTAACCTTTAGTGTAATTGCATCAATTGCTATGGAATAAATATAACCATGGGGAACATTACGATTCGCCTTCACCTTAAAGAATAATTAAACAATGTTACATTTCATGACATGATTTTATTGACTAGCATGCACATATTGATTTGATCAAATATGCCAACATAGTATAAATATCACAATTATTATCGAATAAGCATAACCATGTTATTGGAATGAACGAACATGAATGATTAACGTTCATCAGATATATCATTTTTTTTAAAATCAACCTTGCAGTATATTTTATCAGCGGCTTGAGCTGGTTTATGGATTATTGAATTTTAACACGTGTTAATTTGTACACGTGTTGATTTCATTAAAAAAAGATAGAGTATTTAATACACCGACCTTAAAAGATCATATACCTTTGATCGTTTTTCGTTTCTGACCCGCATAAGTATAGCAGATTGAGAAAATTGATTTGAATATCATCATTAACATTTATGTTAGAGGTTTCATGTACTCATTAGACTGGCAAATTTATTTTACGAAATAATATCTTACGGACACATAAGGTATTAAAAAAACCCACAGATATACATGTACATGTCCGATTCATTTTGTCTCGATAATGATTTTAAGTTCAAGTTCAAGTTTATTATAAGCATAACATGGTTATGCTTATTCGATAATAAAAAGTAATTTGCATTACTTAATAATTATTTACATGCACTGTTGGATTTTGTCCATGTACAAAGCTAAACAAAACCCGAGCCCAAGAAATATATAAGAAATATATTGTTTTCTGGCCCATTAATCTACATCTGTAGACCTGTTCAAGAAACTCTTAAAATCACACCTAAATAGAACTTTGAATGTACATGTTCATTTTTCATTAAATCAAATGGTCCTTTTGATGTGTACATTTAATTATTAAGTGTCCTCGTGGAGCACCTTAAGCGCGTTGTAAGTGTAAAGAAACAACACTATGGCAAATGCTCATATAGGACTTGGAAACAAGGAAAGTACACATATTGTTCATTAAAGGACTAGAAATATTATTGAGTTAGTGGAGGATGCAAATATTGGGTTTGTATTATGCATAGACCTTACTCTGTTTTAGTCGAAAACATATCATTTTTATCAGGCATATAATGGCATCTAAGATATTTAGAAATTAACTGAAATGTTAGGATTCTCCTCAAGGAGTAGAGAATGTGCCCTATAGGCCTACAATTCGTGATCGTAATTTTATCAATGGATTATACTCGATTTTTAATCACCGAGGTAAAGATACACTATAAATGCATTGGTCATAACTGGCAAATGTTTTTATAAGAAACTGGTATAATCATTATTATTATCAATAGTATTGGAGGAGGATGTGATGATGGGGCAGCAGGCGTGCCCCTACTTTTTTTTTGAAGGATTCGATCCCCTATTTTCAAATCCAGGATCCGTCACTGCGTTTCAATAAATTTTACTTATTACCCTAGGAGCCAAGGGCCTTTAATCAGCATTTTTGCTGGGGAAGGTTTGAAGGTCCTAACTAGAGTAAAATTTTGCGCTGATTCCAAAAATGTCCCTCTTACTGACTGTACCCATGACACTTCGGCCATTTTGGCCAATTTTTGTCCAAAAATGACCATTTTGGTCACTTGTGGTCAAGGGTATTTTATTTCTATAATTTTTGCCGATAAATGGGATTTTTAAAACCTATCTGATGTAAAAATGTGCGCTGATTCTAGAAAAAGTGGTTTTATTGACTCGGTGGGTCGATAAAGGGGTCATTTTGGTCAATTTCAGCCAAAAATTGTCATTTTTATCATTTTGGGGGCCAAAATTAGACCATAATGACCATCAGAGTCAACCAAGTGATGGTCTTCCCACCCCCAAACCATTTTAAAAAACTTCCTTGGGTCTAAAACAATACTCCCATACC